>JAOTOL010001304.1:27500-598203 GCA_034440575.1 Imbricaverruca yamaguchii
AAAACTCCCCGGTTATTTTAGTACATCTTGTTCTTCGAGAAGAACTAAGCAGTGTAGTGTATGCGACGGGGTGTGGGGCAGTTATATTGCTGGTGTCACTGCACCAAGTGTGGTGGCCAGGCCTGTTAACTCCTTTTGTCCAGGGACTGGTGAAACTTTGGAGCCTGCGTTGGACTTCAACGTTCATTCACATCGCAGAATGCTGAAACTAAAGAATGTGCATGGATGCTTAAGGACATGTTGACGACCACGTTGATATCACATGGTTTAAGATATCCGACGATGAAATCTGGCTGTCAATGGCAAAAGTGCATAAGCTGCCGGTCGACGGCACAAAGCAACACAATAATCCCTTTGAATAATCCATAAGCTACCCCATACGACATATTGTTGTGCTTCAGAAGTATAGTAGATTCTTGTGAATGACGCAAACATTCCTGCAGACAAAATGAGATAAGAAATGTGGAGATTCTGGGCAAGCAAAAAGTTCTTCTCAACTTTCGGTATTTCTGGGCACGTGTTCATTTCTAGAGTTCAGTTTTTATAAAAACTGAATTATGTTGAGGTTTTGTATATTTTTATGGGGAAGTGTCTCCTTAATGTTGGTGTTGCCCCCTCCCCAATAATTTTAACTTTCAACATGTAACACTATGAAGTGCGCCATAATATATTTTGTCCTGCCCCAATGCATTCGGTTTGCCCATTGCCTGATGAATATTCCCCCTCCCCCAATATTTTCAAGTAATAAATCCTGTGTGTTCAGCATATCATTTTGTTAAATGGGTTGACAGCAAGCGACAAGTAAACGTCGACACAACTTTGTGGCGCACCTTAAGAGATATTCAATCGGAAAGAATGCTTCACACATTAGAGAGCAGGGGAAGGATATTCCCCTATCACACAATAATCGGTCCAAGACAGCCGCGTGGTGTGTGGCCCGTCCGTACTGAAAGGCACAGATCAGCCAGCCTTCCTGCTCCTTCGAGTTCGATGGCATGCTTCGTGGGACAATCGCATAACATGCCAGTGCGCGATAAGCAGCCATTCGAATTCATCCGACACACAATGCGGCGCGCCTCGCCAGGCGACAAAAAATGTCACACAGAGCCCTGCGGGGAACACGCGCGCCTCTCGCGGGGCGTCGCGTGCCGTCTCCCCACGTCTCGGATCCTCCCCAGGAGCGGCGGGTGCACGTGGCCTCGGTGCACAGTGAGTCAGTTTGCTCGGTGCACCGCACGGCGAGCCGCGGACCACGTGTCGGCTCGAGAGCCGACAGAGCTGTCGGCGGCGGCCTCCTCCCGTCCGCTGCGGCCGGAAGTGAGCCCGCGTCACGCCCTGCGTGCCGTCTGCACCGTCGCGTGGACGTCTGCACCGCCTGCGGGCTCGAGCGCACCATCTGCACGACGTGCTCACTCAACAAACTGGGCTCCCCCCCCGATGAGGCATCACCTTTCCGTGGTGGGGGGGGGGGATTACGTGCCTCAAGGATCCAGCGGCCAGACCACCAGGCGGCCGGGGAGAGGTCAGACTAAGGGTGCCTCACTCGTCCTTCCATCCATACGCCCCCATTCCAATGCCCATCTCATCCCAATCCATGTCCTTCACCTAACCCTACAACACTATCCATACTATGAGCAGGCAGGGCAACCTCCCCGGTCCTGCCCAGCAGCTCAGTTTTATCGGGGTAGCCGCGCCCCCTCGGCCCGTCCCCCGGGGTTGACGGAGTCCTGGAGGTTGAGGTCCCCCGTCGCACGGTGCTAGTTGTGACGGGGGACCAACACACCTCTTTGGTCCCGGTATCCCGGAGGGGCGGGTGGGCCCGTGGGGCCTCACGCGGGCCAAGTGACTAGTCGCCTCGGGCCGGGGACCTGGGATTCTTCCCAGTGTCTGCCGGCCCGGCCGGCTGGGGTCAAGGGGTGGGCGGTGCTGGATCCCGGTCGGGGTGGTGAGTGTCTCTCTCCCGGCCGGGCGAAGGCGCCGCCTGCCCCGTATAGCTCCTCGGGCGCCTGGCGACCTCCCGTTCGCGGGACCCAGGCGTCCCCCCAGTAGGGCCCCTTAGGGGTGGGGCGCCCGAGGAGCCGAAACCAAGAACAGCGCATGGCACTGACAACAACCAAAAACATTCCTGGTCCCTCTCGTGAGGGCCAGACCACCTGCTCCGGCGGACGTAACACGTTTTCCGCTACCCCGCGAGTCCTCATTCTTCGAGGGAAAACAGTCTCTTGGTTCTTTGTCCCCCTTTCATAGACGTAACGGATGCGACCGGTTTGGAAAAGTTGTTCGTTGTGAGAAGTTGAAGAATGGAGGGCTGGAGGTGGAGTTTGCGGTGGCTGAGGAAGCGGAGAGAGCGTTGTCGATGACTAAGTTTGTTTATAGTGTGAGAAAGGGTGGCAAGAATGTAGACGAAATTATTCCAATATACGTAGAACCCCATAAAACCAAGAACTCGTCGAGAGGTATCATCAATTGTTTTGACTTGAGGGACGTACCGGAGGAAGAGATTGTCGATGGACTAGCAGAATTTGGAGTGATTGGAGCGAGAAAGTTGAAGGTGAGGAGAGGTGCAGAGATGGTCACAACTAACAACACCGTACTAACATTTAACACGAGCGATCTTCCTGGTGAGATTCGTGTGGGATATGTCCGGGTTACAGTTCGTATTTTCTTTCCCAACACTATGAGGTGTTTTAAATGCCAGAAATTCGGTCATGCAAACCAGTTTTGTCGTAATCGCCCTGCATGTGGCAAGTGCGCCTCCCAAGAGCACGGATGTGAGCATTGCTCCTCCGAGACCACCCGTTGCGCAAACTGTGGCCCAGGACAGGACCCCCACTCGTCGTATGACAGGACTTGCCCGATCTACCCGAAGGAGAAGGAAATTATTGCTATTAAACACACACAAAACGTAACCTTCCGCGAGGCCAGAGATGTGCATGAACACATTCACCCCAGAATCACCTACGCATCAAAAGCCAAAAGCCATACCGTGATCCCACAACATATTCAGCCCGACAAGGTTTCTGAGCTCATCTCTCAAATGATAGCCCTACTTCGTTCCTTTGGAGTGCCCCTTACGATGCCAACAAGTAACAGGCAGCCAGCCCAAGACTGCGTTGAGACCACCGAAATGCCCCCCACCATAAGTAATCCTGCACATGACACAACCAACACGGCAGAGCGCGTTGCTTCGTCGCCAAGGGCCCAGGAAGTCGCAGTTACCCCACCAGTTACAGAGCGAGCTCCAGAAGAGTAGCATCGTGTTCAGCGGACTAAGAAGCCCCCTAAGACCTCCACTACCCTCGAATCCTTACCCGCCATACCCACCGAACCCACTCCTATCCAGCCTTCCAAAACCACGCCAACTCCCCCACCCCACCACCACCAACCATCTCAGATCCAAAGCTTGGACATCCTATGGTGCATGTGCGCCCTGGAGCCCCAGATCTAGGAGCACAGGGTTGCAGCGCTCGACATGTCCCAACCCCCTCGACCTCCAAGCCTGAGGGCCAGCGCCCACTGGCGACACTTCACTCCACGCCATTACCCGTAACGGCCATGAGACCGCCGGAGACACCTTCCCGTCGAACCGTGCACCCCCCAATATCCTCCCCATCCCCAAATCGCGCTATGAAGCGTGCTCTTCCCGGTGCGGTGTCGCCAAGTGAGTTTGGGAGCCCGCGTTCACGCCCACGAAGCCAAGACCCCCTCGACTATAGGACCATGACTTAGTCACTCTTGGCCTTTTACGCTCTTAGCTTAGGACTTCCTCTTTCACTTACTGACAAATGTGTAATATTCTACAGTGTAACTGTAGAGGTGTGAGAACTAGCATTAACGAATTACAACATATTTTGCACCGACGTACAGCAAACTATCTCCTGGTGCTTCCTTTTATTTAAGAAACTACTCTGTTTTACGCAAGGACGTCGTCACCCACACTGTGGCGCATGGTGGTGTGCTTCTTGCCGTCCACCACTCAGTCCCCTTCCAACAAGTACACCTGAGATCAAACATCCAGGCTGTCGCTGCTCGGATAATAATTAATCGCCGTGCTACCACCATATGCTCCATATACTTACCCCCAGGAACAATCTTTCCACTTGCAGAACTGCTGGAAGTGGTAAATCAGCTCGCTCCCCCGCTGATTTTATGCGGTGACTTTAACGCACATCACCATGTTTGGGGCTCAGCAAATAGTACTGGTCGTGGACGTGCATTGGAACGTATAATCCGGAATTTTCCACTTGGTATTCTTAACACTGGAACTCCAACACACATTACATTGCAAACAGGACAGACCTCTGTGCTGGACCTGACGCTTTGCAGCCCTGAACATTCTCCCTGTTCAGTGTGGTCGGTGGATGATGATCCAGGTACAAGTAACCATTTTCCCGTTTGGACTCCCTTTATTGATGCTGTGGAAGCTGGTCGACGAACCCCCAAGTGGATTTTTGAAAAAGCTGACTGGAGTTCCTTCCAATCCGATGTCGAGGAGAGACTCGGCGAGTGCTCCGAAGGATTGGTTTCCATAGAGATGTTTACAACCACAACGTTACAAAGTGCTCAGCAATATATTCCCCGTTCGTCGGGCACGCCACGCCGTGTACCAGTCCCCTGGTGGTCTGATAAATGCCGAGATGCATTACGCGCTAGAAAGAAGGCATTCCGTATTTTCAATCGTGACAGCTGCATGGCGAATCTCGTAGCTTTCCGCAAGGCAAGGGCACACGCGAGGCGCACAATTGCTGACTCCAAGCGACAATCCTGGAAAGCTTATGTCAACACGTTCAACCGTTTCACCTCACTGTCATCGGTGTGGTCCCGCATTAAACGTATCTCAGGCAAATTTACCTGTACCCCACTCCCCACACTGCACATAAATGAACAAGATATTATTAATCCGAAGGATGTCGCTAATGAGATTGGATGGGCCTTCTCAGAACGATCTAAAAATACAAACAGTAGACGTTTCTCGGAATACAAAGCCCGGTGTGAGGCACTACCCCTTGACTTTACAACAATAGATTCTACCCATTACAACAGTCCATTCTCTATTTCCGAACTGACTGCTGCTTTAAGCACCCTTAGGAACGTAGCAGAAGGACCCGACACCTTACACAATGATATTATTAAACACCTACCGATTACAGCTTTAAACACACTTCTGCAAGTGTTCAACGAAATGTGGGACAGGGGAACATTTACATTGACATAGCGGAGGGCGCTTGTCGTCCCTATCTGCAAGCCAAACAAAACTGGAAAGGACCGACTTCATTATCGACCCATATCATTGACCTGTTCTCTTTGCAAATTGTTTTAAAAAATGGTGAACTTGCGACTCATGTGGATTTTAGAACACAACCATGTACTCACCTCGATACAGAGTGGCTTTCGCAGACATCGTAGCACATTTGACCATATTTTAGCTCTCGATTCCGTTGTACGCCTGAGTTTCATGAAACGATGTCATACCGCTACCATATTTTTCGACGTTGACGGCGCTTATGGTACCGCATGGCGTCATGGTATCCTCATGAAGTTGCACCAAATAGGCATAAGAGGCCCGATGATACTTTTCTTGACGATTTTTTAAACAAACAGGACATTTCTGGTCAGAATAGGTGGCTACCTCTCTGACACCTTCCAACAGATTGATGGGGTTCCGCAGGGAAGTATATTGAGTGTGACTCTGTTCGCTATTGCCACAAATGATGTGGGTGATGCACTGCCAACATCGGTAGGATGAGCGCTATTCGTGGATGATTTTACAGTATGGTTCTCCTCTCGTACGGTGCGGACGGTGGAAAGACAGCTCCATTTAACTGTAGTGAAATTGATGGAGTGGTGTGATAGAACTGGTTTCACTTTATCCACCTCAAAGACTACCGCTGTTCACTTCTGTCGGAAACGCCGTTGCACAGACCCAACGATAAGGATGAACGGTCACCTCATACCTTTCGGACCTGCAGTCAAGTTTCTGGGGGTGTGGATGGATCGCCATGTTACATATAAAACTCACATCACTGACCTTATCAACAAATGTACAAAAGGTCTCCAGGTAATGAGCACCGTTTCTAGGTGTTCATATTGAGCTGACAGATCAGATTTACTTCTCATGTACCGATCGCTCGTGCATTCTAAAATTGACTATGGATCTTTTATTTATGACGGAGCGAGTGCCACATCCAAGCGCTGTCTTGATGTGATCCACAATTCAGCCCTTCGCATCGTTACTGGAGCCTTCCGCACCGCACCGGCTGCTAGTGTAATGGTAGAAGTAGACGAGCCACCTCTTGCATTACGCCGTAAGTTATTGGGCGCGAGATATGCATGCAATGTTGCTCAAAACCGGAACCATCCAGCCTATCGGTGGATTTTCTCAGGGACGTCAAGTGCACGTCACATTACTCAGCGTGGATTACCGTTTTCCACTCGTATGTCCCCGATTCTTCGAGAATGTAATGTCCGGCCGCGTTCCGTAGCACGTGTAATCACTCCGAGCACTCCCCCTTGGCATGTTGTCCCAGTGAAAACTGACATGACTCTAACCTGCTCAAAGAAATGGCAGGTAAGCCCGGAGGAACTCCGCATGTTAGCATTGGAAAAAATACACGAATATCACGACTTTTCACGCATTTACACAGACAGCTCAAAGGCGGCCTCTGGTGTCGGGTGTGCTTTCGTAAGTAGACAAGGTGTTCGATCTTTTTGTTTACCGACGCAAACATCGATTTTTACTGCCGAACTGTATGCCATTCTGCAAGCCCTCTATTTTATACAGAAAGACCGTTCCACAAAACACGTGGTTTTCACAGACTCTTTGAGCAGTCTCCTGGCACTGGACGCCTTTAACCAGGATAACCGACTTGTTCGGAGGATTACCAAAGTCGTAAAATCCCTAGATGACGTCGGCAGAAATATCGTGTTCTGTTGGATTCCCAGCCATGTTGGACTCGCGGGAAACGAAGCTGCCGACATTACCGCCAAACACGCCATTGGTAATGGCGGTGTGGTCCGTCTACGGCTCCCTCCAAGGGATCTATACCCCATTATATTATCAAATATACGGTCAGAATGGCAACGAACCTGGAATTCCAAGTGTAGTAAGCTCAGAGTTTTAAAACCGACACTAGGAAAGTGGCTGTCCTCTCACCGAACCAAACGCCAGGAAGAAGTAATACTCTGCCGATTGAGAATAGGTCATACATTCGCAACATACAGTTACATGCTTACCGGTGACGACCGACCTCTATGTCCGCGCTGCTCTTACCCGCTTACCGTCTACCATGTTGTACTTGACTGTACACTACTAGATCCTCTACGACGCCAGATTTTAGGACGGTTGAATACCGACTCCTCTTTACGTATACTTATAGGGAACGACTCTGAGGTCGTGGCGACTGAGAATATTTTTACGTTCATTCGACAAGCTCGCCTTGACGTGATATACCCCCACCCGTGAAGATAGATAGCAAGATATGATAGCAGCACCGTAGAGTGATTAAAATATAGTTATGGGCGCAAAGTGACCCTGGATGTCGACGCGCTCCTAAACTCCAATCCACCACCACCACCAACAGACCGGGCTGTAGTCGTAGGCTGCTGTAATGCCCATGGTATTAACAACGCATTCGCATTCGCATTCAGCATCCTATTCGCGTACTCTCCGATTTCGTTCATTTTTTAGGACATGGTCTTTGTCGCTTGCAAAAGTAAAGCAGACAAAACTTGTTCAGTAAGATGATCAGTTCGATCTCTATAGGTCAAGAAAGGTCATTCGGGTAAAACACGGGGTATCGCATAAAATCGAAAGTGTTTTACTTAGCCGAATGATTTAAACGCCTAAATGTCCGCTGTCCATCAAAGATGCAGCACATCGAATTACGTGACCTTTAATGTCATAGTTTGACCTCAGGTCACCAAAGTTGGTTTGACACATGCACTATACGTTTTATAGGGTACCTAATGAAATCATGGTGACACATTGGATATATTTGATTTTTGCAGGTGATAGTCTATATAGAACGTACATAATTCGGTCAAAATCACCCTCTATGGTCACGGATTCATCACCGTTCGCCAAAAAGGCCCAAAATAGCAAATATACCAAACTATTGTGTACCCGATAAATTCCTCAAAATTTCACTTCGCACCACGAAATAACACCCAGACATTAGGTGTGGCTCATGGATGCAGCACATTGAATCGTAAAACCTACAATCTCATCGTTTGATCGATGTTCACAAAATGTTATTTTGATCGTGCACTATTGCCATCTACGGTGTACCGAATAATGGCTTCCTAAATGCATTCATCGAATGGGCATTAGCGCGAAATAATCTCCCATCGCACAAGGAAGCAGCACATCCGAGCATGTCACCTTCACGTTCACAATTTGGCCTCAGGCCAACGAAGATTTTAACATTACATCCTATGGGAAAATCACAAACAACATTTTCCTGAATACATTTATCGGATGGATATTAACACCGAATAATCGCCTATCGAGTAAGGAAGCAGCACATCCGAGCATGTGACCTGCAAAGTCAGTGTTTGACCTCAGGTCAGATTTGCTGACATTCAGGAAATGAAAGTGGTCCACCGGGGTACCACATGTGAACCAAGCGAAGCAATGAATGCAGACTATCTCAACACTGATGCATGCACTATCAATACAAGAAGTAGCACATCGCGTGACCTGGCCTCTATCGATGATGCATTTCATCAGATAGCACCAGCATCCCATTCAGCAACGCATTCAGAAACTCATTAACCAATATCCTCCAATTCGTCTGAAAATTTGGCACAACCTTCGCAGTCATACCTCTATATGCATCATGAA
This sequence comes from Imbricaverruca yamaguchii, assembly GCA_034440575.1. Lineage (NCBI taxonomy): Eukaryota > Metazoa > Arthropoda > Thecostraca > Neoverrucidae > Imbricaverruca > Imbricaverruca yamaguchii. The sequence goes on from JAOTOL010001304.1 coordinate 36,343, forward strand.
GTGTTTTTTTTCTACGACGAATCATTTCGCTTTCAGAGGCGAAAATGTCAGCAATATCAAATCTGTGGTACCGCAGAACTTGCCGGAGAATTCACTTATCGGAATGATGCAAAAGCTTGTGCCACCGCTATCACAGCGGCGTGCAGCACACCAAGTCAACTGGTCACTCGAGGTCACCATTTGACCCCAGGCCAACGAAGACTTTAACATTACCCCGTATGGGAAAATCACGGTGTACCGAACAACATTTTCCTGAATACATTTATGCCGAATAATCACCCATCAAGCAAGGAAGCAGCACATCCGAGCATGTGACCTACAAGGTCTTTCCCTTATTTTTGTGTTTTGCTTTACCTTTGCAAGTGACAAAGATCACATCCTGAAAAAAAATGAACGAACTTAGAGAGTATGCGGATAGGATGTTGAACGCGAATGCGAATGCGTTGCTAATATCATGGACGTGCTGTCGTAGGCGACACACTGGGCACGTTCTAACTGTGGGCCAAACTCAGTCAACTGTGTGGTCGGCTCAGTCGACTGTAAGCGTCAGTCGGCCAGCTGTAGGCCAGACCCAGTCATCTGCGGACCTCAGCCACTCGGCAGTGGACTTGGATCATTCAATCGCGGATTCGAATACCACACGGCCAGCATTGAGTTCCTCGGCTATTCCGACAGGCGCGGGATTCCACCGCTGTTTTTACTCGGGATTTCCGAGTGACTCGTCCAACAGAGGGCAGCCTTTGCCGTCGTACGTGACTCTCCGTGGACAGTCTCTGTCGTTGTCAGTCTCTCTCTCCCCTCTCTCTCTTCTCTCTCGCTCTCTCTCCCTCTCCCTCTCTCTCCCTCTCTGTGGACAGTCTATGCCGTTTTCCGTGGCACCACGAGGACAGCCGTGATTTAATAACACCCCTGGGACCGACTTAGCGTATACACTGCACCCCCGATCCGACTGCGGGGGTGTGTACACTGCACTCCTGAGTCGTTGAAAGGGGTGTATAGCATATACACTGCCTCGAGCAATTGGCAACTGTGTTTACATTGCGAGCTAAGGCCATTCACGACGTGCCCGCTGCACCACTGACCCGTTGGCGAGGGCGCATACACTGCATCACTCACCTGGCAGAGCTTATGTACTGTACCTTGACCAGTTGGCGTGGATGCACGTGCCGCACCCTTAACCTGCTGGTCGGGGTACATGTACGTACCAAACTCGGACCTGTTGGCGGGGAGATGCACATTGCACCGCTCACCTGATGGCAGGGTGAGTACACTGCTGCCCGAGCTGTTGGAGGAGTGAAGCTCTGCACCCTCAACCCGCTGACAAGAGGTGCACACAGCACCCCTAAGCCGTTGCCAGGGGTGCACACGCTGCCCCCTGGCCCGCTGCACCAGACCCCCCTGGCCCGCTGCACCAGACCCCCTGGCCCGCTGCACCAGACCCCCTGGCCCGCTGCACCAGACCCCCCCCGGCCCGCTACACCAGAACCCCTGGCCCGCTGACCAGACCCCCTGGCCCGCTGCGCAGACCCCCTGGCCCACTGCACCAGACCCCTGACCCGCTGCACCAGACGCCCTGGTCCGCTGCACCAGACCCCCTGGCCCGCTGCACCAGACCCCCCTGGCCCGCTGCACCAGACCCCCTGGCCCGCTGCACCAGACCCCTCCGACCCGCTGCACCAGACCCCCTGACCCGCTGCACCAGACCCCCTGACCCGCTGCGCCAGACCCTCCTGCCCTGCTGCACCAGACCCCCTGGCCCGCTGCACCAGGCCCTCCTGGCCCGCTGCACCAGACCCCCCCCCCTGGCCCGCTGCACCAGACCTCCCGGCCCGCTACACCAGACCCCCCCGGCCCGCTGCACCAGACCCCCCGGCCCGCTGCACCGGACCGTTCTCCTGGGCCGGCCCGGCCACGGCCGCCGCGCCGGCGGCAGACGAGGGCATGCGCCGGCCGTCCGGCAGGGATTGGCAGTGAATTATGCCTCGCTGAGTGCCGCACGGCTCATCATGCCAGCAGGCACCATGGAATGCCGCCGAGGTACAAAGTACCCTTCGGTGTCGCGTCTGAATCGGCGGCCATGCACGCGCTGTTTATTTATTCTGTCTAAATCAAATAAGCGGTGCGCGGCCGGCGGGCCTCGGCCTGCTCTAGGGGCCGAGCGTCCGGTCAGATGCCACAAGGCGCGCTGACCTGGCAAATGGCCGCAGGGCAGACGTGTCTGACTGACGGCACAGTCACGCTGACCTGTCAAATGGCCGCAGGGCAGACGTGTCTGACTGACGGCACAGACACGCTGACCTGACAAACGCTGACCTGACAAATGGCCGCAGGGTAGACCCTGCTGACTCAGCAGATGACCGCTGGGCAGGCTCTGCTGGTCTGACTGATGACCGCAGGGCAGACTGCTGATGTGACTGATGACTGCAGGCCAGGCTCTGCTGGTCTGACTGATGACCGCTGGACAGTCTCTGCTGGCTTGACTGATGACCGCTGGGCAGGCTCTGCTGGTCTGACTGATGACCGCTGGGCAGGTTCTACAGGTCTGACTGATGACCGCAGGGCAGCTCTGCTGGTCTGATGGAATAAACATAGCTCTCATACACCTATGTTGATTACACCACGTTTATCGCATTATGGACGCCGCAGTGGCGGATCCAGGAATGTTTATTGGGGCACATTTCCTCGGGGAGGCGTCTTCGGAGCACATTGAAAGAATAATTCGTTGCGAGAGGGTGAGGGTGCACTCGACCATACTACAACCTTTTCTGATATTTTCGTCGCAAAGGGGCGACTTTTCCTCTGAAAATGGTGTCTTTGACTGGGAAATCCGTTGAGCGTGGCGGTGATACACTCGAGTCTTCCTCATTGGAACCCCTTTCACGGCCGGAGGGCGCCACCTTTTCATGGGGTGGCGGATGCCTCAGTGCCCACCTCTGTATCCGCCCCTGTGACACCGCCTATGCTACACCTCACTGTAATCGAACACGTGTCGTCATGCCTTAGCGTGTACATCTACGTAACCGAACACGTGTCGGCATACCTAGCTAACTGTACCGAACACGTGTCGTCATACCCTTGCGCATATTATACCTCACTGTAACCGAACACGTGTCGTCATACCATAGCGTGTACCATAGCTAACTGTAACCGAACACGTGTCGTCATGCCCTAGCGTACATTATACCTCACTGTAATCGAACACGTGTCGTCATACCCTAGCGTACATTATACCTCACTGTAACCGAACACGTGTCGTCATGCCCTAGCGTACATTATACCTCACTGTAATCGAACACGTGTCGTCATACCCTAGCGTACATTATACCTCACTGAAACCGAACACTTGTCGTCATACCCTAACGTTGTGCGGTACACCCAGCCGTCCCACCGACCCATTCAGGTGTGTTTACACTGCAAACTCACAGTCCCACTGTTCACGAGTGTCACCGCCGACGCTGAAGAGCACCTTCACGCAGCCAGTCAGGGTGTCGGCCAGTCGGTGCAACTCTAAACAAACAAACAAACAAACAAACAAAACGGTAGAACTCACCGAGGTCTTCATGTCCATGATCTGTCAGGTTGAGCTAATACTCCGTGAGCACCATTAGCTAGCTGATAGATAGGTAATTCGTTTTTCGTTCTGTTTGGATGCAGGTCGAAAGGCTCGGGTTTAATTTCTCTTTTAAGTATGAGAATCGTGATCTTCGTCTCATGGCCTGGTGAAAGATCGAGAAAGAAGCTAGGTATTTAAAGTGGTAAAATGGTGGTGTTACTGTATGAACAAGTGAGAAGCATGCATTTTCGAAAACATTTAGTGTTACAATGCCTCGCTCACTACATTTCACCATCAATAACATTCCACCACTTCCATCAGATTTGATCGAATCATTAATGTCTAATCTGGCTTTCTCGCTAAGGCTCGGTATTAGAACACTCCGTTTCGACCAGCATAATTCAGTGATCGCATTCGACATGATCCGCACACCCTGGCTTGCCTGGCCTGACGCACAACTCTCCTGCTCCAGGCGACTCCAGGCATGCCGTGTCACATGCTGGTGGCCGGCTCTCCTGCAATGCTGGCGATTGTGATCCTGGGTCTGTCCGCCGGTGCTCAGGCGGGCTCCCTCATCGAAGGTCAGTGCGGCCGCTGAACATGGATTCACGTGACGGTCATGGATCCGCAGAGGCGCTGTGCGCTCCCGTGTGGGTTTGTATCCATGATCAGTAGAGGCGCTCTGGGTGCCTGTGCGGTGCAGATCCACTGCCGGCAATACAGTCATGGTGTCTGTGTGTGTGTCGGATCCACGATCAGCAAAGGCGCTATGCGTCCCTGTGGGTGTTCGGATCCACGGTCAGCAAAGGCGAGGCACAATGGCTGCCTGTGGGCGTTTGGATCCACGGTTATCATGGCTGTTCTGGGTTCCGTGCGGCTCACAAATCCAAGGTGTGTGCGAGCGCCATTGATACTCATGGAGCTTCTGATCTGCGCCAGTGCATGCACGGTTTCTCACGAGTATCACAGGAGCAGTGTCAGGTTGTGGGTCCTCTTTGGACCCATTAGGCCGAGGTGGGTCCAGGTGTTGTCAGTGTTTATAGATGTAACTCAGAGCCTAATGCATCTGAATGCATGCAAACGGTACCTTATCCAGTGCATAGAGCATGCTGCTATTTGTTCTATTGCTTTAGAGCTCACTGGACAAAAATAATCTGGAATTTCGAGACAGGTTTTTGTTAGTCTGTTTCTGTAGCTTGTTGTGTTGCCTTGCAATTGCTACCTTTCCTGTGATGGCTAGTATGGAATTCGTTTGAAACATGTGCGGTCGTAGCAATTATGTTGCATAGGAAAAATAAAATATACTAAGTAATAGCAAGCTAACGTGTGTATATCAAACAGACAAATGCAATATGCAGCATACGTCGTTAAATCCATTGGCGGCTCTGCGGGAATGTGGGATGCAACCCGCACAAGATTTCTGACCATGAATATGTGACTGCAACGCGTGAAGGGAAATCACCCGAAATTCCTCTCATCCTCACAAGTTTCATGCGGCGACGTCAGCATTGTCTAGGCGACGTCATCGTGAGCACACGTACGCCATGCTAGTTTATAATCAGGATACACTGATCGGGAAGGCCACAGAATGTTCCCGATGGCACGACGACTAAAATGTGACGGCCTGCGCGCGTGGTTTTTCACAGATGCTCTCACTCCGACGTCACGTCCGATCCCACTACGACATCACGACCGTTCTCACTTAGACGTCACAGAATATCTCAATTTGACATCACAACATACATTATTCCGACATCACAACCGCTCACGCTCCAACAGCATGGCGTGTCTCGCTCCGATATGACAGCATATGCCATTCCGACATCACAGCTGCTCTCATTCCGACGTCACAGCATCACGCACTCCAACATCACAGCATCACGCACTCCAACATCACAGCCGTTCTCGCTCTTACACTACAGTCGATCTCACTCAGATACCACAGCGCCTTCGCTCCGACATTACAGCTGCTCTCACTCCGAGATCACAGCATCATTCACTCTGACATCACAGCCTCTATAACTCTTACATCACACTCCAACACCACAGACGATCACACTCTGACATCACAGCATCACTCACTCAGATATCACAACCGCTATCACCCTGGCATCACAACTACTCTCACTTCGACATCACAGCATCGCTCACTCCGACATCACAGCCGATCGCATTATGACATCACATTCGACATCATTCCGACATCATAGCCGCTATCACTCCGATATAGCAGCCGTTCTCACTCCGACATCACAGCTACTGTCACTCCGACATTACAGCCGACCTCACTCCGACCCCACGGCCACTCTCACTCCGACATCACGGCCACTCTCACTCCGACATCACGGCCGCTATCACTCCGACACCACGGCCACTCTCACTCCGACATCACTGCTGCTCTCACTCCGACATCGTTATGTTTCCACTCTGTCACGGCGTCGTAGATTCGCAAAAGACGTTAGGAAAAGGGATTACGATGTCAAGTTAGGGACGAGACGTAGTATTACTTAGCTATCGGTATGTCGCCATGGAATGGCGTCTCCTTTTCATAAGACATTTCCTCAACGTGCATAGTGTTTCTTGCAAGATGTTACAGTGTTATATATAATATATTATCTTCTTTCGGAGGCTAGCAAGAACTAGTACGTATGCAAGCGTTTCAAAGGTGGAAGTTGTAACATAAAAATAGCAGTGAATCTATTACTTTGAAGGGGAAACCACAAAGTGGAGAGGTAAATTTTCAAGTTGGAGAGTGACCAGCCTCCCTCTCAGGTAGGTACAATTTTTAACACTGTCATTGGATCTGCCCTCACTGTCTCATCACAAATGCTTCCATTCCACCGTCTCACATAGTTTTCACTCACAACAGCAGACGAGTAATCCAGAATCAGTATAACGTCTCGCCGGACGCATAGCGAACACAGCTTTCCCGCCGATTCCGTCCACATTTGGGATCATCGCATCGTGACATACTGCATTTGCTCGGCATGTATTTGCTTTGGTGCACCTCGCACAGCAAGTGCTAATTGCATGCATGCACTTAGGGAAACAGTCACTCACGCGAAATAGCACACAGCCAGCAATTGTTAACGCTTTGGCTGATTCCCTTTCCCTCGTTCACAGCATAGCATACAGCACGCAATGCACTCTGCGGGATGGCGCTCAATTTGTATCCATTCGTCTTTTGCAAGACATACATTTCATCGTTAGGACTTGTGATGTTAAGAACACCCGTTCACACTGATATAGGAGCATTATTTCATTTGTATGTATGAACTTGATATATAAATATAAATTTTGCATCTGGGATGCGCACACAGTAGTTATGCTACTTTTAGCTTAACGCTTGGTCGGTAAAAAATCATGAATGTATCTAAATGTCATAGGTATGCCACAAAACACCTCCATCATGCGAAGCTAACTTCACACAAATTTGTCAAATTTTCCTCGAAAGTCTGTTTTCGATACCAAGCAACTCAATTCACTTGTTTCATTTGCTTTAAAGTTGTCCTCCAGACCAAGCGCACCAGCCAGGCCCGGTCAGCACCAGTGTAGATCGCTTCGCGATATCAGTTGGCACCGCTATTGTCACTGTTTGTCATGAATTGGTGTCTTGAATAAAGTCAAAATGCTATTTAAGCATCATACACTCAACCGCCATGAACATTAGAACAACTCTTCCAGCAGAGAAAGAGGTGTCTTTCTTTAGTTTAACAGTAAGGTTTTTTAACACGTTTAATCCGTTAAAGAATGCGGCATTCTTAGATGAGTAAGTGTGCGTTATCTTTGTAAACTCGTGCCAAATGCATTTGCAATCTAATCAAGCACTCGCCTCGAATCACATCTGTGCACATGTGTGACAAGTGGTACACATGTGCGACAAATAGTGCACATGTGTAACAAATGTTGCACATGTGTATCACAAGGTACATATGTGTCACGCACGTTGCACATGCGTGAAAATGGTGCATATGTGCGACAAATGCTCTGCAGACCGAGGTGCACTTGCTAGCATGAGGTCCAGCAAGTTGCTCGAGGCTATGATCATTCCCGAGGGCACAGAAGTCTGCTTTGTCTGTTGTTTCGCTTCATGGTGTGGCGTCTCGTGACATGCCATGTCATGTCACGTCATGTTGTTTTGTCGGTTGCGTGGGTGAATGTCGAGTATGCTTTTTGTGCCTGTCATTTCGCCACCATGTACTTATGTTGTATCACATCGTGTCGTGCTGTCAGGTGTCGCGTCGGGTCGCATAATGTCGAGTCATGCCATGTCATATAATGTCGAGCCGTGCCATGTCACATTATGTCGAGTCATGCCATGTCACATTATGTCGAGCCATGCCATGTCACATTATGTCGGGTCATGCCATGTCATATAATGTCGAGTCATGCCATGTCACATTATGTCGAGCCATGTCATGTCACATTATGTCGAGTCATGCCGTGTCGCATTACGTCGAGTCATGCCATGTCACATTATGTCGAGTCATGCCATGCCATATTATGTCGATCCATGCCATGTCACATTATGTCGAGTCATGCCATGTCACATTATGTCGAGCCATGCCATGTCACATTATGTCGGGTCATGCCATGTCATATAATGTCGAGTCATGCCATGTCATATAATGTCGAGTCATGCCATGTCACATTACGTCGAGCCATGCCGTGCCCTCTGTGTTGTGTTGTGTCGTGCCGTGTCATTTTCGCTTCGCTTTGTGTCGTGTCGCGTTTTACCGTGTCGTATCGTTGGGTGTAATATTGTGTCGTGTCGCTGGGTATCGTGTCGTGTCGTGTAGTTGGGTGCAGTATCGTGTCGTGTCGTGTAGTTGGGTGCAGTGTCGTGTCGTGTCGCTGGGTGTATTGTTGTGTCGTGTCGTGTCATGTTGCTGGGGGTAGCATCGTGTCGTGTCGTGTAAACCGGTGGTGCCTGCTGACCCCGCCGAGCTGATGTTTTTTTTCAGGTGAACTCGAGCCGTGCAATGACGAAGGGAAGGTGGTGGAAGTGCCAATCACCAACACCAACCCATGCATCAAGACGTGCAGGTGCTTGGTGAGTTTGCGCAGAATTTTCATTTAGCCATTATGTCAGGCACGTACAAAATTTTGTCCGCGAGAGGTGTTGAGCATGACGAGGAGGAGGAGCAACTGTGTCACTAAAAGTGGCTTTAAGGTAGGTTTAGCCCTAGAAATATCAGCCAAGTATGCCTTATATGATATTGATATCAAGGCGGCCTGGTGAATTGTGACCTCCAGTTCTCTGGCCCACATGTGCGTCCACACCGGGGCGGCCTGGTGACTGTGACCTCCTGTTCTCTGACCCGCGCCTGTGTCCATGTCAGGGTGGCTTGGTGACCTGTGACCTCCTGTTCTCTGACCCGTGCCTGTGTCCATGTCAGGGCGGCCTGGTGACCTGTGACCTCCTGTTCTCTGACCCACATGTGTCCACATCAGGGTGGCCTGGTGACCTGTGACCTCCTGTTCCTGACCCATGTGTCAGGGCCTGGTTTCCTGTTCTTGACCCGCTGTGTCCACGTCAGGGTGGCCTGGTGACTGTGACCTCCTGTTCTCTGACCCGTGCCTGTGTCCTGTCCAGTGCAGGGCCTGGTGACTGTGACCTCCTGTTTCTGAGGCCTGTGTCCACATCAGGGCGGCCTGGTGACTGTGACCTCCTGTTCTCTGACCCGCGCCTGTGTCCACATCAGGGGTGGCCTGGTGACCTGTGGCCTCCTGTTCTCTGACCCGCGCCTGTGTCCACGTCAGGGCTGTGATGTCCTGTTCTCTGACCCGCGCCTGTGTCCATGTCAGGGCGGCCTGGTGACTGTGGCCTCCTGTTCTCTGACCCGCGCCTGTGTCCATGTCAGGGCGGCCTGGTGACTGTGGCCTCCTGTTCTCTGACCCACGTGTGTCCACATCAGGGTGGCCTGGTGATATGTGACCTCCTGTTCTCTGACCTGTGCCAGTGCCTGTGTCCACGTCAGGGCAGCCTGGTGACTGTGGCCTCCTGTTCTCTGACCCGCGCCTGTGTCCATGTCAGGGCAGCCTGGTGACTGTGGCCTCCTGTTCTCTGACCCGCGCCTGTGTCCATGTCAGGGCAGCCTGGTGACTGTGACCTCCTGTTCTCTGACCCGCGCCTGTGTCCATGTCAGGGCGGCCTGGTGACCTGTGACCTCCTGTGCTGTGACCCGCGCCTGTGTCGACATCGGGGCGGCCTGGTGACATGTGACCTCCTGTTATCTGACCCACGTGTGTCCACATCAGGGTGGCCTGGTGATATGTGACCTCCTGTTCTCTGACCCGTGCCTGTGTCCACGTCAGGGTGGCCTGGTGACTGTGGCCTCCTGTTCTCTGACCCGCGCCTGTGTCCATGTCAGGGCGGCCTGGTGACCTGTGACCTCCTGTTCTCTGACCCGCGCCTGTGTCCACGTCAGGGCGGCCTGGTGACCTGTGACCTCCTGTTCTCTGACCCACGTGTGTCCACATCAGGGTGGCCTGGTGATATGTGACCTCCTGTTCTCTGACCCGCGTGTGTCCACGTCAGGGTGGCCTGGTGACTGTGACCTCCTGTTCTCTGACCACACCTGTGTCCACATCAGGGTGGCCTGGTGATATGTGACCTCCTGTTCTCTGACCCGTGCCTGTGTCCACGTCAGGGTGGCCTGGTGACTGTGACCTCCTGTTCCTCTGACCCGCGTGTGTCCACATCAGGGTGGCCTGGTGACCTGTGACCTCCTGTTCTCTGACCCGTGCCTGTGTCCACGTCAGAGCGGCCTGGTGACCTGTGACCTCCTGTGCTGTGACCCGCGCCTGTGTCAACATCGGGGCGGCCTGGTGACCTGTGACCTCCTGTTCCCTGACCCACGTGTGTCCACATCAGGGTGTCCTGGTGACCTGTGACCTCCTGTGCTGTGACCCGCACCTGTGACCACCTCAGGACGGCCTGGTGACCTGTGATCGCGAGCGCTGCCCGATGACAGAGCTGTGCTACCTGGTGGTGACCGGCCAGCCGATACGGCCCGACTCCTGCTGCGAACGGTGTAAAGGTCAGTACCTCAGTACCGGGACTCGCTGAACCAAGATGCCTGGTGCCACGTGATATCTTTTCAGGTGGCTGACGTTATCTCCAATATTCCTGCACGGATATCAAGTGCAGGTTAGATTCTTGTCCCCCTGAATTCAAGTCAACTTGTGCGCCTGTATGCCGAAGATTATATGTGCATATATATATATATATATATATATATATATATATATATATATATATATATATATATATATATATATATATATATATATATATATATATATATATATCTATGTATATATTTATAATTTATTTATAAATAATGATGTATATATATATATATATATAATAATGTATATATATATATATATATGCATATGTATATTTTCTGCTATGGGAAGAAATATGGCATTGTGCCAAATGCGGTAAGATGCCTTTCTTACGAGCCAGTAGCAATTAATTTCCAATACCTGTTTGTGTTTGACCTATGAAGTCAATTTGCATTGCTGGTTTATCTCACATATTCATCCCTCAATTGCGGACATTGGAAATTGTGCCCCACCGGTTCCGAAGTGTCATATCCAGCTATAAAAAACGCAATGATTTGTTCGAGTTTATCCAAGTAACGTGAGCACCTATGTTGAAGACCTTAAGACCTTCAGTCGTGCGGTGGTTTGCTGGTGCCGCCCCCTCGCCGGAAGACAGCGCTTCATCACGGCTTCATCACTAGTCATCATGGCGAGCAGCATCATCACATCTGATGGTCACGCCGCTGAGATGGAGATGTCGCTGTCGAGATGGAAATGTATCATGATACGCTGCCGAGATGGAGATGAAGTTGTGAGCTGTGGAGGTTATGATCTGTGGAGGTTATGATCTGTGGAGGTTATGAGCTATGGAGGTTTGATCTGTGGAAGTTATGAGCTGTGGAGGTTATGATACGCTGTCGCTGAGATGGATAATCAGATACCGCCGCGGGGCGGACGGGAGAGCCGTGTGCCGGGCGGTCGTCGCCGGCGCTATCTCGGCGAGGCGTATCGCAACGGAGAGCGGCGTGCACCATTACGCGGAAGGCTGCGCGCGGTCGGACCGGATGCGGAGGCGCACGCTGATCTGCGGCGGCCGCCGGCGGCTGCCAACGCGGCTGGCTCAGCTTCAAACGAAGTTTGAGCACCGCGACGTAAGCGGGCCGCGTTCGGGAAGGCAGCCGGCCAGTCTGAAGATGGGCCAGCGCGGCAGCTGGCGGCACGAGCACCGCAGCAGAACCGGGGGTGGGAGTGGGAGTGGGGGTGGTGGTGGTGGTGGTGGTGGTGGTGTTGGTGGGGGGGAGTAATAACGAGGGCGGGTGTGTAGACACGAAAGAAATAGGCCGATAAAATAGTGTGTGATATGAACATGGTCCTAATGCGCCCTCCATACTTTCAGTCATTGTTGGACAAAGCATGCGGCATGGTTCCCGGAAAGTGCATCGCTTAATTATTCACCCACCAAGACGACTAGGAGTAGTGCAACAGGGACGGACAGTCATTTGGACAGCCATTTGGACAGCCATTTGGACAGCCATTTGGACAGCCATTTGGACAGCCATTTGGACAACCATTTGCACAACCATTTGGACAGCCATTTGGACAGCCACTTGAACAGCCATTTGGACACTGTCGGAGCTTATGTAGTGCATACGACATTTCGTGCTCTCACATACACAGCATGAATACTGTACTGGGTGGCGAGAGCAGAAATCATTGACTGACCTCGGGGAATTGTACACTGCATTGTGGGTGAAATGTCTCAATATCAAATGCACGCACTAGGATCTTCCAACATAAACAGATATGGCGGGTACGGAAGTACTGTCCACCAAACGAACCCAACGTCATTCAAATCGTACCTGCTTGTTTAAAACGCTATTATGTCCTTCAGAGCTTCTGTATCTATAAACCTGTAATGCCTAAAAGAAGCATGCTAAGCACTTCTCGGTACCGAACAATACTATTGCAAGCCACAACTCAAAGCTAAGCCCATTTTTCGGTAGCTCGACCGTGAAGAGCCACAAAGAATCAGAACACGCTCACCTGACGAACGGTACTCCGTGGACGCAGCGTGGGGCGTCCGAAGCGCGAAGCCTAGGGGGACAAGGCCTCACCAGCACAGACACTGACGACGTTCACGCCCCAGACGGCAGATTCCAACGTCAACATTTGAATCATCACATTTTTTCCAATTTTAATTTTTCATCGGATAGTTGGGACAGTTGTGGCATGTCTTCAAAGTATCAAAATAAAACCATCAAGAAAGCCAGATATATATTTTTCAAAACATAATCCACCGAAACAACCCCATCCAAAGCGTTGCGTTACATTTGAAAGCTGAACGCATTTCTCTCTGGAAAGGTGGTGCAGCATTCACTAGTTGCCACGGTACCCAGAACGTCCAGAGCAATGCCATGCTCTTGTTTCTGATTCATAGCTCGCCAGTAAAGACCATGTGTTGGGGTAATTAAAGGGATAATGTCTTAAACTGAGCAACATTTGAAAGAAAGTGATCACACCGTCTGGATGATTACTACTCGTTCTACCTTTGTGTTTCTGCTGTATGTATTAAGAGCATAAACTCATAAATGATGACGCGAAAGCTGCAGGGAAAGGAAATCGCCTCCACAGCGCCATTCCGCTGTACGTGGCGTGCATGAAGACCAGCTGTGGAAGAGTGTGAAGACCAGATGTGGGAGAGTGTGAAGACTAGATGTGGGAGAGTGTGAAGACTAGCTGTGGGAGAGTGTGAAGATCATAGCTGTGGGAGAGTGTGAAGACCAGATATGGGAGAGTGTGAAGTCCAGCTGTCGGAGAGTGTAAAGACTAGCAATGGAGAGTGTGAAGACCAGATATGGAGAGTGTGAAGTCCAGCTGTCGGAGAGTGTAAAGACCAGATGTGGGAGATGTGTGAAGACAGAAGTAGGAGAGTGTAAACACAAGACAATGGAGAGTGTGAAGACAAGCTATGAGATAATGTGAATACCAGATGTTGGAGAGTGTGAAAACCAGCTGTGGAAGAGTGTGAAGACTAGATGTGAGAGAGTGTGAAGACCAGATATGCGAGAATGTGAAGACTAGATGTGGGAGAGTGTGAAGACCAGATGTGGGAGAATGTGAAGACAAACTGTGAGAGTGTGAAGACAAGCTGTGAGAGTGTGAAGAGTAGATGTGAGAGTGTGAATACCAGAAATGGGATGGTGAGTGTGAAGACCAGATATGAGAGAGTGTGAAGACTAGATGTGAGAGAGTGTAAAGATCAGATGCGGTACTGGTCGGCGCATGACATCAGTCAGCTAAAGCGATCGGAATCGGCGATCGGTTGCACTTTACTAAGCGAGTTGTCGTCCGTGATTTTCATGGAAGCGAGTTGTCGTCCGTGATTTCATTTTCATTTTCACAGTATACTTGGACATAAAATAAGGGCAACAACGACGGATCCAACGGCATTCGAAGCACATCCTAGTTCAAAATATTCGGTCGAGGCGTGCCTGCTAGTTCGCTTTAGTCCGTCGAGGAGCATACCTACTAGTAATGGTGGAACTTTCCACACTTTGGAGCGATGAGCTTCCCCTTACAATGTTTCGAAAAGAAGGGCTTGCAAAGGACATCCCCATCGTTTTGGTGACTGTTCCCTTGTCTGCAAGACATGGCACACCTGTCCCGGACCAGTCCCGTGACGGACCAGTCCGCTATAGTTGGTAGAGTTGGATACTTACTGGTCAAGATCCATTGGTGCACTGGATCCAACTAATGGTGTCTTGTGCTGAAGGAACGCTTTGGTTTCGAGGGTGGATTTTATCATATTAACACGCGCCCTGGAGGGGGGCGAAATCCGCCCACCCCTCCGATTTTTCGTAGATAACTCCAGATTTTACCGGTCGATAGACGCCATTGTTTGTGTACCTGCCAATAAATGACCGGTGCGTTGTTTAAAGTGAGCAAAATTAAAATCGATCGAATGTTTTTCGAGTTAGGGGTCGCTAAAGTCAAAACATTTTCTCAGCGCCAGACCACAAATATCGGCGCTGATGCGCTTCCCGTATATTAGCAAAAAGGAGGTGTTATTGGCAAAACTAGCGACTTGTTTGATGTACATTGCCATGCTACATTGTTTCTAAGTTATTTCAAGTCACCGAGGTCAAGTCAGGTCAAGTTCATGACAGGCTAACACACGCCCCGGAGGGGATGGCAAAATCCGCCAACCATTCCGATTTTTCGTACATAACTCCATATTGTATTGGCCGATATACGCCACATTTTTGCGTACCTGCTTAGAAATGACAGGCGCATTGCTTAAAGAAGAAAAATGAAAATCGGCCGAAAAGTTTTAAAGCTGGGCCGTTAAAGTAAAAACAATTCGCAGCGCCAGACCACAAAAATCGGCGCTGATGCGCTTCCGTCTATTGGCAAAAGGGAAGTATTCTTCACAATACTAGCGACTTGTTTGATGCATATTGTCATGCTATATAATTTGAAGGTCATGTTAGGTCGCCGAGGCCAAGTCAGGTCAAGTTCATGACAGGCTACTGGAATCAAACTTGGTGAACTGGAATGTGCTATAAATGCAAATGACTGTCATGCGATTGATGTCACTTTACAAGTTGCTCCCTGCACATCCAGAAATCTACGGTTTGTTATTGTGTGCCTAAGCGTTTCCATACTTTATTCATGTATTTCACCTTTCTTTGCGAAGTCGATTGTGCCGAGCCGCCTAACGCAGCAGTCGGGTTGGGAGCCCGGTTCCGGTAACTTGAGTAGGCAATGACCTAATAAAGTGCTCCTATATAGGTGACCTGAGGTCAAATGGCAGATCTGACATCTGTATTGCATCATTAGTAATGTCCAAAGCATCATTAATGCCAATTTTGGAGCACTTAAACACAATCACAGCGATCCATAACAATGACAAGCCAAACCACGCAAAACCGGGAAATTTTGTTATTTTGACCTCATTTGACCTTGAAGATTTTTACCTAAGGTCATGAACTTTGCACACAATATAATTAACTATCGTGCCTATACACCCTGCGAATTTCGTTACCTTAGCCTTCATAGGGGCTGAGATCTTAGGAGGGCGGGGCGGAATCCGCCCCCTCCAGTGGGCGCTATTTTCAGAGGCCCTCCAGGGCGTATTAAGCCCGAATAATCTGCTAATTTTGTTTCGTACTGAATAAAGTGGTAATCAATTTCTTCTTTCTTCCGCCAAAATAAGTGTACAGCTGCATGAGGGTAAAATCACAGAAAAAAATGAAAAATCATAGGTCTCTCCTGCCAGAACCTCACCCCGACCCGGGGGCGGGGATCGATAGAGACCCCCTCTAATCTCCAAACTAAGCGTCACACGAAAACGAAATAGGTGTCATCAGAAAGCGCTCGACGAGTGGGGCCAGCCACCACCCACAAAAATGTTCCCCCAAAAGTGACGTCACTAGGGGCCTAGAGTTTCAAGACATACATCATGTTTGTAGCTCTGCGTGCAGATTTTGAGGGAGATTTGAAAAAGAGAATTATTTGGACCGAGATAACTGATCGGCATGCGGACTAGCATCATCTACCGAGCTTCCCCAGCGTGCTATCGTCACTTTATCGCACTGAAGCACCACATAATTGTTACACTGAAGCACCACATAATTGTTACACTGAATCACCACATCATCGTCAGGCTGAAGAACCACAACATTGCCAGATTGACGGCTCATCATTGTCAGGCTGAAAAACCACATCATTGTCAGGCTGAAGAGCCGCAGCATTGTCAGACTGATGGGCCACCATTGTCAGACTGAAGAACCATATCACTGTCAAGCTGAATAACCACAGCATTGTCAGATAGATGGTCCGCCGTTATCAGGCAAACGAGCCGTTATTATCAGACTGACTGCCGGATCAGGATAAGGCTCGTCTTTGTCATGCTGAAGAGCCCATCATTGTCAGCCTGACGCCATTATCAGACTGACGGCCCGTTATTGTCAGGCTGACGGCCCGTCATTATCAGTCTATCATGCTGCCGACACGCCATCATCAGACTGACGAGCCCATCATCAGACTGACGAGCCCATCATCATCAGACTGACGAGCCCATCATCAGACTGACGAGCCCATCATCAGACTGACGAGCCCATCATCAGACTGACGAGCCCATTCATCATCAGACTGACGAGTCCATCATCGTCAGACTGACGAGCCATCATCGTCAGGCTGACGAACTACGTCATTGTGAGGTTCTCAACAGTGATAAACTGGGTCATTTACCCCGCTGACATGAGCAGGTCAGTCGTAAACGAAAGTTTCCGATCTGCTCGATTCGCAAAAGTTCCGATCGCGCGGTCCGTTTACAAGAGCAAAGCAGGCACCTAATCGGATTTTTGCGATTTGACGGCTGACGCAATGTGGTAAAAAGTTTCGAAATTTGGCGCATTTTTTTCGCTTTTGACGCACCTGCTTCGAGCAACGGCGTACACGGACACAAGTATCATCAATGATCCACGTAGTTGGAGGTTGTTGGGCACAGCTATAGGGAATCTGTGAATTCGAAGGATTCACGGAGCCGATGACACATTGTCGATGACAGCATAGTCCTTTCCTCTTCGTGAATCAAACGGTGCATTGTTTCCAGGCCAGACTATGCTCCAGACATAGGTTCCAGACTATGTGATGGTGCATTGTTCCGGACTGTACAATGGTCAAGTGAACAGGGTAAATCAGGTTCACTACGCATTCCAAAAGATAGATCAGCAAAACACAAACACTGTTACAAATCATGAAGTTGAACACTCCGCCACATCGTAAAACTGACGGTTGGGACACGCACTAATCATATGGCATCTCAGCGCTGATTTCAGCTGTTACAAGTTTGATTTTTGTATTTCATAACTAAGTTTGCAATTATAATTAAAAACATGACGTTTACTTTTCATAATTACCATACATGTATTGGAAGCGTAGCAGAGAATATCATCAAGATGTATCATGACCCTTGCAGCTGTACCGTTATTTGTTAATGGCTGGCGCTAATCGCAAACTTCCACTTACCGAAGCGGCGTAAATTTGCGTTCAGCTATTCACCAGTGTTTTGCTATGCCGAAGCCCATTTACAAGAGCATTATGTTCGCGAGTTTTCCTAATCGCATCATATTAGGAAGTTTTGCTGCTCATGGAAACTGGGTAATTGTCGGGTTGTCAGACTGATGAGTTGCATCATTGCCAGGCTGTCAGACTGCGTCATTGTCATGTTGTCAGATTGACAGGCTGCATCATTGTCAGGTTCTTCAGATTGATAAGCTGCGTCATTGTCAGGTTGTCAGGCGAATAAGCTGCATCATTGTCAGGTTGTCAGACTAATGAGCTGCGTCATTGTCAGGTTGTCAGACGCCTCAGGGCACCTTCTCAGATGGTCAGGAGTGGCGCAGCTCGATAGACACTTGCACCATCTCCCGCTGCTACAGCGGGGTGCTGACCATCGGCCAGCTCAAGGTGAGCACCATCACCCGCTGCTACAGCGGGGTGCTGACCATCGGCCAGCTCAAGGTGAGCACCATCACCCGCTGTTAAAGCGGGGTGCTGACCAGCGGCCAGCTCAAGGTGAGCACCATCTCCCGCTGCTACAGCGGGGTGCTGACCATCGGCCAGCTCAAGGTGAGCACCATCACCCGCTGCTAAAGCGGGGTGCTGACCAGCGGCCAGCTCAAGGTGAGCACCATCGCCCGCTGATAAAGCGGGGTGCTGACCATCGGCCAGCTCAAGGTGAGCACCATCTCCCGCTGCTACAGCGGGGTGCTGACCATCGGCCAGCTCAAGGTGAGCACCATCACCCGCTGTTAAAGCGTGGTGCTGACCATCGGCCAGCTCAAGGTGAGCACCATCACCCGCTGCTAAAGCGGGGTGCTGACCAGCGGCCAGCTCAAGGTGAGCACCATCTCCCGCTGCTACAGCGGGGTGCTGACCATCGGCCAGCTCAAGGTGAGCACCATCACCCGCTGCTAAAGCGGGGTGCTTACCAGCGGCCAGCTCAGGATGAGCTCAAAACTGCCTAGCTACGTTCCCACTGAACCAAAGGGAGCCATTCATGACGTAATCAACTCAAAGCCTCCGTTGCGTGCAGATCAATGAAAATGTACTCACATATGCAGACAGACGGTTGCGCTTCCAACTCAAGAACTCAACTGCATTACATGAGCTGATCCAGGAATTTTCATCGGAGGTGCACTTGTTCTGGAGAAGCGTCATTTCTTAGCAGTGTGGGGTCTTTTGAACTCTGAGGCGCCATCGCCTGGAAAAATCGTCAAGCGGAGGAGGGAAGGGTGAGCGCATTTGAGCGTCCTGAGGCCTTTTCCAGTCGAAGGGGCGCCACATTTATATCGGGACGGTCGAGTATCGAGCCATCTAGTGTTAAAATTAAAATAATGCTTGCAATGCCTGTCGGCAATTGGTACGAGCACATGTCCCCAATTGCACCCCTCCCCTCACACTGGTTGCGCCGCAACGTTGCACGGAGACCAAAGCCTTCGCAGCTACTATGCCCCGTCGTTCTTGAGATTGGTCGACACCGACCTCCGCTGTGCGCCTGCCTGTGAGTCCGCGCCACTAATTTTATATCGGCTCATCGTTCTTAAACACGGCTGAGTGGACAAAGATGCACAAACACGGCGCGCGCCATATAAACAGTGCTCTCCGCCACACGCCGCTGAACAAACACCATCGCCGCACCGTCCTTCTTGGAAACTGTCCAGAGCAAGTTATTTCTGTCCGGCGATTATGTCTGAAATGGCAGCGTCTTTCTCAGCACCTCGGTGAGGAATGCTTGTCGTATTTGCATCGATTGGTAAGACGCAGTGGTCGAGTATCGAATTGCCTGGCGTTAATAAAAAATAGCGCTTACGATGCCTGTGGGTAATGGGTACGAGTGCATTACGTTGCTTATAATGGTGTGTGGTCTCGAGATGCATGTATCAATTCATATGTATATATATATATATATATACATATATATATATATATATATATATATATATATATATATATATATATATATATATATATACATATATATATATATATATATATATATATATATATATATATATATATATGAAGGAATTCTTGCCTACCCTGAAGGGATCACCTCGTCCTTCATTGACCCTCCCTAAGATCAAAGACATGCTTCAAGTCTCCCGGACCCATGTTTATTCTTTTCATTTTACTTTGTGGTATCCCTCGACTATTTCCTGCGACGTAGTCCCTTTCCCATCGTCAAGTGTGTGCATGCCGTTTCCGACAACTGAGACCGGCTGTTTGTGTCTACAACTGCGCTGGTCTGCAATGGTGGGCTGCATGCTGATCCATCCGCAGGACCAACAGAGCCGGTCCGGTCCGGTCGACAGCCACGCCGCTTACTGACACACAATCCATTCGTATAATTCAGTAGCCCTGGATCGATCTTCAACCTAGGCCGAGAAACAACCACGCACATGCTGGCAAATGGTAATTCTGCTCGCATGTTGACAGTGTCTGCACAGTGCGGTGAATGGCTCTGTGGGGATTCAAATCCTCCGCGACGATTCTGGACGAGTTATGAATATTGTGTCCGGCAGTGTTGGGGAAAGTTGTCCGGGTTTCGGCCCGCCCCGCCCCGCCTCCTTCCTCTCCAGCGTCAACCGGCTTAACTCGTGTCCTTCTCTGCAGTGCTACACACCATGCAGTCGGCCGCTGCCGCCCCTGCCCGGCGAGTGCTGCCCGCGCTGCCCCTCCTGCCAGCTGCCCGGCCGTGACATCAAGCCGGGTCAGAACTTGACCTTGCCCGACGACCCGTGCGTGACCTGCAGCTGTGACCTGGAGGGCAGACAAAGAGCTGCACCAAGCAGGTGTGCCCAGCGCTCTCGTGCTCCACTTCTGAGTCGCATCGGCCACAGAACCACTGCTGTCCCATCTGTACAGGTGAGGGGTCCCTGCTGTCCCATCTGTGCAGGTGAGGGGCCAATGCTGTCCCATCTGTGGTATGTGTCCCATCTGTGCAGGTGAGGGGTCCTGCTGTCCATCTGTTAGGTGATGGGTAGAGTTGTATCTGTACAGGTGGTGCCACATTGAAGTCACTGCTGTCCCATCTGTACAGGTGAGGGGTCCCTGCTGTCCCATCTGTGCAGGTGATGGGTCACTGCTGTCCCATCTGTACGGGTGAGGGGCCAATGCTGTCCCATCTGTACAGGTGAGGAGTCACTGTTGTCCCATCTGTGCAGGTGATGGGTCACTGCTGTCCCATCTGTACGGGTGAGGGGCCAATGCTGTCCCATCTGTACAGGTGAGGAGTCACTGCTGTCCCATCTGTGCAGGTGATGGGTCACTGCTGTCCCATCTGTACAGGTGAGGGGTCACTGCTGTCCCATCTGTACAGGTGAGGGGTCACTGCTGTCCCATCTGTACAGGTGAGAGGTCACTGCTGTCCCATCTGTACAGGTGAGAGGCCACTGCTGTCCCATCTGCACAGGTGAGGGGTCACTGCTGCCCCATCTGTACAGATGAGAGATCACTGCTGTCCCATTTGCGTAGGTGAGGGTTAATTGCCAAATATGTATAGGTGAGGGTACACTGCCCCATATGTTCAAGTAAGAGGTCACTGCCCCATTTACATACGTGAGGGGAACTGTCTAATCTGCGCAGGAAAGGGGTCACTGCCCATCTGTACAGGTGAGGGGTCACTACCCCGCATGTACAGGTGAGGGTCACTGTCCCATCTCCACAGGTGAATGGTCACTACCCCATCTGTACAGATGGAGGGTCACTACCTCGTGTGCACAGGTGAGTGTCACTGCTGCTCCCTCTGTACTGGTGACGGGTCACTGCTGTCCCATCTGTGCAGGTGAAGGGCCACTACCCCGTATGTACAGGTGAGGGTCACTGCCTCAGCTGTACAGGTGAGGGTCACTGCCCCATTTGCACAGGTGAGGGGTAACTGCCCCATCTGCGCATGTGAGAGGTCACTGCCCCATCTGCACAGGTGAAGGAGAACTGCCCCATATGTACAGGTGAGGGGGTCAATGCCCCATCTGTACAGGTGAGGGGTTATTTTCCAATCTGTGCAGGTGAGGGATCACTTTCCCCTCTGCGCAGATGAGAAATCGTTTCCTCATATTTGCAGGCGATAGTTCATTGCTCCATCTGCACAACTGAGAGGTCAATGCCCCAAATGTGCAGATGGCAGTACGTTGCCCTATCTGTACAACTGAGTAGCGATCGCCTTATCTGTGCAGGTGATATAACATTTCCCAATTTGTACAGATACTATGTCGCTATCACATAGGCATACGTGAGATGCAACCGCCTCAGCTCTACAGATGGGAGGTTCCTGCACCATCTGTGCAGATGACTGTTCATTTCCGTATTATCAATAATGAAATTGCACTGTCCCATCTGTAAGCGTGGGAGTTGCCACATCACAGGCTTTTGTGGTGATGGTGTTCAGTACTAGGTCCTAGGTCTTAGCTAGACAGTATCGGTAGCATTATGTTACCAGTCAACGAGACATTGCCCACTTAGCTGTCCACTCTGGCTCTTCGATTGCTGAGTGATTCACAGTCTGGCACCCCCACACCCGCCGTGATCTGATCCCTCTGAGTGCTGCACTATCAGCTCAACCGGGCCCCATCCCCACGTCCGCTGTGGTCGGATCCCAGCACCATCAAAGCCTGAGTCCTGGTCGGGATAGGTGAACCAGCATCCGCCGGCGATTTGCTGCGACTTGTGGCAGGTATGACCCAGAAGTCCTGTCAAGTCCAGCCGGTCTGTACCTGGGAGTGGGCAACTTTGGCCCACTCCTGACGGGCGGCCATTGGATCTGCCGGACAACACGCATAAACACGAACTGGAGTGGTTCCGCAACTCTGTTCCGCGTGGTGAAGCCGGGGTCAGAGTTTCCATAGCAGGTCGCCGTCGGAGGCCGTGCGACGCGCGGTCACGGCCACCGACCTATCTTGACCTGTCCCGGCAGGCAAGCGGCGCGTGTCGCCCGACGCCCGCGACTGTCAGCTGGGAAGTCATCGGTACCAGTCGGGCGAGACGTTCATGCTGGACCCGTGCACCAACTGCACGTGCGCCGGCTCCACGAGCGTGTGCCGGCGCACCAGCTGCCCGCGACTCGACTGTCCTCGCCTGCAGCAGGTGCACCGGCCCGACCGCTGCTGTCCCACCTGTCGACCGCCGGCCAGGATCCAGAGCGTCTGCCGGCACATGAGGCGACAGTACCAGGTGGGCGCCTGCCCCGTGCACCTCCACCTCTTCCGTCAGCTCGGGCTGGACCGCTGCCGTCACGTGGTGTCGACCTCCGGCGAGCAGCCAGAGCGTCTGTCGCCGCATGAGACAGTAGTGCAAAGAGGGCGCACTCGCCACGTACCATCGACGCTGATGCGCATGGACGACAAAATATAATCTTTTTGATAACTTTGTGACATCCGGTGGACTAGGAATAGTAGCAAAATGTTGTGGATCGGTGAAGGTGCCTGCAACCTTTCCCCGCCCTGTTTCAAGCTATCGCCAATGCCATCCTGGAAACATTCAAATTCCGTTGTAAGCTAACATCATCCTGTTCGTGCGTCCGTTCCCTTGACCAACCGACCGACCGACCGCCCGACCTACCGACCGCCCGACCGACCGACCGCCCGACCGACCGTTCGTCCATCCGACCGACCGACCGACTGACTGTCAGTCTGTCCGTCCGTCCACCGTCGTGAAAAGCCAGCCAACAAGCAGGCCGACCGACGTGGCGTGGTGCGCGTGTCGCTGGGTGTGTGAGGCGCAGACTCGGCTGACCGGTGACCGACGGTGGGCGGCAGGACGGCCAGACGTGGCAGATGGGCCCGTGCATCACGTGCAACTGCACGGGCGGCCAGATCAGCTGCGAAGCTGCCATGTGCGCCGCCGGCCAGCCGGACTGCGGTCCCGGCTCTCACGCCGCCAAACTGCCCGGCCACTGCTGCAAACAGTGCGTCGAGGACGACGCCGTCTGCACGGTGAGATGTCGGACGGCGCCGTCTGTATGGTGAGATGTCGGATCTCGATGTCTGTACCGTGTCGTCAGGTAAGATGTCGGACGTGCTGTCTGTATGGTGAGGTGTCGGACGACGCCGTCTGCACGGTGAGATGTCGGACGACGCCGTCTGCACGGTGAGATGTCGGACGACGCCGTCTGTACGGTGAGATGTCGGACGTCGCCGTCTGTACGGTGAGATGTCGGACGACGCCGTCTGCACGGTGAGATGTCGGACGACGCCGTCTGCACGGTGAGATGTCGGACGACGCCGTCTGCACGGTGAGATGTCGGACGTCGCCGTCTGTATGGTGAGATGTCGGATCTCGATGTCTGTACCGTGTCGTCAGGTAAGATGTCGGACGTGCTGTCTGTATGGTGAGGTGTCGGACGTCGCCGTCTGTTTGTTGAAAGGTCTAAGTGATACCATCTGTATGATGAGAGGTCTGGATGGCCTTCGAACTTTCCATAGCAGGCTAATCATTGGCTCCAAAAGTGCACGCCTTCCGAAACTATGGAAGTACGATTCCTATATCAACCCTTAGCATCGAAATGCCGGGATGTCAATTTGATCACCCACCCCACCCCACCTCTATATTTCCTGACGTAACTCCTGAAACGTGAAGCATATCCCTTGCAAGTTTGGCTTGCATTCAGACAATTGATAAGTGCATATTGTGCAAATGTATTTCGTTCACATCTCGGATCTAGGGCAAGTGAAAGTCAGGCTATATCTTTGTCTCAATACGATTTCACGATTACCCTGAAAGATGTTTTTAGCTATGTGTGCACAGTACAGTCAAAATTTATACTTTGGTGCATACAAATTGCCGAATAATATGCAAAAGTACAACAAAAATGTCTCAGATTAGGTCGCTGAATCAACCGCGGAAATAAACTAAGAAAATTGTGCGAAGGATTGCCCTTAACTAACATATCTGAGAAAGAAACGATAATATACGAGTATGCAATTACAAATTACTTCCTGTAATAGTGTTCTAAACTTAAAGTAGAGATCAGACCAGTTCACTGAGATATTATCTGAAGCATCATAAGGATGCACGTATTGCAGTCTCTCTGGAGGATAAAATACTGACTCTTGTGGAATGAAAATGCGCGCACCGGGTATGCAGGCTGATACTGTAGGCTGAATCCGTGTCTGAAACGAGTAGAGCCACTGAACTTGATTTTAAAATGTCGCATTCAAAAAGATATTGGAGAACAAAATACACCTTTTTCAATTCGATCTCCAAGTTATAAAAAGGGAGTATGTTTCACTTTGCCTTGGCCTGATGGGTGGTCGTGACCTTCCCTCTTGTCAGTGTGTTAGACTAAGTCTTCAGCTAGCGTACCACTGATATTTAATTGTGAATTCGCATTTGTTTCACGGTCAAAGTTCGAAAACCATGGCGATGTCTGGGTAACTAACCACACCCAAACACCGGCCTGCTTGACCTGACCTGGGAAGTCAAATACAAGTGCTGGATACAAACGCATCCTAAGTAACCCTGCAAGTCTAAAGATGCAGCTGCATGGCACCATTTGCCGCATCTGCTTCTAACATAGAGCAAAAGTTAATGGGGCGCCAATCCCCCCCCCATCAACACCACAGGAGGTACGACACTGCGCCACCGCGTGAGTAAATTGCATAACCTCGTGCAAGTGCTTGGTGCTCTTCTGAAATATGCCGATTCACCAGGCCCCAGCCATTCACCGATTTCAGCCATGCCGATTCACCAGCCTCTCTCGAAAAGTAACAAGTAGCAGGGCAATATAGTCATAGGGCCAACCTGGGTAAGCTTGGACTTCGTCCAGTGAGGACGGCCATGCAATGAGGATGGGGGCAGACCAGTTCTTTTGACTTCCACGCACCAAATCCTCAATCATGCTCGGGAATGATGCAGATCTGTAGAAAGCTTTGACCCGGTCTGCAGAAAATAGGTCAGCGTGTATACAACATTGGGTCAGCTTCCAACAAATGTTGGTCATGATTTTTTTAACGTAAATCGGCTGCGTCTCAGATCTGGTATCACGACACGTCTCCTTGCCGGCATTTTCAGGTGTTTGGAGACCCACACTACCGCACATTTGACGGCAAGATCTTCAACTATCAAGGCACTTGCAAGTACTTATTGGCTAAGGACTGTCAGGACAAGACTTTCTCTATTAGAGTAAACAACTATCCTCGCAACAGCGGCTTCTTCAGCTGGACTAGATCTGCTACGGTGAAGGTACGCGCAGCGCTTGGACCTCAGCATTTAGCACCCATCACTCATCACTCAACACTCATCGCCCAGTACTCATGGCCCAGCACTCAACACCCAGCATTCACCACCCAGTACTCATCGTCCAGCACTCAACACCCAGCATTCACCACCCAGTACTTATCGTCCAGCACTCAACACCCAGCATTCACCACCCAGTACTCATCGTCCAGCACTCAACACCCAGTATTCACCACCCAGTACTTATCGTCCAGCACTCAACACCCAGCATTCACCACCCAGTACTCATCGTCCAACACTCAACACCCAGCATTCATCACCCAACACTCATCGCCAAATACTAATCAACCAGCACTCATCATCCAACACGCATCATCCAGCACTCATCACACAGCACACCTCACCAAGTACTCATCACACAGCAATCGCCACCCAGCACTCATCACTCATCACATGGATCGTGCAAATCGGTAATATAGTACCGTTTTGCACGCTCCATGTACTGGCGCCCGTGTTTGTAGTATAACGACGTCGTATGTCT
This sequence comes from Imbricaverruca yamaguchii, assembly GCA_034440575.1. Classification (NCBI taxonomy): domain Eukaryota; kingdom Metazoa; phylum Arthropoda; class Thecostraca; family Neoverrucidae; genus Imbricaverruca; species Imbricaverruca yamaguchii. The sequence continues at coordinate 62,730 of JAOTOL010001304.1, forward strand.
CGAGAGTAATAGTAGACGTTATGTCTAGACACATACGTATACAGTGCAAAATTGTATCAGACTAGTTGTCTTGGTCTATTTTAGCCATAATTACCAATCGCATATTCCCATGTCATAATTTCTTGGCTTTCACTGGAAATCGACTACCCTGACCAAGACTGGGTATGGAAATGTGCATTGTGCTCCTGTATTGATTCACATCGGTGGCGTTCAGTTTTCTTTTTGCGCCAGCTGAATAATTTGCGTTCCAGATCGGAGACCTGCGCATAGCCCTGCGTCAAAAGAAACAGGTCAAGGTGAACGGCAAGGTTGTTCAGCTGCCTTTCTTGAGGCTGGGTCAGGTGACCATACTGCAGGATCCGGCAGACAACTTCAACGTACTGGTGAAACTCAGTGCTCTTGGTACGTCAACTTCGGTTCTTCGGATCGGTAAACACACGCAGTGATAACATAATGACGCAGTGCTAGCTGCCGTAACGTTGAAAAGCGCACAGCACGATTTTCAGCCTCAAAACACGCGAATAGCTGCTTCATGCGTCGACATTTTATCAATGCAGCAGCTGGCACCCACACACCAGTACTAAGGAGATAATCATGCAATCGTTAGCCTCACGTCAGATCTCGGTAGAACGCATTTCCTGTTTTGTGGAGAACAGCATAGACCGATGAATGAGCGTTGCCAAGTCGGTCGATGGCCGTGATCGGCTGCCCGCTGCCAGCCGCGGTGGTGAAGCGCCGCAGCTGATGACGCACATCGCCGCCGCCAGGCGTCGCCATCGTCTGGGACGGCGACAGCTTCCTCCAACTGAAAGTGCCGCCGTCCTACAAGAACAAGACGTGTGGCCTGTGCGGCAACTACAACGGCAACAAGACCGACGACTTCACCACCAAGCGGGGCCGACTGGCCAAGCTCACCAAGAGATTTGCCCGTTCGTGGCGAGTTGGAGGTGGGTGCGCTTCAGCATTCTCGTGCCTGCAGCGGAAATGCTTGTGTGTTTTCTTTTTGCACATACCCATCAGCTGGCCAAATCACGTATCGCTCCATCTGTTCTGCCAGCACACATGTTCATCAAAATGACTATCTCTTCGCACATACTTCTGTTGCCGAACTGCGCACGACTAGATTCCGGAAGTGAAAACGCAACAGCGTAACGCTGCAAATTTGGCTCGGTGTCCCGCAGCGGCCAAGTGCGCCGGTTCCGTTCTCAGTTCGGCGCGGCTCTCGGCCGAGTCCCGTGCCGGCGGTCGTGTTCGCTGTAGCCGCACACTGTCCGTCCGGCAGGTCGGTCGCACTGTTCGGGCAAGACGCGGCGCCAGGGGCGGCGCCAGAGGAAGCGGCCGCCGACGGCCTGCGGCGGCGACAGGGCGGCTCGCGCCAACGCCGTGCGCCAGTGCAACCGGCTCAAGTCGGCCACCTTCTCACAGTGCCACGACTTGGTGCACCCGGCCGCCTATTTCAAGTGAGTTGTGCGTACGTCCGATCTGTCTCATAAGCTGACGATGGTCAACAAAGACGATATCTAGAAGGGGTGTACTTGGAAGGTCTAGCTGCACGTTCGACCTTCCAAGTACACACGTCAGCCGACAAGCATAATCTGAGGGTTCATAAAAGCACGTTGTCGTAAAGCTAGGACCGTGTAAACTTTCTTCCGTGCATGGCAGGTAGCTAGCGAAATTAGCTGATGGAATTGATATCAACCACCACATGTAGATGCGTGATAATCTGCAAAGCAGCCATAAAACTGTGCATGCCAGCTTTGTCGTTCACCGCCATCGTCATATCGTTGATGACTATATCCGCGAACCAAATCAACATCAATGAATATTCGTCTAGCCTCTACGAATGTTCGTCCAACCTCCACGATTGTTGGTCCAACCTCCACGAATGTTCGTCCGACCTCCACCAGTGTTCGTCAGCCGATCGTCGCACCGCCGCCGCACGTTCCCAGTGGTGCACGAGCCGTGTTCGGCTGGCGACCATCGGTGACGACGCGCGCACAGAGCGCCACAGCACAAGTGTCACCGGCTGTTGTTGGCGGCGTGCGTGCAGGGCATGTGCGCGGGTGACCGGGTGTTGTTGGCTGCAGGCCGTGCGTGCAGGACATGTGCGCGGGTGACCGGCTGTTGTTGGCTGCAGGCCGTGCGTGCAGGACATGTGCGCGGGTGACCGGCTGTTGTTGGCTGCAGGCCGTGCGTGCAGGACATGTGCGCGGGTGACCGGCTGTTGTTGGTCGCAGGCCGTGCGTGCAGGACATGTGCGCGGGTGACCGGCTGTTGTTGGTCGCAGGCCGTGCGTGCAGGACATGTGCGCGTGTGACCGGCTGTTGTTGGTCGCAGGCCGTGCGTGCAGGGCATGTGCGCGGGTGACCGGCTGTTGTTGGTTGCAGGCCGTGCGTGCAGGACATGTGCGAGTGCGACCGGCAGCAGAAGTGCTACTGCGAGGCGCTCACCGCCTACGCGCACGCGTGCCGACGGCTGGGCGTGCACACACACTGGACGACGGCCACCGGCTGTGCTGGTGAGCGCGGCAAATGTGGCGCACGTGACCTCGCCGACCGTGACCTCGCCGACCGTGACCTCGCCGACCGGTGTCAGGTTGAACGGTGTGCCCGGATGCATGCTATCGGTGTGTGTGTGTGTGCGTGCGTGCGTGCGTGCGTGCGTGCGTGCGTTTGTGCGTTTGTGTGTGTGTGAGGGGGCGAGTGCGCGTGTGTGCGTGTGTGCGTGCATGTGTGTGTGACTGTTCTGGGGTAGCAGCAGGTCCAAGGCAGCAGGTCCAAGGTACACGGCAAAAACCAGCAATGTCCAAGGTGAGGGCCCACTGACCACATGGCCACCCCGGCTCCTGACCGAGACAGATTTATAGATTAATGTATTGATAGACATATATATATATATATATATATATATAGACAGATAGATATATGCATATACTGGCATAAAATGTATATGTGTGTGGATGTGGTGTGTTCTATATGCGTATGCTGTTTCGTGCGGTTGTTTTGTGACAAATTACTAACAAATGCTGCGTGTCTATCAGTAATGGTTGATGGTTGCTGTTGCGTTGTGCAGCTTCCGATGAGCAGCCGTGCGCCGAGGGCAAGGTGCCGGTCGACTGTGTCGGTTGTCAGCCCAGCTGCACGACGCCGGAGCCGGCGGCAGAGGAGTGCGCCGCCGCCGCCGCCACCTGCCACCCGGGCTGCGTGTGTCCGGCCGGCACGCTGCTGCACCGTGGCGCGTGCGTGCCGGCCGACCGGTGTCCAAACCGGTAGCACCGTCTGCAGCCGTCCGGCCGGTGTCCGAACCGGTGGCACCGTCTGCAGCCGTCCGGCCGGTGTTCAAACCGGTGGCACCGTCTGCAGCCGTCCGGCCGGTGTCCAAACCGGTAGCACCGTCTGCAGCCGCCCGGCCGGTGTCCGAACCGGTGGCACCACCTGCAGCCGTCCGGCCGGTGTCCAAACCGGTAGCACCGTCTGCAGCCGTCCGGCCGGTGTCCGAACCGGTGGCACCACCTGCAGCCGTCCGGCCGGCAACCGGTGGGTCCGGCCGGTGTCCAAACCGGTGGCACCACCTGCAGCCGTCCGGCCGGTGTCCGAACCGGTGGCACCACATGCAGCCGTCCGGCCGGTGTCCAAACCGGTACCACCACCTGCAGCCGCCAACATTCGGCGGACCTCAGGTCGACGGCCGACTGAGATCAGCCAGCCCTGGCTCCGGACACTGATGCGAGTGCTGGTCACGTGATCCACTGCTGCCTCCCGAGGCTGGCACATTTCCTCTGCTGACGGGGCTGGACACATGGTCCACTGTTGCTAGGGCTAGTCACGTGATCCTCTGCTGCCTCCCGGGGCTGGTCACATGATCCACTGCCGTCCAGGCTGGTCACGTTCCCCCTGCTGACGGGGCTGGGCACATGGTCCAGTGCCACGGGGCTGGCCACATGGTCCATTGCTACATGCCGGAGCAGGGCACATGGTCCATTGCTGTCACGACTGGTCCATGATGGTGCACTGATGCAAGGACCATTGCTGGGCGTGGTCAACACATCTCCAGACGCTGGACACACAACGTCATATATTGGAGAGCGAGCGTCATGAAGCCGCAGTTTCTTGAGCTACGAGTTACGTCACGAGGCTGTATTGAATGTTAACCATCCTGTACCCTCCTGTCTCTTCTGTCAGACCCTGACACCCGTCCCCGTGGGGTCGTTAGGGACCCCTCTAATCACCAAACTAAGCGTCGCACGAAGACGAAATAGGTGTCATCGGAAAGCGCTCGACAAGTAGGGCCAGACACCACCCCTAAAAATGCTTCCCCCAAAAGTGACGTCACTAGGGGCCTAGGTTTTCACGACTTACTTCATGTTTGTGGCTCTGGGGAGTTCATTTTGAGTAAAAGTTGAAGAAAAAAGTATTTGGAATCAGACAAGGAAAGCGAAATCGACCAGGCCCATACAATTTTTGGTCACACAAATGTTTTTTTGTTCGTTTGAAATTTGCAAATTTTTAATCATGAAGTGTTCTTTAATTTTTATTTCCTATTGGGTAGAGCGGAACGGCATATGTTGTTCAAAGTCAACTTGCTCCGCTAAAAATGCTTACTTTACCCAGAATCTTCGATTTTAACTCCAATGGAGAAATGTACAAAAATAATAAGTAATCAAAAACGGGAAAAATTAAAAATTCCTCCGATGCGTGTTGTTGCATCCCTAAAGATAAGCAAACGCTGAGTTTCATTAAAATATCTTTATCCGTTAAAAAATCGTGACGACTAGCTTACCTTTTTTTGGAGATGATCTCACCTGACCTTGACTAACTCGTTGACCCCAAATGACCTGAGTTTAATATTTTGACACAACATGCCAACTTGATGGGAATAAGGTATGTTGAATTTCGGCGCCGTTCTTTCGCTGTCCACGGAAAACCTTAGGGGGTCGTCAACGACCCCCGGCACGGGTTAACTAACGTAATCGGGTCGTATCGAATGTGGAGGGTGTCAAAGGCCTGTGTTGGCTGGCGATCGATGTCACAGAGCTGTTCTGACAGTTCTGACGTCATTGGGCGGTCTCGAATGTTCTGAGACGTCACAAGGCTATGTTGAACACTAGATGGCGTAATCTGTGTATATTGAATGGCGGCTGGGCGACCTGACGAGGCTATGCTGTTAATTGTTTGGCAGTGTCGCCAGTATATGTCGAACGAAAGTGGAGTAATCTGCCAAACTGGCTTGAATGTTGTGCGTTTTGTAAATGTTATGCAATGCTACTACGGGATGATTCCTGGTGGAAGATGCCTGATAGGCGAGGAACAGTATTTCTGTGGATAAAATGCAGTCAGTAGCGGTTTTCAACACTATCGCAAACCTGCCTAGTGCTGAACTCAGACGTGCGTAATTGTCTGTTGGCGTGGACTGCTTCAAAGTACCACACAGCCTCGTCCTTATGTCGCCAAATAGTTCTGGTACCGGTCTGGTACCACTGAATGCTGTCCCCGTAGCGTAACTGTACCACTGAATGCTGTCCCGGTAGCGTCACTGTACCACTGAATGCTGTCCTGGTAGTGTCACTGTGCCACTGAATGCTGTCCTGGTAGCGTCACTGTACCACTGAATGCTGTCCTGGTAGCGTCACTGTACCACTGAATGCTGTCCCGGTAGCGTCACTGTACCACTGAATGCTGTCCCGGTAGCGTCACTGTACCACTGAATGCTGTCCTGGTAGCGTCACTGTACCACTGAATGCTGTCCTGGTAGCGTCACTGTACCACTGAATGCTGTCCCGGTAGCGTCACTTAGCGTCACGGTACCACTGAATGCTGTCCCGGTAGCGTCACTGTACCACTGAATGCTGTCCTGGTACAGTCACCGGTACCACTGAATGCTGTCCTGGTAGCGTCACGGTACCACTGAATGTTGTCCTGGTAGTGTCACTGTACCACTGAATGCTGTCCTGGTACAGTCACCGGTACCACTGAATACTGGCCTGGTATCGTCGCCGTATCACTGACTGTCGGACGATATCTGGGATCCGGGATCAGGATATGCTCTTGCCGTTTAGCTGTTGCTCCTCATGACTACCTGTAACATGTGCGATAGTCGTTGTTCCCTGTGACCTGTTTTATAACTTTTCATTCAGTATTTTCAGTATGTTTTTAAGCATTAGTGTGATGTGTTTTCGTAGTGCATTTGAATAGGATCAAACCTTGGACCAGTCTTATATCGAATGGTCCTGAAATAAATGGAACTCAAATTTTAAGAACCATGCTGAAAGTCCATGCGCCTGATAGGCGCTGCGTGAGGAGATATGGTGAGGTATGGTGAAGTGTTGAAACTGCGTTCTCACAAACACTACTGTATCCCTTGCGATCGTAATTTGACTTCAGATAATAATGGTGATTGACCAAAGCGATGGATCATTTGAGGCTCCAAAATATTGATGCTTCGGTTCTCCTGCATCCTCCCTTCAAGATGACAGGCTGTATGGCATGCACTGGATGGTGGTGGCGCTTTGACGTTTTGAGGAATGTTGGCTACATGGCCCATTGTGTTTCCCGGTTGAAGTATGCCAAGCAATCGTCCGCGTCCAGTTGCCAGCCGAACCGCCACACCGGGGAAAGCGAACGCTCTGCGAGGATCGAACCCACACCCTGCCACACGAGGTGCACACGAGGTGCATACGTACACGAGGTCCCATCCACCATGCGGCTGCCTAGGACTTATTACGCATGGAAGAGCATTCGCCTATTGTTGAAAAGATTTCTCGACAATGCAAAATGATGCACTCCATGTGAATGACATTTGGGTCCGCCGCCTCATGTTGATCGTCAGCCATACGCGTTGAAAGGCGCGGCTCCGTTTCCTCTAAATACCCTCCCCTGGCACACAGCTATCGTTGGTGGCACTGTAAGTGCTCCCGGCGCACTACAACGACCTGCATCGCCGGCCGTTTAAGCGAGTTGCTCGGATAAACTGCACACAGTTACCGTATCGATGTGCCGATAAAGTGCCGACGGTTACCGAATCAATGTGCCGATAAGCAGCACACAGTTACCGTATGGGAGGGGGGGGGGGGCGCATCGACCGCAGAGGTCATGCAGCCAGTTACCGCGTCGATGTGCCAATAAACAGCACATAGTTACCGATTCAATGTGCTGCTGAACTGCATACAGTTACCGTATCGATGTGCCGATAAGCAGCACACAGTTACCGTATCCATGTACCAATAAACAGCACACAGTTACCGTATCGATGTGCCGATAAACAGCACACAGTTACCATATCGATGTGCTGATAAACTGCATACAGTTACCGTATCGATGTGTCGATAAACTGCAGTTACTGTATCGATGTGCCGATCAACTGCAACTACTGCATCGATGTGCCGATAAACTGCACACAGTTACCGCATCGATGTGCTGGTGTGCTGGTGTCGATCGATGTGCTCGAATGAGGACTGGCAGAGGTAGCGCCACCATGGGGTAGGTGCCATAGGCGTAGGAACGGGGCAGGGGGCCATGGCCCTTCCACTCTTCAACATGGTCTTTTGGAAGTGCACTTGGCCAGAACAGCGTAGTAGAGAGACACAATACCTATATAAGCGTTAATGGAGGGGCACGATACTTAGGCAAGTGCTAGTAGATGGTCACGACACGTAGACAAGCGCAAGTAGAGGGTCATGCTACCTGGACAAGCGCTAGTAGAGGGCCACGATACCTAGACAAGCGCTAGTAGAGGGCCACACCTAGACGGCGCTAGTAGAAGACTACGGCAGCTAGAACGAACGATCGAAAGAACGAACGAAAAAACGAACGAAACACGCGCTGCTTAGACATGATTTTGCCTACCCTGAAACAAATGCACGGCACATTTCTTGACGTCTGAGGTTAGAAAATCGGTCAGGTAGTCTTAACCTTACCGGTTGGTCAAATGGCTGGTGTCGATAAAAATGTTTTGAAAAACAGCGAAAATAAAATGACAAAAAAGGTCCGGCGGTGCACAGCGGCACATTTCCCCATTTATGCACAAACTCCTGCGAAATTTATCGCTTCCCAACGCACCAGGATCAACCAGATCGCATAGCCCCACTATGAAGACAAAATTTAACCCGAGCACCATTTTTCGGCACGAACTTGAAAATAATTGGTGCCAACGCGATAGCAAATACTCATTTGAGTCCAAATGACCTTTTCTCTCGTGACCCTTACCTGACATTCATTTAGTTAAGGGCTGGATCGATGATTCTTTGTACCACAATCGTTACAGCACATCTAAGTAATACAATTTGCTGCAACATTCCAATCTTCAACCAAAATCGCAAACAATTTTCAGAGTAAAAGTGCAAGTTCTTTAGGGAGAAGGCCATAAGCGACAGTCCCCGTAATATCAGAAAACGTTCGCAAACATTTGAAAGAAAGATCACATGTTTGTGTTTTCTTCCCTGCTAGGCAGAAATTTGTTCGCCGCGGATTCAATCTGTCCCCTTCAACCTCAAGAACTAGCCTGCAACCATGACCCTACATTAATCCAGGAATTATAGCAGGCACTGCCGGTCAGCACAACAAATCAAACGTACCAAATTACACTGATCGCTCGCATGTGTATTGTCTTGGATCGAATTGGAGACATTGGACTAAAATATACCACGGATAAGCTACATCAATATTGGTGCTCCACATCACCTATTGTCCTTGCACATGGCTTCGGCAGTTAGTTCAAAACTTCGATCACAGTTCACATATGACTTCCCGAATCCGATCCAGAGAACATCACCTCCAATACCAAGCATCGGAATGATTGAAATCAGAAAATTGCGTTTAACCCTCCATACGGTTTGACAGTATAGGTGCGTGCATTCCAATCTGTGCTACATAACGACCCGGTAAACAGAGTGGCTATAAGTATACCAGCAACCACATTGCACCCATCAACTACATCGCGCATCACGTTTTCCCCACATGAAACGCATCGTGAAGCCAATAGGGCGCTCAGCATCAGCACACGAACATTCGTGCACACAGCGTCGTTGGGCGCTCAGCATCAGCACACGAACATTCGTGCACACAGAGTCGTTGGGCGCTCAGCACCGACATACGAACATTCGTGCACACAGAGTCGTTGGGCGCTCAGCATCAGCACACGAACATTCGTGTACACAGAGTCGTTGGGCGCTCAGCACCGACATACGAACATTCGCGTACACAGACTGAGTCTGGCCAAGACGAGCGGTGGCGGCCATACCACCACATTTGGAGCACACTCGAACGCAACCCAAAGGAGAAATGGCAATGCACGGCATGTCGACGGCGGGTTACGCCCTCAACCTGTGCCGCGCGGGCACCGGCCCGGCCGCTCGGTGAATACGTGGTGTGACGATTCACTCTGGCACAACTGTCACGGCAAGCGTACGGCAGTCGACGCAGAACGGTGTCGGTCCTGGTGCCGTCGCCCGCCCAGAACAACTCGCTACAGCCCAACGACTCAGGCTAGCCGTGGCCGTCGTGAAGGCAAGCTGGCCTACTGAGCACCGTTGGCGAGGCCTGACCACGGCGGGCCAGCCTACACCAAGGGGAGACGAGCTGCAGGTTCGCATCAGAACTCAACCGAACACTCGGCACTCCGTGTTAGACTCCCACCGGACACTGGGAGCTCTGTGTCCGACTCCCACCGAGAGCTCAGAGCTTTGTCCGACTCCCACCGGACACTGGGAACTATGTGCCGCTCAGCGGCCTGGATACCAGCAGCTCAGAGCTCAGCCTGGCCTGGACACCGGACACTCAGCCTGGCCTGGATACCAGACACTCAGCCTGGCCTGGACACCGGACACTCGGTCGGCCTGAGTAACAGACACTCAGCCTGGCCTGGACACCGGACACTCAGTCGGCCTGAGTACCAGGCACTCAGCCTGGCCTGGACAACAGACACTCTGAGTCGTGCGCCGGTGCGCCGCGTTAGAGGTCGGCGTCGGTGCCGAACCTGCCGACCAGCGGCGGCGGCTCGGCCGAGGTGGGCGAGGTCTGGCGACCGCCGGTGGAGCGACCGCGCGCGGCCAGCTCCACCAGCGGCGTGGCCTCGCTCGGCTCGGCCGTCTCGCCGTTGGGCGTGACGCGCTTGAGCGGCAGCGTGCGCGTCAGGTACTCCTTGAGCTGGTGCAGCTTCTGGCGCGGCGAGCCGGGCGGCCGCGCCGGCGCCGCGTCCGAGCCGCACGAGCCCACGCTCAGCCGGTCCGAGTCGTCGGCGGCCGTCGGCGGCGACGAGCCGGCCGCCGACGAGGTGGCCAGGCTGCACGGCCGCACCGAGATGGTGCGCGTCGGCCGCCGCTCGGGACTCACTCGGCTGGTCGAGGCCGACGTCGCCCTGCCGGCACCCGGTCACGTGGCCCGTCACAGCGGGCACACAGTGTGATGGTCACGGAGCAGGCGCCACAGCTGGGGGGGGGGGGACATCGACTGTTGACCATATAGCGCGTCCCATCTGGCAGCCCGGCTCGCTCGCGATCATTCTCCAGATGGAAGGACTAAATGCATCTCCAAATTTCAATTCGTTAGCTATTTGGGCGTTGGGGCGCATCGACCATGTCGACCATATAGCGCCAATTTCCCCAAATTTCAGAAAACTCATCATTTGCAAATGCGTCGATGTAGGGCGGGGCCGCACAGGCCAGCCTGTCACTGAACGTGACCATGCTAAGGCAACTAGAGAATGTTGACCAATGGGAAAATGAGCCTATCATGGCGTGACATGAATCACACGGACCGTTGATCGCGCAACAGGTACGGATAATACATATTAGATTACGTAAAACCTACGGACGATGGATAGCGTACAACCAATGGCTGCGGGATCAAATGATGCAGTTACAGTGGGAAATTGTTCTCACCATTGGCGTCTTGCCAAACCATGTCGCATTTGGCCGGAATTTTGCAGCATTTGGACTTCAAGACGTGAAGCAATTTGCCGCAGTAGCCAGAAACTAACTTCTCTGCCAAATTATCGTCCAAACGGCGCGCAGCCGGCCAATGCCAGCGGATTGCAAATTCAAAATAACAGTGGGATGCATGTACTAATGACGTCACAAATAGCCTGGCAATCAGGCCGGGCATCCCGGCGCCTGAATTTCCTGCATACGGATAGGTGTAGTGGGAAGCAGCACACCTATGCAGGATATTCAGGCGCCAGGGCACTCAGCTTCACTGCCAAGCTATTCGTGACGCCAGCTATACCACAACGTCACGCGGTGTCTCAGACACTGTGTTGAGTGTGAGGGTGTCAGAGTCCTGCTGCATAGTCACCTGTCCCACCCGGACGGTCGCCAGTCCCACCAGCTGGGTACAGTCCCATCACAGGGTCACCTGTGCGCTATGCGGTCCCACCAGCTGGGTACAGTCCCATCACAGGGTCACCTGTGCGCTATGCGGTCCCACCAGCTGGGTACAGTCCATCACAGGGTCACCTGTGCGCTATGCGGTCCCACCAGCTGGGTACAGTCCCATCACAGGGGTCACCTGTGCGCTATGCGGTCCCACCAGCTGGGTACAGTCCCATCACAGGGTCACCTGTGCGCTATGCGGTCCCACCAGCTGGGTACAGTCCCATCACAGGGTCACCTGTACGCTATGCGGTCCCACCAGCTGGGTACAGTCCCATCACAGGGTCACCTGTGCGCTATGCGGTCCCACCAGCTGGGTATAGTCCCATCACAGGGTCACCTGTGCGCTATGCGGTCCCACCAGCTGGGTACAGTCCCACCAGCTGGGTACAGCCCCATCACAGGGTCACCTGTGCGCTATGCGGTCCAGTCGCCAGTCCCACCAGCTGGGTACAGTCCCATCACAGGGTCACCTGTGCGCTATGCGGTCCCACCAGGCAGTCGCCAGTCCCACCAGCTGGGTACAGTCCCATCACAGGGTCACCTGTGCGCTATGCGGTCCCACCAGGCAGTCGCCAGTCCCACCAGCTGGGTACAGTCCCATCACAGGGTCACCTGTACGCTATGTGGTCCCACCCGGTACAGATGCATTTATAAAATGCGTCAGTGCATTTTATAACTTATATAACTTTTATAACAATAATTTTGTTCTGAAATGCGGAGACCTCCCTTTCTTCCATCCTTTTCATCTTCAACCCATTCGCTGTGTGACGAGCTCCATGTGATATCCGCTCCATACTTACCCACAACACAAGCCAAAGGCACACATCACACATTGCATAGTGCACACTGCGCACACTACACACTAGCCACTCTTGGCTTAGCGTGACCTCAGGGTGACCACGGTGTGGCATCAGTGTGACCTCAGGACGCCACTCACTTGACTGAGACGACGGATGTTGAGCGGGATAGACTGTGGTTAGAGGCGATTGCCTCTTCAACACTGCCGGCCATAGGAGGCGACCCTGGGAACCGCTGCAGGTACAGCACCGACGTCTCCATCTGACCACCTGTGCCCACGTCGTAAGCCAGGTCAATATCAATACGGCACACTCCTGAAATAGAGAAACGCCACATACCGATCACAAGCTGAACACAACTGAACATTGTCAACAGACATCAGGCGCCCAAGCACACAGCTTGCTGGTGAACAACTAGGGACAAATCAAAGACACTACATATCAACTCCTATTGGATACAGAGCTGCATAAATGCAACAATGACCTCTAGATGTAGATGCAAATGATCCACTCGATGCATAGGTAAATACTCCTCTAGATGCAGATGCACAGTCTGGCAACTCTACACACAAAAGAAGAGTGTGACAGATCAACATATAGTATTGGTGCTGGCTGATCCGACCATCACGTGTCTGGTCTGACGCGAGGCCATACGTCTGACGCCGCGAGTACGCCAACCGGACTCCGCTAAAACCAACAGCGGCGCTGAATGGCTTCACGGCGTACTAACCGTGCGTATGCCTGTTTGCGTGTGTCCCTGTGTCCCTGTGTGCGTACAATGCGTACAATGCGTACAATGGGTACAATGCGTGCGTGCGTGTGTGTGTGTGTGTGTGTGTGTGTGTGTGTGTGTGTGTGTGTGTGTGTGTGTGCGTGCGTGCGTGCGTGCGTGCGTGCGTGCGTGCGTGCGTGCGTGCGTGCGTGCGTGCGTGCGTGCGTGCGTGCGTGCGTGCGTGCGTGCGTGCGTGCGTGCGTGCGTGCGTGCGTGCGTGCGTGCGTGCGTGCGTGCGTGCGTGCGTGCGTGCGTGCGTGCGTGCGTGCGCGTATGTGTGTGGTGTTTTCCGGACTGACAGAAGCAGTTGGCGGTTTTAGGTGCAGTGAGAGGCTTAAGGAATAGTGGGCGGTTTGAGGCGCAGTGGGCGGTTTGAGGAACAGCGGGCGGTTTGAAGCGCAGTGCCCGGCAGCCGTGAGTGGTTTGAGCGGTCGGCGGCTTCAGCACACAACGTCCGACTTTACGCCGTGCAGCGTCGGCACGGCGTGCAGAATACTGACCGGTCTGGCCTGGACTGGCGCTGGCGGCGAGCGGTGTCGTGTCCGACTCGGCCATTGCTTCCTGGTCGCCGCGCAGATCCTCGCACGCGTCCTCGTTGAGAGTCTGGAGGGCGCCCCAGATCATCTGCTCCTCCAGCGTCACCTGCCCAGCATCGGCGACGCAGTTGTTGACAACACCCTCGGCACGCACGCACGCGCACACACGTGCCGGCCGTCACTGAATGCAACGGCCAACTGGGCGCACATGATGTTTGCATTTGTTTTTAAATTGTTTACATTACTTGGCGTGATTCTTCTTCATGCCGATGTACGATGTTTTCAACATTCACAAAAAAGGAGATAGGAGATCGAAGGACATGGAAGGAGACAGGAGATTGGGGCATACACATTGCACTTCAGCATTGTTCAATAGTCGACAAGCCTCTTATCATAAAATATGTTCCAGAATAAACGGCCACAGGCCCTGGTATCATTGTGAAAAACATCGTGTTTCGCGCCAAATATTAAAATGTTTTCTCGGAGCATGGAATCAACCGCACGCAGGCAGCGTCTCACAATGCAACTGGGAAGCGGAGGCCAACTGAAACACACCCAACAGCACCACGACACGCCGCTCACAAGACGAACACTGATGGCAAACACCAACATCGCAATAAATGTGAATTACATGAGGCGATTCACCGCCTTAGAAGCGACACAGCAGCTAGAATCGCCAGTCTGGAATGGACAGAGCTCATTAATCGACAGGTAGTCCCGAGTGAAGTTCTGCTAGTTTAAGATGGACCAGCACGATGTTTAAAAGTGTGAGATGGGAGCTTATAGATATGTGAATGATATAATACCTTTGAAAGTACCCTCCATGAAATACTGCTTTTCTGACCATAGTCGAATGTTCTCACATGGGGTATTCAGCGCAGTAGCGCCTTGCTCGCGTCCTTTACCATATCTTCCCCATCCAGACTATTTAGTTATCTCATCCTCTGACACGTTCCCTCAGCACGTGCATCACCATAAAAAGTGGCTGTTCTCTCTGAATTCCAGCTGTATAATTCATTCCTGGCATCTACTCTAAGCATTAACTTTTGTCTGTCCGCAGCTTAGGTCCGCTGTGCGCCAATGCTCGGTCAAGATCGGCGCACTGTAGCGACCATTCCCAACTGCCAAGATGCAATGCGTTGGAACAATTTGTGTGTGTTTAATCAGTGTGTGTATGTGTGTGTATTGGTTGGTGGGCGGAGGAAGATCGCTGTGGCAGGCTGACGAGCGTGAGTTGGTTTTTATGGTTTTAGGGCGCATCAACTGCAGTGGTTATACAGCGCCCATGGGTTGACAAGCGTCTGTGGGACTTGTTTCGCTAAGTGATAAACTTATAATTTGATCGGGCTCCTAGAAAATGTTCCACATGCCATTGTTGGACACCACACCATAGCCTCGCACGATACGCCTTTAGATTTACGATATTTGAAGCTTCCTTAAGCACTCTAAATGCAGCTTTCTTAGCCTAACTTGCTTTTATAAAGTCTGGTGTTAGCCATGCTGGCTTTCCTATCCTTCTTTTGCGTCTTTGCTTTTGGGGGACATGTCTAATCTGAATGTCCTTCAAGTAAGATTTGAACTTTTTCCACATTTCACAGGCATTTAAATTGGAGAATTCTTCTTCCCATCTAATGGCACTTAAAGCCGCTCTCATGCAGTCAGTCTGCTCTGTTGAAATTTGGAACCTTTACCAAATTATCCTTAATAATTTCCACTACATGCGCCTTGAATCTAACTATGTTATGGTTACTTCTTCCCAGAGTTTCTCCTACAGTCAAGTCTGGAACCAAGTCACTTAAATCCGAGAATACAAGGTCCAAGAATGAGCCATGCCTGGTAGGTTCCGTTACAAATTGGTGTAAGAACAGGTCCTCTTCAAGGCATTTCCGAAACATTTTGCATGATGGGGAGCCAACACCAACATTTTCATATCCTTTTAGATTAAAGTCACCAAGAATAAGGCACTTCCTTTGAAAGTCTCTACTGATTTCCTCACAAATCACCTTATCAAGCTCCAGTTGCTGAGAATGTGGCAGGGTTCCTGATCGGTAGAAAGCTCCTATCCTCAGTGTATTGCTGTTGCCTTTTCCCACAGCGACATCAAGCCAAATGGACTCAACAGACACATATACCGGGACCGAAACAGAGACCGAGGCGGCAGAGACAGAGATAACTTACCGTATTTACAAATCCTGGGTCCATCCACGAGTACACCAACAAACACATGCCCACATACATACCTTGAACCAGCAAATTTCACCTGGAAAATAGTGCAGTCGACCAGGCATCCATTGTGCGGGATGTGTACCGCAGATAAGCACTGCTTGTTACGATCATAATCCTGTTGTTCGAAGACATCAGCCTGCTTCGATAAGACTGATCATTAGCACTCACGTTTTGCAGTCTAAAGAGCATGAATTGTAAATAATATATTATCGTTCATATGCGATTCACTTCACTGAGTAGATTGCACATAATTTACATTCCGGCAGCGACGGAGTTTTCACACGGTATAAACATTCTTCGAAGGATCTAGGTATTATGGAACTTGCGACCATTGACCAGTTAACCGTGTATCAGTTCCCCGGTACATTGTTTCTGATGGCATCACACGAGATATTCAATACTGCCCACAGGACCACACGGGATATCGAATGCTTCAGATGGCATCACATGGTATATTCAATGCTTTCAATGGAATTACACGGGATATGCATTGCATCCGATGGTACCTTACGGGATATCCAATCATTCCGATGATATCACACTCGATATCCAATGATTGCAATGGTATCATATGGGGCATTCAATACCTGGACACATTATCTGTGACCGTCGCTCGCGGCATCCCACAGACCAGGCAATAATTATTGACGCATTAGACGCTGATCTGTATTGACCTGTTGCAAATTCTGACTCATAAATATCTGCCATGACAGGGCACATAAATGCAGGGGTAGATACAGACCCGTTTGTACGCCCTCAAGAGAGGACGTCATGAGCACATTTGAGACCTAAGCTAGTCTTCGGTTCCCAAGTGCTCACGCGTATTAAAACATCTGCATATCGCAAGTCGTCACGCTTGCAGACATCATGTGCAACATAGGCACGATGAGCACCTCTGATGAATATAGGTACGATGTGCAACATAGGCACGATGAGCACCAACATAGGCACCTCTGATGAATCATCAGAGGTGGGCAACCTTGTCACCGAATCATCAAAGCTGAGCTCTGCCAGACTGCGACTCATCCAATCCAATGCGACTCATCTCGAGGTCATTGAGCCGCCGCAGCATCGGCACAAACTGGCGAGGCCAGTGACCCACCGCAGCATCGGCACAAACTGGCGAGGTCAGTGACCCGCCGCAGCATCGGTACCAAATGGCGAGGTCAGTGACCCACCACGGAATCGGTACAAATTGGCGAGGTCAGTGACCCACCACAGCATCGGTACAAAATGGCGAGGTCAGTGACCCACCACGGCATCTGTGCAAAATGGCGAGGTCAGTGACCCGCCACAGCATCGATACAAAATGGCAACGTCTGTGGCCCGCCACCATCCCATTATAAGATGGGGAGGTCAGTGACCCGCCATCACCCCAGTACAATATAGCGGGGTCAGTGACCCGCCACCGCCCCAGTACAATATAGCTGGGTCAGTGACCCGCCACCGCCCCAGTATAAGATGGCGAGGTTTGTGACCCACCACCACCCGATTATAAGATGATGAAGCCAGTGACCCGCCACCACCCCATTACAAGATGATGAAGTCAGTGACCCGCCACCGCCCCAGTACAAGATGGCGAGGTCAGTGACCCGCCACCGCCCCAATACAAGATGGCGAGGTCAGTGACCCGCCACCCCCCAGTACAATATAGCGGGGTCAGTGACCCGCCACCGCCCCAGTACAAGATGGCGAGGTCAGTGACCCGCCACCACCCCAGTACAAGATGGCGAGGTCAGTGACCCGCCACCCACTGCTGCAGTCGACACCCGCTGATCGTGTTGTGGTTGTGAGCTCCAGGGCTCAGTCAGTGTCCACAACTTCAGTCGATGCCGACGGACGCAGGTGATCCCGACGGGTTCAGTGCTCGCCTACAAGTTCAGTCAGTGTCTATGGGTTCAATCGGCACCTGCCGGCTCATTCGGCGCCGCAGGTTTCAGCCAGTGCCCGCGACCAGTCGCAACCACACCTCCGCCGCCGTGACTTCTGTCTCTCGGTACATTCGCCTTCTCACAGCCCAGGCTGGACCCGGTCTATGGCACCCTCACAAACACCAGACGGATCCCAGGCCGGTGCCGCCGTGACCCGACCTCCGCCAGAGAAGACAGCACGACACACGCGCGGGGACTGCACTCGCTTCGCACCGTGACTGGTGTCTCCAGCCTGACACCAGGACGCTCCGGTGTCATCCAATCGTCGTGGCCACGATGCACAGATGAGCACCGACATGCTCGGCCAACACTCACAGGCGAGTGCTAGATTTCGCAGTCGCCACTTCTAAGCCGGTGCCAGTCTTCACGGCCGCCAACCTCCGAGTGGCAACGATTGAATGAGTGACTGAACGAGCATAACGAGAGACGAGTGAATGGAGTCTTCAAGTCTTCAAGACGAGTCTTCAAGATAAATTTTCACTGCCACAATTCAAAGGCGACTAGCAGTCCTCACGGCCACCACGCACACACAAGTACTGCCTTTACGAACTCAATTCATAGACCAGTATCAGTCTCCTTCCGCTCACGGACGAGTATCAGTCTTCTACCACTCACAGACGAATACCGGACTTCACGGCCACCACCTACATGCGAGTCCAAATCTTCACGGTCACCATTCACAGGCGAGTACCAGTCTCCACGACCACCACTTACAGGCGAGTGTAAATTTTCACGGCAACTTCCAAGTGACTCCAGACGAGTGCCAATTTTCGCGGCCACCACTCGCAAGAGGCCTTAACGGCGATCATTCATGGGCTGTTCCAGCCTAGCAAGCCCCAGCTTCAAGTGTTCCCAGTATTTTTAGTATCCTGCCGGAGATAAGCTTCATCCTCCACAGCCGCCATGCGCAGAAGAGACCCAGTCTTCACGACCACCAGACACGGGAGACATTCATTCTGCACGGCCTCCAACCACAGACGAGTCTCAGTCTTCACGCCACCCACGGAAGAGTCTCAGTCTCTAAGGTCGCCACCCACAGACAGACGAGTCTCAGTCTTCACGGCCGCCACCCACAGACGAGTCTCAGTCTTCACGGCCGCCACCCACAGAAGAGTCTCAGCCTCCAAAGCCGCCACCCACAGACGAGTCTCGTCTTTACGGCCGCCACCCACAAACGAGTCTCGGTCTTCACGGCCGCCGCCCACAGACAGTCTCAGCCTTCAGAGCCGCCACCCACAGAAGAGTCTCAGCCTCCACGGCCGCCACCCACAGAAGAGTCTCAGCCTCCACGGCCGCCACCCGCAGACGAGTCTCGGTCTTCACGGCCGCCACCCACAGAAGAGTCTCAGCCTCCAAGGCCGCCACCCACAGATGAGTCTCAGTCTTCACGACCGCCACCCACAGAAGAGTCTCAGCCTCCACGGCCGCCACCCACAGACGAGTCTCAGTCTTCAAGGTCGCCACCCACAAGAGTCTCAGTCTTCACGACCGCCACCCACAGAAGAGTCTCAGCCTCCACGGCCGCCACCCACAGACGAGTCTCGGTTTTCACAGCCGCCAGTCAGAGGTGGTCGTAGCCCTCGTTGTCGCGGCCGTACGGCTGCCGGCCGCCGGCTGTGTCGGGCAGCAGGCGCGCCCGCTGGTCGTCCCGCTGAGACGGGCCGCAGGCGGCGTCCGGCTCGTCTCCCATCGGCAGCGCGACGTGCGGCCCGGTCGGCGCCGTCTCCGGGATGGACTGCAGCCGGTCGGCGGAGCTCGGGTCGGCGCCGGACGGGCGCCGGCGCAGCCAGCTGTCCTCCAGTGCCGCCTCGGCGGCCAGGTATTCGTCCATGTCGAACCGCTCGCTGTAGAGACGGTGCACGGCACTGTCGGGGCTGTCGGAGCGGAGGCGCGGGCTCGGCGGCCGCCACCCGCCCTCGTCACTCTGAAACGTCGCACCCGAGACACGTCATTCGCGGACCACGCCGTGGCCGGACACGAGAGCATGGCATCAACACGCGACACTTTTGTCGTCATGGCAAGGGACCACGTCAGCTACACCAACAGTCACGAAAAAGTGGCGTGAACTTCAGCTGACTGTATTCTAGATAGAACTAAGTAGACGGATCGAAATTGCTATAAATTACTGATTAATGTTATGTCCTAACATTCAAGTGAAGTAAGTCCATAAATGTGACAAACCTTCGACAACAAAGAGTCAATAATCAGTTCAAGCTGTTCTGGCATGACAGCACTCAATATGTAAATCTACGAACAAAAGTATATATATGCATGCAAAAACAACAAGAAAATGTGTTTGAGACCTGAGTAACAAAAACCGTTGATTCCAAATATTCTAATCAGATTTCAGGTATGTTCGCCAAGCTAAACACGTCATTCGAAGTGGCATGGTGCTGTCGACATTACACAAATAATTCCGAGCTTTGAGTTGATATCGCCATAGACACGGCAACACCAGCCCCAAAACATCAACTTTGGCCGGGTTGGAGTCGCCAAATTCGGCTTCGAAGGTCGATATCCCGAACATTTAGCGGCAAAATTTCAAATGGCATAGTCAACGAACCGACAGCTTAATCCCGCACGGACGCGGGAAGAGAGGAACACTTCGCAGTTACTTTTCGTTGTTGTTGTTATTGTTTTTTTTTGGGGCGCAGTTACTTTTCATCCGCGATCTGAGAAAACAGGTTGGAGTGGGTTCCGCTCCCTCCATCCCCAAATTGCGTGTGCAGACAGCTAAAACCATATATTTATGCATTTACGACCTATGATCAACAGGGCACACCCAGCGCATGGCCGGTTACTCTCCCCAGATTCGAGGGACACAAAACAGTTTTACAGTTCGATTGGTATGATGTCAGCACTCAGGGAGAGTGTTAGTTCTAACTCCTCAGAAGTACAGCGCGTTCAATAGAGATTGGTTAGCAGGCATCCCTGGGAAAAGTCTGGACACGTCCTAAAAGTGAAGCGGAAGAACCTCCACCGTCCATTATGCTGATGCTGTTGCATTGATTGTGGAAACTATTCGGTTTGTGTACGCAAACCGCTAGCAGCATGCCAACTACATTCCCGACTAAGCCCATCTCAGCAGCTGGTTGGGCAGGCCCGGTGGTCATGTAATAAGACAATGGGGTTGAGGTGGCGGGCCTGAACTGGACGCCATACGAGCAACTACACACCAAGTTGTCGTTTTGTTCGCGAGCTCGCGCTTACGTCGCCAAGTTCCTTATGTTGTTACATTGTTTATGTAAGAACATATCCCCGGCTGTTTCGTCGGACTGGCCCAGACATTCCCAGAACACACAAAGCGCCCAGCAGTGTTCACGACCATCACAACCATCCGACGCCTGCCGGCCAAGGTCGCCGGCCGGTGCCCGAGCCTCGGCTGATCGCCCAGCTGTCGTGCTGCGTGTCATTGCCCACACACCGGCACCACAGAGCCGGCGCATCGCCTGACGCACGTCCACTCGGACAGAGCGCTGCAGTCGTGGCGGCACGGCCGCAGCAGCAGGGCGGGTCGGAATCAGCCGACGCTCGCGACCAGACACCGGCCGGCGCGCTCCACTCACCGCTGGCCGCCGGTATCCGGTTAGTGCCACCACCAAGCTGCCGCCTCGTCGTCGACCCCAGTAGTGTTAGCCGCCGGCGCACCCGCCTCAAACGAGGCTCGCGTTGGTCGCTCCATTGTTAGCCACCACCAAATCTGGACCGGGCGTATCAAACATCTGGCCAGATATCGCCAGACCGCTGTCTCGTCAAATATCTCCCAGACGTCCAGCACCTCTGTTTCGTCAAATATCTCCCAGAGGTCCAGCACCTCTGTCTCGTCAAACATCGCTGGGAGTCCAGTACCAGTCTAGTCAAGGACGTCTAGTCAAGTATCGCCAGACGCCCAGCACTCCTGTCTGGTCAAACATCGCCGCGGGTGTCCAGCACCTCTGTCCAGTCAAGTATCGCCAAACCCCCCACACCTCTGTCTAGTCAAACATCGCCAGATGCCCAGTACTTCTGTGTCAAACATCGTCAGACGCCCAGCACCTCTGTCTACTCACACATGCAGCACAACTATTTGACCGACCGCCGACAGTGACACATGGTTAACGTGTATAGGCCATGAGCGCTGTGTTAGCGGAGCACCTGCACAGCAAAATGCAGCTTAATCTGCATACTGACAGAAGGTATTGGATCGGGGAATTGGATGGTACGGTTCACGTAAGCTTGCCTATCCAAATACATTGTCTATAAATCCCACCTCTGTGCTATAGCTGACAGAAAAGTCGCTCTTACCAAAAATGATACAAAACAGGAAGCTGGAGTAAAATGTTCGTAAACTACAGCACAACACGATGGTTAGTAAAAGCTGCGGCCATGTTCGAACACCGATCTACATAGGGTGGCACTTGCGTGCAAAGGAAGATGCATCGCGTGCTGAGGTAGTCTGGCTAGTTAGCTTGGTACGCTAGAAAGCAAAGAAGAGGTCGAGCACCATGGGATTTTAAACCGAACGCAGGGGGTGAAGAGGAGGACCGACGGAGTAGAAGTGGAAGAGCGTTCAGTACTTGGGGTACTGGAGGTACTGAACGTTGAAGAGGATGGCTGGTGGAGTCCAGATAAAAAGGCAATCTGGGGAGTCCAGTTAGAAAAGAAGATCAGGAGTTCATGCATAGCAAACGCAACGAACCGGTGGAGTCTAAGCAGGACAGAAGCGTCGGAAGACGCAAAATTGAGGTCACGGTGAGCATCAGTGCATTTGCAGAGAAACCCGACGAAGTGTCGTCCACAGGCTGGGACGACCAACTATGCAAGGGGCTGCGAATGAAGACCACAGAGGGATGGCAGCATGCCGGATTTTGCCAACACTCTGGGAGCATGGAGAGCCAGACATGGGCCCGGGCCGCATCGATCGCACAACGCGGACGTGTGTGGCATGCGACACACGTCCATGTGCGCCACACATGGGCGAGCGTTCCACGAACTGACATTGACTTCGGATCGCAACAACAAAGTCCACCTGCACGGGCACCTGACCGGCCGTCAGGTAAGACAGCTGGGGGCTTCAGGGGCCCGAGCCGCCGGGGCGCTGGACAGACAGCGTCCTGGAGACCTGGACAGCCTCAGATGCCAGGGTCTGGCCTCGGCGGTGCGCCAGCGGCAGGCGGGACCCGTTGCCTGACCTGTTTCTCCAGGTGGTTGTCGTTGGACCGGCGCCGACCGCAGCTGCTCTGCGACAGCGTCGCCGCCTGCCGGGACTCGGACGAAGCTGGACCTGCCGACGTCACAATGTCACAACTGCATTATGACGCCGCCGCATTTACATCGCAAACACGTCACAACTACGACACGACACAGCTGCGCCACGACGCCACAACTACGCCATAATGACGTCATAATTGCGTCACAGCTACATCACAAAGATGCCACGTTGACGCCGCGTGGCAAGAGTTCACTGTATAACTCAACGTAAGTAGTAGCTTTCTTACAGTGTAGACTTGATCGATATATTACTCGGGGTACTTTAGGGCACGGCGGCTACATGGTGAGTTTGTGCTCATGAGAGTGAGTTTGTGCTCACGTATATACGCATACTACAGCAGTATTTCCCATGGCTTCGATTTATCTTGTTTCCTTTTTCCCCTCAGGGAATAGTTTGCCGCAGCTCATCCGTTTTGTTTGGTAGTGATAACTCTGGAACAAGCAATGTGAGACTACTTCACATCCATATTTCAGGTAGTGCCGATGCTGGACATTAATATCTTCGTCCAAGGGCACAAAATGCATTTTATTCGGTCTAACTCATAGTATGGTTCTAACTCACTGATCATCTGAGTCAGCACATCAGCTCCTACACCCGACAGTTTTATGGTTCGGCTACTTTACTCGTCAGTGTTTCCTACTGGTCTGAGTCCGCACAGTCAGCTACCCAGTCAGAGTTTCCTACTGGTCGTCTGAGTCCGCACACAGCTCTTGTACTCGTCAGTGTTTCTCACTGGTCGTCTGCGTCGGTACACCAGCTCCTACACCCGTCAGTGTTTCCTACTGGTCGTCTGAGTCAGCGCATCAGCTCCTACACCCGACAGCGCATCTCACTGGTCGTCTGAGTCAGTACACTAGTCCCTTCACCCGTCAGTGTTACTCACTGGTCGTCTGACTGACGGCCGTACTGCTGCCCTGGGTGACTTCTCCGCCGTCCGTGGTGAGCTGGAACCGGATGCGGTGGCGCTCGACGGCCTTGGCGTCGGCCGTCTGGTCGGCGGTCGGCATCGTCTCCCGCTGCCGTAGCGTCTCCACCGCCACTCGCAGCGTCTCCCAGTCTCCAAACGTCATCTTCATAGTCTGGCGACCCGACACGGCGGTCATCCGAGCACGGGTCAGCAGAGGTTAACAACAGGCTTCCACGGACTAAAAGTCCGGGCAATTTATGCTGAAGTAGATAGTCTCAGCTCAGAGCAAACAAAAAAATCGCCAGCAGATGTTACTATTACGTTCACGGCGATTCACAGACGCCACCAGAGATCAATGGAGATTAGCTGTAATTAGCCGAACAAGATCCATATGGAATCCGCCTTCGCATTACTACAGGGATGGGTCGATAATTGCTAGTGTCCATAAGAAAACGCCAATGAGTACAGTCCGAGCATGTTAAGTTGGCGGGGGAAACGGAGTGTAAATCGTCACAGTGTAAATCGATGCTCGTGGTCAGTTCTACTAGAGGCAACAAAGCAGGACAGAGTGGCAATGGTGGGCATGTCTACTGATCACGTAAAGCTACGAAAGGCAACCGATTGTCAATAAACAGCATACGGACGACGGAAGTACAAGAAACCGATGTATCAAGAGGGCAGACTATCGAGGTCATTAGCATAGATGATGTACGAGTGCATTTAACACGAAACCTTCACACATTTTGCTTCAGCAGGTGTAGATGTAATAAATCGGCTACATTAACACAAATGAAGCGCCTCGGAGCCGTCTGGCGGAGATTCAATGCGCACCTTCTTGAGCGCGTGCAAATCGCAAGCGCAGAGCACCCAGCCGCTGATGTTGCTGTTTCGCAGGGTGCGGTGGTACTTGGAGGCCGCCTCCGGACTGATTCCGGCGAGACTGGATACCATCTGACACACCTCGTCCACGGACATGGTGCTGAGGGCGCGGCCATCGCAGGTGCTCTGGGGAGGGTCGCCTCAGTGACACCCACACGCCACCTGCCACACCTCGTCCGCAGACATGCCAGGACCGCGTCTGCGTCAGTGAACTCGCACCAGGCTTGTAGCCATATCTACATCAGTCAGCCAAATGATACGACAAATAGCACAATAAAAGGACATAGAAGCTTCCACCTGCGTCCAGAACAGATGTACAAGCCTGCACAGAGTATACGCGACACCACTACAGCGCACCAAATGAAGTCGGCCAGTGTTGGTGCCGATCGCCCGCCGAGCACCTCTTCGGCTTACCGGCAGCCGGAGCAGGGGCTGAGGGCGGGCCGGTGACGGCGGAGACAGAGCGGACACCGGCCAGCCGGGCGGCAGCGGCCACTGCCACGCCGGAGGCGCCTCCGCTGTCCCTGTCGGGCCGCGCTGCGGTGACGCCACCTCAGGTCAGCTGACAGATTCACAGACACAACATTGCTACCTGTTTGTGGAGCTTAGTGCGATCTGAACACCAGCATCACCTTCCCTCTCAAGAGATAATCACAGTAAGAATAAAAAATTGGCGGTCCTTCTGAGAGAATCCAAGACACGGCTCAGGGGATTTACGATTCCTCGGATGTCTTTGTCCACCGTCCGTGGCGAAAGTCGGCCCACATCACTCCGTGTCGGGCCAACCCCGATCCCACCTCCTCCTCTCCACTGTCACGTACAAACAGAATCATTGTGCTGCAACAATAACCAAAAGACGCAGTAAAGGAATTCCCAGGGACAATAGATGGATAGCGCACTGCAATGGGTGGAGAGCATAATAAAAAGGGACTCTTGACTTGAAGACTCGTCTGAGTATTCATGCCAAAACAAAGTGCATGATTGGCAGCTCAGTCCCTATTCCGCCCTCCGGACCCAAGCTGTCATCACTGTTAGCTCTTGGCTACCTTAGTAGTTAGCTATGCCACCTGATTGGCTCAGTGGATAGAACACTGGACTGCAAAGGTCTCCCATGTTGGCGCAACGGGACGAGCCGCCTCACGCGCTCGATATTAATTCCTCCAGTTGGGATGGCCAGTTGGCAACTGGCCATGCCAGGTAACCGGCGTCAGCTTCAGTCGACTGTGTCCGACTATGTGGGCACATCAAGCTCCAGGCCAAAATTGTGCTGTTGAACTGTCTGTTTATTGGGTCGTTCACGACGCACTTTATGCACATTCACGGCTAATGGCGCCGCCCATACTGCTTGCTATTGAACTGAAGCCTCTCGATCGGAAGGTAGGCTCAGGATCAATCCAAGCTTGCGCTTAACATTGACTGATTCATCAAAGTTTCTGCAACAACAATTCGGAAATAGACTGTTGCATGCGTATTAGCACCTGACTAGCGTCATGAAAAGCGAAGACCTCTGTCAACATGTTGTAACCACCATACTTGAGATCCAACTGACAATTTCTTATTCTGGATGACGACATATTAGTAGGTCATGTGTATACTATTGGAGATGCTGTCGTGCTGCATATTCCAAGCAATACGTTGCTAAACTTCGGTTGTGGATGCGGGCACACATTTTGAAAGCCGGCTTTTCTTTACACTATGTTAATTACACATGGAACGAGATGCAAAAAGGGATGCACGAGCTTGTGGGACGCTACAGCGTACATCAGATCGTATACGGAAACACAAACTATCATTGAAAGAAAGAGAACTAGAACTAAAACTAACTGACCAAAACTGTGTGACGCCAGGGATAAGTAATCCACATCAAGCAGGACAAATTCCACACCAAGTATTCACAAGAAGTGCGTTCGATCGTGCAGCGAAGAACGGAAAGTGTCTGACGCGACCACAACATATACAACAGTGACAATCGCGACAAGTCATGGCGTATACAGCATGTAAGTATTCGCCCATGGCAGCTCACATGGCAGAGGAA
The DNA here is from genome assembly GCA_034440575.1 of Imbricaverruca yamaguchii. NCBI lineage: Eukaryota > Metazoa > Arthropoda > Thecostraca > Neoverrucidae > Imbricaverruca > Imbricaverruca yamaguchii. The sequence goes on from JAOTOL010001304.1 coordinate 89,429, forward strand.
AGCCGAACATATAAACACCCGTGCACAATACATAAGTCCAAAGCCGGCAACACAACAGCGACCAAAACAATATTTGTTATTTAAAAAACAAGTAGCCGGCACATGCATGAGGTGTTGGTGAGCGTGCGCACATAGGTCGTGTTCAGGCAGGTGTCAGGCATGTCATCTAACAGCTGTTACAGCAGAGAAACTGACCCAGTAGAGCCACGGCCCTCCAGCCGGTGCCTTCGGGCGGTACCTCGGACGGTGATAGAGGCGGTAACACGCGACCTATCGACGGCTGAAAACAGGAATGCGGTCTGGTGTGATGGTCATCAGAACAGATTAACACGCTGACACCATGTGGCCGCAAGCCTCTCTGATCCGAGCTACGGTCACCTGTCTATCTGTCTGTCTGTCTGTCTGTCTGTCTGTCTGTCTGTCTGTCTGTCTGTCTGTCTGTCTGTCTGTCTGTCTGTCTGTCTGTCTGTCTGTCTGTCTGTCTGTCTGTCTGTCTGTCTGTCTGTCTGTCTGTCTGTTTGTCTGTCTGTCTGTCTGTTTGTATGTCTGCCTGTCTATCTATCTGTCTGTCTGTCTGTCTGTCTGTCTGTCTGTCTGTCTGTCTGTCTGTCTGTCTGTCTGTCTGTCTGTCTGTCTGTTTGTCTGTCTGTCTGTCTGTTTGTCTGTCTGTCTGTCTGTCTGTCTGTCTGTCTGTCTGTCTGTCTGTCTGTCTGTCTGTCTGTCTGTCTGTCTGTCTGTCTGTCTGTCTGTATGGAGTACCTCTCACCTGGCCGGAGCGAGCTGCGGGTGTCGGGGTGACGCCCGGGACTGTTCCTCCTGGGGGCGTGCTGGGGTGTCGGGGTGACGCCGGGACGTTCCTCACCTGGCCGGAGCGTGCTGCGGGTGTCGGGGTGACGCCCGGGACCGTTCCTCACCTGGCCGGAGCGTGCTGCGGGTGTCGGGGTGACGCCCGGGACCGTTCCTCACCTGGCCGGAGCGTGCTGCGGGTGTCGGGGTGACGCCCGGGACCGTTCCTCACCTGGCCGGAGCGTGCTGCGAGTGTCGGGGTGACGCCCGGGACTGTTCCTCACCTGGCCGGAGCGTGCTGCGAGTGTCGGGGTGACGCCCGGGACCGTTCCTCACCTGGCCGGAGCGTGCTGCGGGTGTCGGGGTGACGCCCGGGACTGTTCCTCACCTGGCCGGAGCGTGCTGCGAGTGTCGGGGTGACGCCCGGGACCGCTCCACCTGGCCGGGCGTGCTGCGGGTGTCGGGGTGACGCCCGGGACCGTTCCTCACCTGGCCGGAGCGTGCTGCGGGTGTCGGGGTGACGCCCGGGACCGTTCCTCACCTGGCCGGAGCGTGCTGCGAGTGTCGGGGTGACGCCCGGCGACGGTCGACTGCTGGACGTCGACGCGTACATCGGCGCGGAGCCGGCCAGCTGGCCGTCCACCGGTTCGAAGTACTCCTCTGTAAACAACAGGCACCGGTCGCTGCTGAAGGGCACCGCTCAGCCATCATCCCTAGACACGCTCAGGCACACAGCAGACGTGAGAACAACACACCGGAACACACAGTGGCCGGAGCCCATACACGATCTAACCACGCTCCGGCATACAACAGGTGTGAGATAATATCTGAGCACACATTGGACGGAGTCCATACAAGATCCAACTCATCTTTATCCAACTCATTGTCGTGCCCTCATATTTAATCACACATATGAACATATGCGGCGGCGCTTCCTCACCAATGACCACACGCAATAAAAGATGAAGAGGTCGCGTACCTTTCACCACTTTCTTGATGAACGGGTCCAGATTGATGGTGAAGGGCAAGAAAATCTTGAGATCGGCAAGGGTCAGTGAGTGCTTATGGAAGCTGAGGAACACGTCCAGTTTCTTCTCGTCGCGGTCGTACTCGGAGAGGGGGTCGACCTCGCGCGTGTTCGGCACCGAGCCACGGATCCTGGGGGAAGGGAGAGTATCTGTCTGTCGTCTCCACAGCCCAGTCGGTCCACACAACGAACACGAATAGTGGAATGGACAGCCCGCCACGACAATGCAAGAATGCAAAACAAGTAATTACTCGCAACATGGGATAGTGCATAATATGAAGACCTGATTATGAGGTGTGAGCAAAGACTACGTGCAATTTCTAGTCACGTAATTCAACTAGATTCAAACGGTCATCTCTAGCGATCCTATATTGAATATTTTAGCACTGATGCTGCACTAAATCCAGAGCACCCGGATACACCAGCCGCTGGCGTTTTCTGACATCCTCCTCATTTCGACAAAGAGGATCGGTGCAATGCAATTAAGCAAGGTGCTGGCGATAAAACGAAATGGCAATGCGTGATCGGTCATACCGTGCCAACTGTTTACGCATCAGCTCCATACGCCCCTCCGCCGCTTGAAGGCTTCAGAAGGCAGCATCTGGTAAATCCACATCAGTGCAGGTTTACCAAATACCGCCTTCAGGACCGCAATTACGCACTTTGTGTACAGCTCGTGCAGCGACATGCGATCCTCCAGTTTGGCCTCGTTGTACTCAAAGTAGAGTATCATCCAGGTGGTATGGTACGGCCACTGTTCGGTGATGTTGATCCAGGACGCCAGGTGGTACCAGTTGAAGTCGATGTGGAACGCCTTCACCAGGCGTCCTGCGGCGGAGCACAGCGCCGTCTGACGATGCCGAGGGAGCGTGCGCAGGGATGGTGTGGCAGAGACGAGGTCACTAACATGATACTCATCGATGGCACCATCAGAGAGATCCGACCAGCCACGGCGACAGCAATCCACCCAACCAAAACCAGCATCGGCGCCCATTAAAAACGCGTGGAAACATCGACTTGAAGCACTGCCGTGTTCGAAAACTTCATGGAGATAATGGGTCCGCCTTAAACGAGAGGCGTGGTTGCAATGGCTCAACAGACCCTCGTGATTAAAATGCCAGAGGGCATTTATTCGTCAAACAGATTATTACCAGCGCACGCAACTTGCCACGTGACAAAAAAAGGAATGAGTTCTAAATGTCTCGATAGCTTCCACATTTTATCCTTCATTAAGGAGGAGGGCGTACTCCGAGCATCAGCGTCCAATCTCCCAGAGTGGATCTACCTTTAGCGGTCAATCTTCCACAGAGAATCTACCTGTACATTTTTGGTTGCTTGAACAGATGCCCCGAACCATCTCCTCTCGGTCCACTCTCTCGGTCCACAGCACCGCTATTCCATACCGTATTAGAAAACCTAGATAGCCCATATCATTACCAAACCGCATGAAGCATATCGGACGTCTGCTGGTTGAATACCACCTCCTCCAGCCCATTCTATGTGGAGTCTGTCTTTCGGGTGACGATCACCACCACACCCCAGCGCCAGTCGCGCCACCACCGGCCGACCCACGCCTCTCACCGCTGATGTAGATGACGTTCATGAGTCGGCGCATGCTGCGCGGGTTGACGTCGGAGAAGTAGTCGTCGGTCAGCAGGACCCGGTTCAGGTCGGAGCTGCCCGTCACCACGGACGAGCCGATCCTGGCGACCGACGCACCGTCACATTGCCAGCTCGCGGCCCGAGCGTGACGTCAGCGGGAACAGCGGCATCACGCAGCCCCGTCACAGGGCCGCTCCCACACACACACAGCGACACTGGACAGTCGCCGCCATCACGTCTGGAGAACGGCGCCTGATCGCCGACTGGTGACGTCATCACGGACTGCGTCGAACGACGGCGTCACCAGTGATTGGTGGCGCCCCAGCGCCGGGGATGACTGGTGCTGACGCTAGCCCAGGCTGGCGTGTCCGGGTCACCACAGGGCACTGCCACCAGGATGCCAGAGCGGCGAGCGGCCGCCGCCGCTGGCTGAGCGGTCACCTACCTGTTGAGGTTGGAGGCCACACTGCTGGATGAGAGGTGACCTACCTGTTGAGGTTGGAGGCCACACTGCTGGCTGAGCGGTCACCTACCTGTTGAGGCTGGAGGCCACACTGCTGGCTGAGCGGTCACCTACCTGTTGAGGTTGGAGGCCACACTGCTGGCTGAGCGGTCACCTACCTGTTGAGGTTGGAGGCCACACTGCTGGCTGAGCGGTCACCTACCTGTTGAGGTTGGGTGCCACACTGCTGGCTGAGCGGTCACCTACCTGTTGAGGATTGGGTGAGCCACACCTTGGTGGTGCTGGCTGAGCGGTGACCTACCTGTTGAGGTTGGAGGCCATACTGCTGGATGAGCGGTCACCTACCTGTTGAGGTTGGAGGCCACACTGCTGGCTGAGCGGTCACCTACCTGTTGAGGTTGGAGGCCACACTGCTGGCTGAGCGGTGACCTACCTGTTGAGGTTGGAGGCCACACTGCTGGCTGAGCGGTGACCTACCTGTTGAGGTTGGAGGCGACACTGCTGGCGGCGCTCTCGGCGCCCTTGAGTCGTGACAGCTGTGACTTCTTGGACATGCGCAGTCGGGTCTTGGCGATCGCTCCAGTGGAGATCGACTCCATTGACAGTCTCCTGGACGCTGTCTGTCGAACAAGCGTGGTCATGCAACGTGGAGACGCTCCCGCTGTCAAGCACATGGCGAGCTGGCCGCCATACCCCCAGCCGCACATCAAAGCTGAGCATGCTCAGAAGAGACCACTGTGTACAATGTCTCTGGACATGCATGGCCTCCTGGTTAGAATCGCTTCTCGTTTCGGCTGCGACAACATAGCCAGATGTACGCTTCGGATGCACGTATATTTCTAGGAGTGAAGTCCGCGTGAGTAAGTCCGTCCACTGTTGTCTGGCTAGCATGGCAGGAATCCTATGAATTGTGCGCCGCAGTACGCAACACGGCAGCCACAGTGCCACACTCACCGACGGCTGCTGCACCAGAGGATCGTCGGCATCAATCCACGTGTCTCGGCTGCAAAAAAAGAGAGACGGTTCGCTCGCTCACGCTCAATAACACAACCATCCGGGATCGTTGAGCACACGCACACGCGCACTCGGGATCGTTGAGCCCCGTACAGCCGTTGCAAGCAAGCGATCCAAACATGGGTCCACTACTTCGACATACCCGACGCGAATCAAAGAGTCTTATAATGGTTCGAGTGCAATTACGCGGCAACAATGGAAACACCGTCATCCTTGTGCACGTACGGAACAGGTTCAAGTTTGGAATTGTTTGTGGTGGCAATATAACAACTTGCAACACAACAATTTGCCATCAGCATATTCGTGCACTTCGGAATAGGGGAGTATTGGTATCACTCTTCAGCACGTGTCTACATGCAGCTCCTACGAAGCTCAGTCAGTTCAATGATACTCAATGACATTCAATAATAAGACCCCCGTAACGGTCAACTAGAGTTCGCCAATACCAATCAGCCAAGGTTAGCAGAATCTTAAATGGATAAATCTGCTTAATTCGATAAAACTAACTGTGAGTAGCCTGCGGTAGGTGTAATCCGCTCCCCATAAATATTCATATTTCTGCGACAACGCAAATGTCGAACAATGACAGTCATCGGCATGGGCAAACAAAAAGGGGCGACAAATTTATTTGAACCTGGATTCATTTCCACCCGCATTCATTCAATGCAACTTTTTTTTTCATCCAATCAAACTAAATAGCTAATGCTTAATAAAGAAAGCTGATAACTAGCGAAAACTAAGTACAATCATGGAGTTTGGCTATGCATTAGAGGTGACGGAAGTATGATTAGGCTAGGTTAGGGTGGTAGCATTGCAGGCAGCAACGGTTTCTTTACCGAATGCACCTCGGTATACACAAGCTGGGATTCAATAGCACAGATTCGATTCCAGAACAGTGGCTCAACAAGCTCCGGTGGGGAGTTCCTCCCTCGCTGCCCTCTCCTCGCCCCGGTGTTGATGGGTGCAAATCCGACTAGGTCCAACTTGGTGGGGGGAGGGGCAGCGCACGGACACTACACGACCGCTAGCCAACTCCTCACTGCAGTCGGGAACGGTGGCCCGCCCTGAAATCGAACAAGCGCGGCTGATGTTTAGGCGCACATCACCGACAGCTATTTTAGTCGGAAATGGTCGCCTACCCTGAAATCGAACAAGCGCGGCTGATATTTAGCCACACAGCACCGACAACCATTATGACCATCATAACACCAGCCAGTTGGAGATGCATCGCGGACAGGACGGCGACGCCGTCGAAGCTTGTCCTGTCTGAACATGTGGTACGTGGAGCCACACTAGGGACATCCATCCAGGCAGGTGACCACCAGCGTAGAACAGACAGGCCTTAACATGCACTGGACTTCTGTCATTACTGGGGATCATCTTACACGGTGACGCGTACGTGGCTAAATCATCGAGAAATGGGACACTATGTGCGCCCAAGCTTGAAAATTGTTAGATGCGTACCGTCTACCCAAGAAAACTAGCTCGACGTTATTAGATGGTTGGTAAGCATTGGGATGAATTACCAATCACCTGAAAGTCTAGTGTTAACAAAAACTAATCACCAAAACTGGCGCAATTATTCTTCGTTTCGATCGAAAGGCGATATGGCTAATCGCCGATTACATAGCCGATGTTCTAACCGTATAAAACAAAAACTGGCCCGACATCCAGCCGACCACCTTCGGCGCCCCCACCCCCAGCACAACTATCAGCGTTCTGAGACTGTCCTCAGGCCGGCTAATGCACAAACGGCAAAAATAACCCTCTGTAGCGGGTGTATCGTGCGCATCCAAAACAACAGCACCTCCAGGTGGCCAATCTTCTTGCTCGTTCTTTCCCTGTGGGCTATGATCTGGTTTTGTGGCGGAGACCTAGCACACACGTCATCCCTTGGAGCTTGCCGGCGATTTTCTAGCCTTAGCCTACAACGCACGGTGGCGCTGCCAAACGGCTCGCTGAGACGCAGGTCTACTGACACGGCAAACGCACTGCAAAACGTGCGCACAGCGTGTCGCCGCGCTGCCGACAAATGTGGCGCAGTCGGCGGGCGGCCAGAGTGCCAGAGGCGAGCCTCACCGCTCACGGTTGGCGGCCACCTTCTGCGCCAGGTTGACCTTCCTGAGTGCAGAGTTCTGCAGGAAGAACGGCAGGTGTATCAGGTTCTTGAGGTAGTCGTTGCCGCTGATAGCCGTCTGGGAGAACACCTTGTTGATGTTCAGCTCCACCGCCTGTGGGTCGACGACCAGTCAATCGCATGCTTAAAATACAGCAGGACGAGGTGTAAAGCGTGTGAATAGCCTGCCCAAACATGCTCCGTCAAAAACGTCCCTCACCACGGGCATGAAATACATGCTACTCCTGGATTATCATCTCATAGAATCTTTATTTTATCTGAAGCATGTGTGCGGAGACCTGAATTAACGCAATGGTGAAGGGATTACGATAGTGTGACATGAAATATCAACCAGCGCATTTACACATTTAAAAACATGTTTAAAGGGATGGTGGGTTACAGAGTCAATGACAGTGACAGCAATAGCGACAGTGACGGTGACAGTATAAGTGATAGTGTAGTGGTGGTCAGCGACAGTGAGGTTAGTGGCAGTAACTGTGAGGCCATGGAAGTGATGACACGGTAGCGGTGACTGACGACGACAGTGGCAGTGACAACACAGCGATAGTGGCAGTGACGGTGAGTGGCAGTGACGGTGAGTGGCAGTGACGGTGAGTGGGAGTGACGGTGAGTGGCAGTGACAAGACAGTGATAGTGGCAGTGGCAGTGAGTGGCAGTGGCGGTGAGTGGCAGTGGTGGTGAATAGTAGTGACGGTGAGTGGCAGTGACGGTGATAGTGGCAGTGACGGTGAGTGGCAGTGGCGGTGAGTGGCAGTGGCGGTGAGTAGTAGTGGCGGTGAGTGGCAGTGGCGGTGAGTGGCAGTGGCGGTGAGTAGTAGTGACGGTGGAGTGAGGGTGGCAGTGAGGGACCCGTGACATCGGGTGGCGACCAATACGGCGTCAGTTACCTTTGAGATGATGTGCGGGTCGATGGAGAGCAGGATGACGAAGGGCGCCGCGGGCGCCGTGAACAGCGTGTTGACCATGTCCAGGATGTCGAGAACCTTCTCCTGTTCACAGCTGTCCAGCCCATCCACCACCACCACCAGCCGTGTCTGCTCATCCGTCAGACTGTCCATACAGCGGACCTGCGGCACCGGGTCACTCAACACCGGGACACCACTCAACACCGGGACACCACTCAACACCGGGACACCACTCAACACCGAGACACCACTCAACACCGAGACACCACTCAACACCGGGACACCACTCAACACCGAGACACCACTCAACACCGAGCCACCACTCAACACCGAGACACCACTCAACACCGAGACACCACTCAACACCGGGACACCACTCAACACCGAGACACCACTCAACACCGAGACACCACTCAACACCGAGACACCACTCAACACCAAGCCGCCATAGACTGTATATGCAGTAGACCTGCGGGACACCCAACAAAGCAACGCACGCAACCTTACATAGCCAGACAACAGCGTTGTTCAGGAAAGTCATGCATACTGAATGCAAACATACTATTCAACATAGTCATGCACGAGACGACATCGGACCGTCAGACAAGTTGACAACAGTGCCGATGGCACTGCACTCTGGCTACTGTTCTGTGCTCAGGAAGTCAGCTCACGCCAAATATATCGTAGCAGCCAGAGAGCAGCCAAAAGGCCAAGGAAAATATATCGTAACAATGTTGTTTCTTTTCAAAGGTTTGTTATAATAGTTCGATGGCATGCAGCTCAACTGTTCGCACATGCAACGACAGTAGCAATGGAAAAGTGGCATGCGCACACATCGGAATATCATTTGGGTGGCAATAGCAGCTGAACGTTGACCAGCCCCAATGCCCGACATGGAGACCATTGGTGCTGAGCCCTCGGGCAACTGTGTACTTGCCATGTTGATGAGCAGTTGCACCTCTTCCTTGAGGGCCTGCACGTAGGTGTCCTGGCTCCGGCTGCCAGAGTGCACCAACCTCTTCAGGTACCTGGGGATGACGATGGTCTCGTTAGACATTGCTTCATACATCACGCTGTGGGGATCCCAGACATCAGCAACATGGTAGCAATGGGTACACACAATTCAAGCACTGTTGGGTATCAATTTGCAGGCTATGGAAATTCGATGTCAGCTGCACGAAGCAAAAACACGACGTGCAGAACGCTTCGCTTCGCTTCAGGTATCTTTCTGCCGATGCTGGTCCAGAAAACAGCGTCCTCTTCTGATCCTATCTCACCCACCACATTGCTACTGTCTGGGGTTCTTGTTCCGCTTCACGCCATCCCATCTCCCTCCCAGCACGTTTCCAATCTCGCCCAGTTTCCTCCGTGTTCGCTGAACATATCTTTCGGTCGTCACATCACTCTGTTGCCACGTCATTTGTACAAATGTCCAGTCCCATTCCGACTTCATTTCCACTCACTTCCCTGTTCCCTTCCACCACGTCATCCCTTTTCCGATCAGTACATCATTCCCAATCCCCTTCCGGCCATATTGCAGTACCAGATCATTCCACCACTTCAGTCCCTTCGACAGTCGTGCATTTTCCCATTCCGTCCTGAACCTTCCCCAAATACTTTGATGAGCAGTTGCACCTCTTCCTTGAGGGCCTGCACGTAGGTGTCCTGGCTCCGGCTGCCAGAGTGCACCAACCTCTTCAGGTACCTGGGGATGACGATGGTCTCGTTAGACATTGCTTCATACATCACGCTGTGGGGATCCCAGACATCAGCAACATGGTAGCAATGGGTACACACAATTCAAACACTGTTGGGTATCAATTTGCAGGCTATGGAAATTCGATGTCAGCTGCACGAAGCAAAAACACGACGTGCAGAACGCTTCGCTTCGCTTCAGGTATCTTTCTGCCGATGCTGGTCCAGAAAACAGCGTCCTCTTCTGGATCCTATCTCACCCACCACATTGCTACCGTCGTGAGGGTTCTTGTTCCGCTTCACGCCATCCCATCTCCCTCCCAGCACGTTTCCAATCTCGCCCAGTTTCCTCCATGTTCGCTGAACATATCTTTCGGTTGTCACATCACTCTGTTGCCACGTCATTTCTACAAATGTCCAGTCCCATTCCGACTTCATTTCCACTCACTTCTCTGTTCCCTTCCAGCCACGTCATCCCCTTTCCAGATCAGTACCACCACTTACCAATCCCCTTCCAGCCGCATTACGGTACCAGATCAATTCCACCACTTCCCTATCCCTTTCCAGCCGCATTACGGTACCAGATCAATTCCACCACTTTCCTATCCCTTTCCAGCCGCATTACAGTACCAGATCAGTTCCACCACTTCCCAGTCCCCTTCCAGCGACATTAAAGTACCAGAGAAGCACCATGACTTCCTCGTCCCCTTGCATTACAGTCAGTACAGTCGCAGACCAGCTTCGGCCTGCATGCTGCTGTATTGTTCCCATTCCGTCCTGAACCTTCCCCAAATACTTGCTGTCTGTCTGATCTGCTAAGAATGTCTTTTACTGCATAATAAGATGCATATTGCATCCACATTCGGAGTCCGCGCTATCCCAGTTCCATTACACGTGTCTTCCTTGTTATGGAAATGCACCTGCAATATTGTTGAGACAGTAAGTTCGAATAGTTTAGTTGGTTATGTGCTGGACGAAGTGAGCGCAGTGCAATCGTTAACTGCCTGCATTCAGTTTTAGATATGTTTACGGAGCCTTCGACTATAACCCAAAACATCGCCAAAAACGGCAGCATGAAATGGGGCAGTCGTTCGTCAAGGCGACAATTATCCAATACTGAGCATTGGCCGGGCTGGTACGAGCTACGCTCACACACATTTCTGTCGTGACTTCTTCATGGCTTGAGTACGATCCTCACGCGACCTGCGTGATCCACAGATCACGGATCACTAGAGCACCCGGGGACGGGGTGGCTCACTCACATGCTGTGCGGCGCGATGAGTGCGTAGAACACCTTGCCGATGGTGAGTATGTTGGTGACGAGCACCACGCCCAGGGTCACGGAGAGCGCGATCAGCAGCATCTCTATCGTCTTGTAGGTGGTGTTGTTGACGTTCACTGGCGGCGCCACCAGTGTACTGCCGACCCGGGCCGCACCAAGTCACGACAAACAATCCCACGCGCCGACGCACCTGTCAATGGTGCATGTGTGGACATAGTTTGTTTGATTTAAAACAAAAGTAATGTCTGGAAATGCGAACGTGTCATCGCACCGTGCAAAGCGGATGGGTAGACATCGATTTGAAGCTTCAGCAATTGGTGGGGGAAAATCATGACGGCCGGAGAAAATAATAATGAAGTCACAAGGCACCAAACTCCATGCATTTTAACAAAGGCGTGGGGTTTCAAACCACTGCATTTCCAGGATAATTTTATGATACAATGTGTTTTCTTGTCACTATACGTGCATGGCAAAAGTCGTAGTGCCCACTACGTAAAACATTGATGAAAGTACTGCTTTGCTTTAGCATCAAAGACCAGAAAAAATGTTACGTTTCACAAGCTCAGTGACACAATACACTACAGCATTCCGGAGGACGAAACCTGAGGCTACATACTTCAAAAGAAAAATAAACTTTTTTTTAGTGAGAGAACCAAAGCGGAGGCTACATTTTTTTCTCAATAAATCTAGTCCCAATTGTTGCTGGGGTTGCTTTAGGAACCAGGGTTCTATTGCTAAGCAGAGCTTGTTGCGTGAAGCCTGGCCCCACCACCCGACCCACGAATTCCAGTTCAACGGCAGAATTTCGATCAAAAGCTTAACGTGCCGTCAATGTTCCGGCACGGCCGCCCGGTAGCTCGTCCCCGGCCTTATCGGACCAGCTGCCAACAGACACTTCCGGCCGAGGGCTAAATGCGAGCGCGCGAAGCGACTCGAAACCTGTGCTGCCAAGACAGGGGAGACCAGTGCAGGCCAGCGCTCTAGCCAACTGAGCTACCAGGCGGCTACATTCGGAGACTTACCTTCTCAGTCGCCGACTTAGCGACGGCCATGTCATGTCATGCTGTGGTAGGGCTTGCAAATGACCCAAACAATCAGTAGGCAACTTAAAAACGACTAAAGGTGGGGTCGACTCACGTTCCGTTCCTGAGGGAGGTGATGCGTTCAGCGGGGGTCACAGTGGAGTTCGGCTGCCAGGTGAGGTAGTGCACCGAGAGCACCAGTGTGGCCATCGCCATGTACACGGTCCACACGAAGATGAACGCGTACGGCACCAGGCACAGGTGGCGGAACTTCGACTCGGACTCGGGCGACACTGCCAACACACCCGACCAGTCACACCCCGGCGATACTGCCAACACACCCGACCAGTCACACCCCGGCGATACTGCCAACACACCCGACCAGTCACACCCCGCGATACTGCCAACACATCCGACCAGTCACACCCGGGCGACACTGCCAACACACCCGACCAGTCACACCCCGGCGACACTGCCAACACACCCGACCAGTCACACCCCGGCGACACTGCCAACACACCTGACCGGTCACACTCGGGCTACACTGCCAACACACCCGACCAGTCCACCCCGGCGATACTGCAACACATCCGACCAGTCACACCCCGGCGACACTGCCAACACACTCGACCAGTCACACCCCGGCGACACTGCCAACACACCCGACCAGTCACACCCCGGCGATACTGCCAACACACCCGACCAGTCACACCCCGGCGACACTGCCAACACACCCGACCAGTCACACCCCGGCGATACTGCCAACACACCCGACCAGTCACACCCCGGCGATACTGCGAGCAAACGCTGAGTTAGCAATGCCTATCACTGACGGCGAATCAGACGAGGGTGATCGTGCAGAAATACACCGCTTCTGAGGCTGCCGACATCACAGTGGGATACTCAGACCAAACGATACTGCAGTGAGATACAGATTAAGGTAGTTGAGCTGAAAAAAAACTGACTGGATATATGCACATTAAACTGAAAAACTTAACGACCAACATTGCCAGTGATATTATCTGACAGACATGCATACTTGTCAGCACTAGATCAATGTGTGCAGCTGATAAGTATACTGTAGTGGTCACATTTCCGTTACTATCTTCTTTTTTTAGTTGAACACTTCTGCTCCGGAGATCGAATACGAAATCACAACCAACCTCCTTGATTGATTGATTATTTGCACTTAGGGGCACAGCAACGGGTGCTATGCAACGCCCGCCGCCCAGCTCCGTTCTGCCCCAACAGAACAGTCTACACAAATACCAGGCACCACCATTCTGAAGAGCACGACAGAGGCGCTGAGCCGGCACCCCGCCACTGGCGGAGCCGCCGCGATCACCGGCGGAGGCGGCCACTCACCCGGCTGCGGTCTGAACGCGCGGAACAGTCGGCAGGCGAACATGCCGCAGTGCTGCTCAATGTCCCCGTACAGCGTGCTGATCATCTCCACGATGCTGTTGTCGCCGCGACTGGCCGACGTCACGTTGGCGCGCTGGGCGAAGAAGAACCTGCGGCAGCCGGTGCAGTAACGCTGGCCAGCTGAGCCAAGAACACGAGACAGGCGGCATCGTCACAACCGACACCAGCGAACCTGGCGGCAACCAGCAGAACCGCCCCTCATCACGCCGGTAAGCATTGGTGGCCGACACCGAATACTCTATAACCTCGCTGAGAGAGCAGTCAACTTGCCAGCAGCGCTGTCGTCTGACCACCATTGGCCAAAGCCGGTCGGGACAAAGTAGGACAGCCCAGCGATTGGAAATTGAACTGGCTAGAAGCATGAGTGGTTTCTGGGGCCCTGAATAAAAACATTTGGATCATAATTTAGCCACGTTCAGCAGTGAGTTAGACTTACGAGGGCGTGAATTTGACATATACGGCAATGGGACATATATGATTCAGGACCGTTAATTAATCAGCTAGCCAAGTGAGTCAGCCTGATATGCACATGATAGACAATAAAGCCCCTGACTCTGACTGGTAAGGCCGTGAGTCACACGTATATATGTCAATTATACATGCAATATCACAACTATAGTTATCAGTCATACATATAAGGTCACACCTATAGACATAGGTCATACCTACAAAGTCACACTTACAGTTGTCATGCCTACAAGATCACACCTATAGTTGACAGTCATACATACAAGGTCACACCTTATGATCTTGTATGTATATAGTCGTCAGTCATGCCTACAAGGTCACAACTGTAGTTGTCAGTCATGCCGACAAGGTCACATATATAGTTGAGTCACACCTGCAAGGTCACACCTTTAGCTGTCAGTCATAATTACAAGGTCCTTGACTGACTGAGGGGAGACTCTGGGCGCCTGATTAACACGGAATACAAGTAATGTGACAGCGGAATTCACTGGCTAATGTTGACCCGATACACACCAAAAAGCGCAAGGACATCCAGCAAAGCACGATTTCGAGATCGGCGGAGACAGAAGACCACACGACGTCTCTGTGCACCAGCCGATCGCCAGGGCTCACCGTGACCCACACTGACCTGATCTGCTTCATCTTGCCCCCGCGCGCCTTCGGTCCGGGCGGGTGACAGAAGGTGATGCGAGCCAGCAGCTGCAGGTAGGCCACGGCGCGCGCCAACTTCGTGCTGGCGCCGTACAGCGCCTCGTACTCCCACCTGCAACACGGCCCGCCGACCGGCACTGCACGTCGCGCCCACCACTGGCCGACCAGCCGCACAACACAACAATGTCTCCTTGTTTGTTGTTTGTTTGTTTGTTCGTTTATTGGTTGGTTCACGACACACTTTATGCACATTCACGGCTAATGGCGCCGCCCACACTGTTTCGCCGGTGGGCCGCGGGATTTGGAAATGTCCTGAGTGGCGCTAGAGTCGAACCCGGGACCTTTGGTACCCATAGCCCGACACCTTAACCACTCGGCCATCCCCGCCCCACAATGTCTCCTTAGTCCAGCTGGTGACGACCTCTTCCGGCGCGGGTCGGCACACGCGCTCTCCGACCCCGAGCGGGTGTCGCCACCACCGCTCACCTGGTTCCGAAGTATTTGATGACGAGCACGAAGAAGATGAGCAGCACGGCCGCCGAGCAGCCGACGGCCAGGCCGACGGTGACGCTGCCGAACCCGACGCCGAACAGCACGCCGAACAGCAGCGCCACGTTCAGCAGCAGGAACAGAAAGAACGGCTCCAGCTCCAACACCGGCTCCAGCCACTGCTGCGCAAAGTTGTGCATCTCCTCTGTTGAACAGAGGCCGATGCCAAACACGTGCCACCAAAGATGCACGTCGTATAACCGCGAACAGGGTGACATTGTGGTACACTTGTTCTTTCAATAACGAAAGCACACATACCGTCGATGAATGTATCATCATAGTGTTCAATTCAGAATCACTTCCAAGGCGACGCAAACGCAGACTGTCCATAATAGCCACTATACGTGGAGGGAGTACACCTGTCACATGGCACCGACAGACAGTGCCAGGGAGTCCACATGGCACCGGCAGAGTGCCATGTGGACGGTGACCTGCACTGTCAGCGGCAGACAGTGTCATGTGGACGGTGACAGTGCATTGCCAACGGCAGACCGTGTCATGTGGGCGGTGATTTGAGCTGCCAACAGCAGACGATGCCATGTGGATGGTGTCATGCACTGCCAACGGCAGACGATGCCATGTGGATGGTGTCATGCACTGCCAACTGCAGACAGTGCCATGTGGACGGTGACCTGCACTGCCAACGGCATACGATGTCATGTGGACGGTGACCTGCACTGCCAACGGCATACGATGTCATGTGGACGGTGACCTGCACTGCCAACGGCATACGATGTCATGTGGACGGTGACCTGCACTGCCAACGGCAGACAGTGCCATGTGGACGGTGACCTGCACTGCCAACGGCAGACAGTGCCATGTGAACGGTGACATGCACTGCCAACGGCAGACGGTGCCATGTGGACGGTGACCTGCACTGCCAACGGCAGACAGTGCCATGTGAACGGTGACATGTACTGTCAACGGCAGACAGTGCCACATGGACGGTGATGAGCTCCCAACGACAGACGATGCCATGAGAAAGGTAATCTGCACTGTTAGTGGCAGACGGTGCCATACGGACGGTAATCTGAGCTGCCGACGGCATACGGCTCAATAGAATGGAGGCTGATCAGTGAATACATGCATACGTATGCGTATCACGGTATGCATACGCTTGCCAGCGCCACTCCCGGTCCTGCACAATCGCAGTTGCCCCGACTGGCTGGCAATGTGGCTATTACTATTTCCGAAATATATTCAGTGGCGGGGCAAAATACATGAAGAAAATGGGCAGGCTCAAATGGGTTGGGGCACACTCTATATGGCTGGATTGGGGGCACACTCAATATGGTTCCATGTTGACGGCACACTTGGCCCCTCCAACGTATATAAGGCAACACCACTGTATACATGTCATGCACCAAAAGACAACGGACCCAGGACAGCAGACCACCTGCATATCTTACAGAACGCAGCGCAATATTATTAAATAATCGACGCAGGTGAAGTCAGCCAGTGTACCTGTGGCGTTCGCGGTCCACTTCTTAATGCATGACGGCGAAGCGTACAGTTCACACGACTACGCCTAGCGGAACGGCCTGGATCCAATGATGGCGGTGACCTGCTGGGTTGCTGACAACCAGCTGTAACTGCGGACCGGCTCGTCGCTCCCTCGATTGACTCATCAGCTGTAGAACGGCCAGGAGCCATAAAGCCCCATTCGTCAAGCCACCGATCAGGAATGCCTGCTGGATGCAGGAACGCCCGCATCGCTGCCAGCGCCTCTCACCGGTGAGTTTGCCGAGAAGGAAGGACTTTCCCGAGCCCCACTTGGCGTAGAGGCCGACGGAGATGGGCACGGTCAGGGCCGGCTCCGACAGGAAGTCAGCCAGCGCGCCCGAGTACAGGTCGTAGCCCAGTCGGTTCTCGTTCTCCTCGTTGGTGTTCAGCTTCCCTGGAGGGGTGCGATGCGGCGTAAGCCTCCTGAGATCGCGTGCCGTTGCACCAGCTCCCATATGGATGTTGTGATAAGACGTGATGTGAGTTATCACGGGGACACGCGATATCACGTGAGCTTCCCCGGGCATGTATGACGTGAAGCCAGTTCCTCTTGGGACGCGCGATATCACGTGAGCTTCCCTTGCCATGTATGACGTGAAGTCAGTTCCCATAGGGATGCGCTATATCACGTGAGCTTCCCCGGCCACGTGGCGTGAGAAGCCAGTTCCCACAGGGATGCGCTATATCGCGTGAATTTCCCCGACTGTGTGAAGTGAAGTCAGTTCCCCAGAGGACAAATGAAAGAACATGAGCTCCCTTGGGACCGCAGCAGGGTGTGGGCTCTTCAGGGACGTTCACAGCGCGGAACAACGCTGCTGCATGACGCCTCCGTGCCGGCCACATGACGTCAGCAGGTCAGACAGGGAGCTGAAGGTCGAGCTCGCCGTGTAGCCACACCGCACCAGTACATAGCCCAGTCTCAGATGTTGCAGGGCGGGTGCATAGCACACATGCACAACTCGCAAGCATCATCGCACATACTGCATCACATTACCGGCAGCGAACCATCCACATCGTTTGTCACGTAAGCCGGACACGTGCCCACAAACGACCGCCAGACCCCAGCCGGCAGTGCCGCAGCAAAATGCCGACCGCAGACGTCGGCAGACGCCAGCCATGCTTGGCGCGTCCTCGCCGCCCCAGCACACTCACGGGCACCGAAAATGTCGCCCAGGATGGCTCTCTTGTGGCCGATGTCGATGTTATACGGCGTTTCGCCGCTCTTATTCGGCCGGTATAAGAGCTTGCTGTGCTTGGGGTTTCGAAGAAGAATCTCCACGATGTGCTGCCAAATGAGATTTGGGTCATCATCAACATTCTGGTAGTGGCAGTGGGCAAACGATAGCATTCAACAAATATAAAGGGATGACATGTGAATGTTAAGATGTTAGAGAATCGGTAGGACGGTCTCCAAGAGTTCCTCAGTTCCAGAGATCACGGCTATAATCATACGGAACCTAGAGATATAACAGCCACTATCTATACTACATCATAATATGCAAATTAGCCGACAAAGGGCCCCTGGATCAATTAAATAGCACTAGCAATGCATATCTTTCACGCCACCATTGGAACCATTATTGGAAGATCGGTGAATGGTTAATGAAACATATTATAATTGATGAGGCTTAAAATAATTAGCGTTGCCTACCTATCAGGTGGAAAGGAAATTTCGCGGGGCACTTTACGAAATGTGACGTGTTCAGGCACGTCGATATATATATATATATATATATATATATATATCATGAAGATCACATAGACAAGTTCATGTCCTCTATAACTTTTAACATTTGAACATTTTCTCTACACGCATGCCATATACAGGGACTGTTGGTTGGTTGGCTGTTTGTTTGTTTGGACTAAACGGCCCACTAGTCCCTTAGCGTCCAAACGTCCAAGGGTGGAGAAAGCTAAACGTGCCGCCGCACAGTCCAGACGCTTCCGCCGTTCCTGGAGTAGGCATCGTCTTAGTAATTGATCAGTAGTTCAGCCTAAGTGACCGCCGGGTCATCAAAAATGGGACGAGTCTAAAGAAATAACAGGTTCGCATTCCCGCAACAACAAAAACTGAAGACGGTCAGAGTAAAAGGACATCCCATAATGAAGTGGCTGCAATATGTGGGCTCGAATTCCATAGCAAGTCACAAGGCGTCTGCGACGTTGAATACTAGCTTTCCTGCATCATCTTGCCACAAACCGTAACTTACTCCGCACAGTCATACAAACATCTGAATCCATCTAGAAGACATGATCCAGACACACTAACGCGAATGCTTATTTACAAGACCACAATATTTCTCCGGATGGCGTTGCGTCTAGAGCATGACATACTTCAATGGGATGTCACCGACCCTGCAACACACTTTCCAGTTCTCCAATGGCAATCACGTCGTTAACCTCCAGAACACCCTTCAGTCCACCGACTACCACGTCACCGTCCCGTCAGCGCACCCTTCAGCCCCCCCCCCCCACCCTGCAACGTCACTGACCCTGGAGCACACACTCCAATCCTTCCCTGGTTACCAGGTGATTGTCCCTGCAGCGCTCCCTTCAGTTACCACCTGGCCGTCACCCCACTGGCCCTGCAGCATTAAGCCCACCCCATCTGGCCATCGCGTGACTGACCCCGTCACATGATGGGCTATCTCCAGTCTGCCCCATCTGTGCGTCACACTACTGACCCTGCAGCACTATCTCCAGTCCGCCCCATCTGTGCGTCACACCACTGACCCTGCAGCACTATCTCCAGTCTGCCCCATCTGTGCGTCACACCACTGACCCTGCAGCACTATCTCCAGTCCGCCCCATCTGTGCGTCACACCACTGACCCTAGCACTATTCGCCCATCTGAGCGTCACACCACTGACCCTGCAGCACTATCTCTAGTCCGCCCCATCTGAGCGTCACACCACTGACCCTGCAGCACTATCTCTAGTCCGCCCCATCTGTGCGTCACACCACTGACCCTGCAGCACTATCTCCAGTCTGCCCCATCTGTGCGCCACGTGACTGACCCTGCTGATCTGTGCGTCACGTGACTGACCCTGGAGCGCGCCCTCATTGCGATGTGCAGGCAGGTGTCGCCCTTGCCGTCGGCGGCCGAGATGCGCGCCTTCCTGCTGAGCAGCAGCTCCACCATGTCCGCCTGTCTGTTCCTGACGGCCCTCAGCAGCGGGGTGTCTGCGTCCTGACGGTAACGTCCCGACCGTTCACGTCATGTCAGGTCAGCTCTCAGGTCAACAGCAATAGAGATGGCAGGGGCGCAAGCGGAGAAGACGCAGAATGTGGGGTAGGTCGGGGCGTGCGCGGCAAGGTCAAAGCTGGAGCAGGGACGGGAAACAGTAGGCAGATGGAGGGATTATTGCAGGAAGGGTGGGTCCGGGAAGACCTCTAGTCACGTCACAACGATGACAATTCACGAAGCCACGCTTCAAACAACAGAAACTGTCCATTCTGCGGAAGGTAGTGCCATCACCAGCATCACTACCCCGGCGCAGTGAGCAATGAATGACCAGTGAGTATTGTCCACTAGAGGATATCCTGGTGCAGGCACCTATCCGCAGGTCATGCCACCATGAGGTCACCTTCGGCGACATACCCATCGGCGTGTCTCAATCACATGGTGGCCAATAGCGAAGCTTGCCTTACTGGATTGGTGGGTGACTTGCCTTATTTGAGATCTCTGTGTCGGCGTGCACCTCCAGCAGCATTCGTACCACGTCGCAGTGGTTCTTCTCTACGGCCCAGTACAGCGCCGTCTTATGCTCCTGACACACACGAACACACACGCAACACTGGTCAGGACGCGGTCTCAGATACTGCATCAGTCTCTTCTCCAACATCAAGTGGAGGCTTAGGGGCGCATCTACTGGCGTTGGTTATACAGCTCTCCCACGTCAAGCATTGGACACATGGCACAAAGATTGGAGATGCAGAATACAGAGGAAGAGGGAGGGAGGGAGGGAGGGAGGGAGGGAGGGAGGGAGGAGAGGGAGGAGAGGAGATGGAGAGAGAGAGGGAGAGAGACAGAAGAGAGAGAGAGAGAGAGAGAGAGAGGGAGAGAGAGAGAGAGAGAGAGAGAGACAGAAAGAGCGAGAGAGAGAGAGAGAGAGAGAGAGACAGAGAGAGAGACAGAGAGACAAAGAGAGAGAAAGAGAGCGAGAGAGAGAGAGAGACAGAGACAAAAAGAGACAGAGGAACAGAGATAGAGACAGACCAGAGACAGAGCGAGAGAGACAGAGAGAGAGAGAGAGATAGAGACAGAGAGAGAGACAGAGACAGAGACAGAGATAGGAGACAGAGACAGAAACAGAGACAGAGACAGACAGAGACAGAGACAGAACTAGAGACAGAGAGACAGAGAGAGAGACAGAGACAGAGACAGAGAGAGACAGAGAGAGACAGAGACAGAGACAGAGACAGAGACAGAGACAGAGACAGAGACAGAGACAGAGACAGAGACAGAGACAGAGACAGAGACAGAGACAGAGACAGAGACAGAGACAGAGACAGAGACAGAGACAGAGACAGAGACAGAGACAGAGACAGAGACAGAGAAGAGACAGAGAGACAGAGACAGAGACAGAGACAGAGACAGAGAGAGAGATAGACAGAGAGAGAGAGAGAGAGAGAGAGAGAGACCAAGAGCATGAGCAAGCATGTGTGGTAAAGAGCATGAGCAGATGATGGTAAAGAGCAAGAGATAATGCCAAGAAAAATAAAGCCAAGAGCAAGAGCTAGTGCCAGAGTGACACAGGGATTCATTGGGAAGGGAACGATATTTGAGGATTACTCCATATCCTCCTAGTCAAGTGTTTCCTTGGCGTTCCAGTTCTGATCAGCTTAGTGGCATTATCAAACCAATACTTTTATTGTCCATTGCCATCACTCAGGGGTTTAACGAAACTAATTGCACAAGAAAACTTTCGGTTATTTGATACCTGCACTCTAATCTGCACCTGAGACACACAGGAAAGAGGGAAATAAAGATGTAAATGAAGAGGGGGTAAGTGATGAAGGAGAAGAGGGAGAGAATGGAGGAGGAGAGGGAGAGGGAGTGAGATCGAGAGGGATAGAGAGAATAAGTGGAAGAAGAACAATGGAGAGTTATATGAGAATAAGTGAAGAAAGCGTGGGATGCAAAGGAGAACGTGTGAGGGGCTGATGAGCATTAAGTGTGTGGGAGAGAGAAGTGTGTGGGGGTCGCAGTTGTGGGACAGAGTGAAACCCTATTCGGAAGTGCGTACGGAAAAACGCGAGTGCAAGAGAGAGGGAGCAAGTGCAGGGGATAAAGAGGAAGTGTTAGGTGGAGAAAGAAAGCGGGCGGAGAACAGAGCGAAAGTGTGCGGGAGAGAGCGAGAAAGGCTGTGGGAGAGAGCAAGAAAGGGCGTGGGCGAGAGCGAGAAAGGGTATGGGAGAGAACAAGAAAGGGTATTGGAGAAAGGGAAATAGTGTGAAGGGAACACGCGAGTGAAAGAGAACACAGCTCGCGGGGAAACTGTGGACAACGGCCGACCCATCCCCTCCGCCGGTAACAGGCAGGATGTCCCCTCCGCCGGTAACAGGCAGGGTGTCCCTCCGCCGGTAACAGGCAGGGTGTCCCCTCCGCCGGTAACAGGCAGGGTTCCCTCCGCCGGTAACAGGCAGGGTGTCCCCTCCCCGTAACAGGCGACAGGATGTCCCCTCCATCGGTAACCGCCGGAAAGATGTCGCCACGAAGCATGTTCTGACCTTGCCACAGATGTTGATGTCGGCGTACTTCTTCAGTAGAAATTCGACAATGGTCGAATGTCCGGCCCGGCAGGCGCAGATCAGACAGGTATCTCCGCTGCGGTCCTGTCCAGATCAACACACAGATCAGATCAGATCAGATCAGATCAGACAGGTATCTCCGCTGCGGTCCTGTCCGGATCACCACACAGATCAGATCAGATCGGATCAGACAGGTATCTCCGCTGCGGTCCTGTCCAGATCACAACACAGATCAGATCAGGTCAGATCAGACAAGTATCTCCACTGCGGTCCTGTCCAGATCACCACACAGATCAGATCAGATCAGATCAGACAGGTGCCATCGCCGCAGCCCTGTCCACACCACCACACTTGCTACATCAGACAGCCCAGCATAGATCAGACATGTACTATTAGGGAGTGCCATGACCTTGCCATTTCGCTGGATTCGCCTTTCCTTGAGCGAGGTAGGAGTTAGTGGTGCTCCTGCACAATCCTCCTACTGTCTCTGAGTATTGCTCTACATGACAGGTGCATCACCCTCCTCCCCTCCATAGCTACTATGATTGCTTGATTCCAGGCACCTTATATATATATACATATTGGAAAAAAAGATGTTCTATTGGGTTTGCATAGGAATGCTTTCGTGAGTCATGCTGTTATTGTAGGAAAGCGTATAATATGTGCCGGTTCGTATTTTCATGTTGCAATTTTGAAAACACGTCTTCTGTATGACAGGAAAATTGAGGAAATGATTCCTATTAGAAGTAACAGCAGGTTCAGATTGAATACGAAGTGGTCCGTTGGCTTTTCTTGATTTGTTAGATGTGATGATCGATGTGCGAAGAGAAGATGAGAGAAAGAAAACTGTGAACCGGTTTCTTGCCTATTATCCTGATATTGATTTTCTTGAGACCAAGCATGTATTCGCCACGAGGTAAGTACATTGGCGATGAGCAAAGGAACACTTATATCTTGCAGTTTAGCATAGTTAACCTGCTTTACTTATCGCCGTGTATTATCATATTATGTTTGTTTTTGTTTGTTTGATTTTGTCTGATGTTTTGACGTAGGTGTACAAACGTAGTTTTGTGTTTTCTTTTATAATGACTTTGTATTGTGTGTGTTGTAGGCAAGGGCATCCGCAACTGGGCATTGGCCTGCGGAAGTTTCTTCTAATAAACAATGTATTATTTGTTAAGAAAAGTCACACAGGTCACGCAGACCACATAGGACACACTGAAAAATGGTAAATGTTTATCAATTAATGTCTGCACAGTACCGGGAAAGGATCGCAAAGCGCACACTTTTCAACAGTGGAACGCATGCGTCACCGAACGCAACTTCCACAATGGCGCCATGGGTAAGTGACCTGGTCTGATGGGACTTCGATGTACCAATGAAATGAGTCTACAGTCCAAAGGTCCGAACACCAAGTGTGAGCTGTTCAAACTTAGACGCAATTGCGAAGTGTTTAGGAATCACGTTGCGGAAAAAGCGCGTGGCACGTTGGACCAGCCTCTCCGCTCTGGAGCATGCGACCGGACAAAGTTCTGGTGTAACCACACCACGAGTATTCTGCTCAGTGTAATGCCTGTACCGGACCCCTTCATGGGCGGCAGCTGACGGCGGCGGGAGACCAGACGGGCGTCGGCCGGGCTCACACAGGCGCTCAGCCAGCGCCCAAACACACCCTCCGCCTCCGACAGAGCAGAAACTCGGACACGGGCTCAGTCGAGCAACGGCTGCAGGCTCGGACACGGGCTCAGCCGAGCAACGGCCGCAGATTCGGACACGGGCTCAGCCGAGCAACGGCCGCAGACTCGGACACGGGCTCAGCCGAGCAACGGCCGCAGGACACGGGCTGACACGGGCTCGAGCAACGGTCGCAGGTTCGGACACGGGCTCAGCCGAGCAACGGCCGCAGACTCGGACACGGGCTCAGCCGAGCAACGGCCGCAGACTCGGACACGGGCTCAGCCGAACAACGGCCGCAGACTCGGACACGGCTGCCCCGCCCCGGCCTCAGCCGGCGACTCGGCGGGAGCCCGGCGGAGGTGGCGGCGGCCGCGACTCACCTGCAGGTTGATGTAGGCTCCGGCGATGACCAGCGCCGACACGATCTCCACACTGCCCTCCTTGGCGGCCATGATGAGCGGCGTCACGCCGTCCTTGTCCAGCACGTTCAGGTTGGGCTTGTGGCTCACCAGCATGTGGACAATATCCGTGTGGACGCCCTTGACGGCCATCAGCAGCGGTGTCCACGAGTACTGTCCACACCAGACGGTGCATAGGTTATACAGCAGCAGCGGTGTCCACGAGTACTGTCCACACCAGACGGTACATAGGTTATACAGCAGCAGCGGTGTCCACGAGTACTGTCCACACCAGACGGTACATAGGTTATACAGCAGCAGCGGTGTCCACGAGTACTGTCCACACCAGACGGTGCATAGGTTATACAGCAGCAGCGGTGTCCACGAGTACTGTCCACACCAGACGGTGCATAGGTTATACAGCAGCAGCGGTGTCCACGAGTACTGTCCACACCAGACGGTGCATAGGTTATACAGCAGCAGCGGTGTCCACGAGTACTGTCCACACCAGACGGTGCATAGGTTATACAGCAGCAGCGGTGTCCACGAGTACTGTCCACACCAGACGGTGCATAGGTTATACAGCAGCAGCGGTGTCCACGAGTACTGTCCACACCAGACGGTGCATAGGTTATACAGCAGCAGCGGTGTCCACGAGTACTGTCCACACCAGACGGTGCATAGGTTATACAGCAGCAGCGGTGTCCACGAGTACTGTCCATACCAAACGGTGCATAGGCTATACAGCAGCAGCGGTGTCCACGAGTACTGTCCACACCAGACGGTGCATAGGTTACACAGCAGCAGCGGTGTCCACGAGTACTGTCCACACCAGACGGTACATAGGTTATACAGCAGCAGCGGTGTCCACGAGTACTGTCCACACCAGACGGTGCATAGGTTATACAGCAGCAGCGGTGTCCACGAGTACTGTCCACACCAGACGGTGCATAGGTTATACAGCAGCAGCGGTGTCCACGAGTACTGTCCACACCAGACGGTGCATAGGTTACACAGCAGCAGCGGTGTCCACGAGTACTGTCCACACCAGACGGTGCATAGGTTATACAGCAGCAGCGGTGTCCACGAGTACTGTCCACACCAGACGGTACATAGGTTATACAGCAGCAGCGGTGTCCACGAGTACTGTCCGCACCAGACGGTGGCAAGGTTTAACAGCAGCAGCGGTGTCCACGAGTACTGTCCACACCAGACGGTGCATAGGTTATACAGCAGCAGCGGTGTCCACGAGTACTGTCCACACCAGGCGGTGCACGGGTTCAGGCAGGCGTGGAGTACGTCCACACCAGACGGTACATAGGTTACACGCAGCAGCGGTTCACGTGTCCACACCAAACGGTGCACAGGTCAGCCACGCGGGCATAGCGATGTCCCCGAAAGTGAACGATACGAAATTCATTTCAGACCCATTATAAATAACAATGCAAGTGCTCGTGTTTTCGGAATGTTGCGGGGAGCGAGTTACACGCACTCTCAGACTGCTTTCATCAAGTTCCAGTATCCACAGTCACATGTACTGCCACACTGGTCACATGTACTGCCGCGCTGGTCACATGTACTGCCACACTGGTCACATGTACTGCCACACTGGTCACATGTACTGCCACACTGGTCACATGTACTGCCACACTGGTCACATGTACTGCCACACTGGTCACATGTACTGCCACACTGGTCACACGTACTGCCACACTGGTCACAGGTACTGCCACACTGGTCACAGGTACTGCCACACTGGTCACAGGTACTGCCACACTGGTCACAGGTACTGCCACACTGGTCACATGTACTGCCACACTGGTCACATGTACTGCCACACTGGTCACAGGTACTGCCACACTGGTCACAGGTACTGCCACACTGGTCACAGGTACTGCAACACTGGTCACATGTACTGCCGCACTGGTCACAGGTACTGCCACACTGGTCACATGTACTGCCACACTGGTCACATGTACTGCCACACTGGTCACATGTACTGCCACACTGGTCACATGTACTGCCACACTGGTCACAGGTACTGCCACACTGGTCACAGGTACTGCCACACTGGTCACAGGTACTGCCACACTGGTCACAGGTACTGCCACACTGGTCACAGGTACTGCCACACCGGCTTCGGGTAGTGCTCATGTGGATGCGTTTGCACCAGCATGTGAGAGCGTGCGAACTATTGACAATGCAATGAGAGTGTAATCCCAGATCTGGGAAATCATCTTAGCAGTAGTAATACTTCCGTCGTCAGGTGACATTGCGCATAAGGTCATACAATCAACATTACGCAATTCTGATAAATGCACGGCACACAGATCCACGCAGCCAACATAACTAACCAGATACCTCAGGAAAGCCAGGCAGTGATCCAGACTACGAAGTTCTGACTCACCATTCCCGACGCGTCCACGTTGGCTCCCGCTTTCAACAGTTCGGCAACTATCTCTGTGAATCCTTTCCGGCACGCCCATATCAAAGGTGATGTGCCAAACTGTCAACAGAATATAATAAATGTCAGCAAGCACAAACGACACTCGCAAGCTAAAACAATCCAGCGGACCGAAATCATAATTACTGCGTTGCACAAAATGGAAAGGATCGAAAGCATTTGCATCGTGGAGGATCATCCGATGTAAAAATAGCTCTTACGCGCATGCACTGAACGCAACAAGAACATCGGTTTCCATAGGCTTACTACATGGGCTTTTGCCATAGGCTTTTGCCGCCCCGGTAGCTCAGTTGGTTAGAGCGCTGGCCTGCACTGGTCTCCCCTGTCCTGGCGACACAGGGTTCGAGTCGCTTCACGCGCTCGCATTTAGCCACCGGCTGGGAGGGTTAGTTGGCAGCTGGCCCGATAAGGCCTGGGACGAGCTACCGGACGGTCATGTCGGTAGCTCGTCCCAAAAATTACGCCGTTGAACTGGAATTCATGGATCGGGTGGTGCGACCAGGGTTCACGCAACAAGCTTTGCTTAGCAATAGAACTTAGCAATATAACCTTGGTTCATAAAGCCATCCCAGCAGTAACTCAGATTAATTTTTTTAAACATGCACTATTGACCTAGTAAACAACTAGTTCGAACCCACGATCTTTCGAGGAAGAGTCACTAACACTACGACACGTCGGCACAAACTATGACATGGTGTGACACTGTGACACGTCAACACACATTACGACACGGTGTGACACTATGACACGCCAGCACACAGCACAACACACTAACACTTCGGCACGCCACCACGCAACACAACATACTAACAATACGACACGGTCAGCACACATCACGACACGGTATTGCACGACGATACATCAGCACACATTACGACAGGCTATGACACGACAAGTGAGAATACAATACAACATAACGCGACACCTGCCAGCACTGCAGATGACACACTACAACACGTCAGAATACAATACAATACAATGTGGCATATGCCAACACTGCAGATGATACATTACAATACGTCAGGATATAATACAATACAATGTGGCATATGCCAACACTGCAGATGACACATTACAACACGCCAGGATACAATACAATACAATGCAGCATATGCCAACACTGTAGATGACAAATATCTGTGAGAATGCAATGCAATAAAATGTGACATCTCAATAAAAATACAATGTGATACCATGCGACATATAATACCAAGTTCAAAACAAAACCATACAAATGAGCGAGTCAGCAGCTTAACAGACTGATCAGACAGGACTGTGAGCACCTCTGCCAGGTCAGCAGAACGTCAGTCTACCAGGTGATGGCCCTATCTACCACAGGTCGGTCTATCAGATTTGCCTTATTTGACACAGGTCGGTCTACCAGATGATGGCCTTATCTACCACAGGTCAGTCTACCAGATGATGGCCTTATCTACCACAGGTCAGTCTACCAGATGATGGCCTTATCTACCACAGATCAGTCTACCAGATGATGGCCTTATCTACCACAGGTCAGTCTACCAGATGATGGCCTTATCTACCACAGGTCAGTCTACCAGATGATGGCCTTGTCTGCCACAGGTCAGCCAACAAGCCCATACTGCGACTACTGGCAACGTCACTGCGTAGTCGCATTGTTCGCCGAGGCCTACATTATGCAAACCAGGGTGATTTACATTTGTCAGCCTTGGACACCTGCAGGAAATGTCTGTGCAAGATATGCACTCAGCGTGTGATATGCTTCGGGGCGGTGGAGTGCCGTTGTTCGCCTTGTAGCATACAAATAGAAAATCGAGCTTTGCATACTTTTTGAACCAGCAATGAAAATTCAATGTAGAATGGTATACCACTATCCCGCTAGCACCAAACTGATATTTGCACTTTGGCGCCGTTCAACTTTTTGTTAGTTATTTGGCATCGGTGGCACTTAAACTGCACTGGCTACTTCTATGCCCAACTGAGTATCGTAGCGACCCGCAATTGGCTTACAATTTGTTGTGGTGGTTATTTGTTTTACGACACGTCAACCCCGACAATCATCTCAACCCCGAGGTAGCCAGATTGCAGTTGGGATGCTTTAGAAGAACCTTGATTTCTTTTACGACGCATTCAGCCGCTAGGTTATATAGCGTCGCCAACCTCTCCCGCCGATTGGTCGCGGGTGGACTCGGTAAATGCCGTCGGTTGTGAGATTCGAACCCACAATCTTCCGATAAAAACCCGACGCTCTATCAACTGTGCTACCGCGGCCCCTCGGGGTGCTCTAGCTCGGACGCACCGCCTTAGGCACACGTAGTGACCCAGTCTCATTGGCGACGCTGCGCTGACCTTGTCGTTGATGTTGACCTTGGCGCCGGAGGCCAACAGCAGCTGGACGATGTCGCTGTAGCCGCGGCCGGCCGCCCACACCAGGGCCGTCATGTGGTGCTGGCCGGGCACGTTGACGTTGGCGCCCGCCTCCACCAGCGTGCGCACCGCCTCCGTGCGGTGCTGGTAGGCGGCCCACAGGAGCGGGGTCCAGCCGCCCTGTCCCACACCAGGTCACGTCAGCCACACCACCGCCCCCGTCCGGTGCTGGTAGGCGGCCCACAGGAGCGGGGTCCAGCCGCCCTGTCCCACACCAGGTCACGTCAGCCACACCACCGCCCCCGTCCGGTGCTGGTAGGCGGCCCACAGGAGCGGGGTCCAGCCGCCCTGTCCCACACCAGGTCACGTCAGCCACACCACCGCCCCCGTCCGGTGCTGGTAGGCGGCCCACAGGAGCGGGGTCCAGCCGCCCTGTCCCACACCAGGTCACGTCAGCGGTTTCAGAACACTCGGCTAGTCGCCGCTACTGCTACTTTGGCTCAGCTTGAACGGGTTTACTTTGTTGGAAATGCATGACATTAAAAACCATGTGCAAACATTAGTATATTGACATGGTATATGAAAACTATACAAGTGCAACTAATTGTCGTAGCAGCTTATGAAATTGTACGCTACTGGAATATCGAAGTACGTGCATTCTCCCAAATTAACATCGCAAACTATGCGTTAAATGTCATGAAGTATTGGAGTTGAGGCTTGTTGTGGCTTACCCGGGGACATGGCATGGCCCTGACCTGGTAATAACAAACGGACCGCAACTGCGGCTGCCATTTTGACTGAGAGGCTGTAGCACCGACCATCCGCGTGCTTTCTGCCCGAACCAATCTTCCACTGTCATACGCTGGCGAGCCATAGCTTAGCGAGTTCTCAAAGCATTGCTCCGGATCACAAGTGGAGTCGACTGACCATATCTTTGGCCTCTGTGTTGGCGCCGGCCTCGAGCAGTTCCCGGATGCACTCCACGTGGCCGTGCTTGGCGGCGCTGTGCAGAGCCGTCCAGTTGTCCTGAAACGGACACGTGCAGCGGACAGTCACACCGGCGCTGTCCGATGGTGAGATGTCGGAAACGGACACGTGCAGTACAGTCACACCAGGCAAACACGACACTGTCCGATGGGGAGTTGTCGGAAACGGACATGTACAGTGCGCAGTCGCATCGACACTGTCCGATGGGGAGTTGTCGGAAACGGACATGTACAGTGCGCAGTGGCATCGACACTGTCCGATGGGGAGTTGTCGGAAACAGACGTCCATGTGGGCTCCCGCAAGGGATAGACGCTCCACCTGCGTCCTTGTGAGATCTGCTAGCTGGCCCCCATGTCTGGTTCTTGAGCCAAGGAGACACCAAAAGCTGAAACAGAGACATCTGAAAATACCGCCATACATTCCTTGTGAAATCAAGCTAGAAGCCCCAGGATATACAACGACGTGGCATCTGAAAATACCGCTATACACTCCTTATGGTGTCAATCTAGGAGCCCCAGGATATTTAACCACGTGCCATCTTTGCAAGGGCGCTAGACATGCAAATTAATGCAAATTGATTGAAATATGCGAATGAACGCAAATGAAATGGAAACTAATGTAATCCGAGTGACAAACCCTGCACGATTACAGGACAACTAGGATTACACGACACACGTGGCACGGATTCTGCAGAGCACCTATCCGTTTTCAAGTTCGTAAGCCCCGCACCGTCGCTCTTGACAGATTGCCGACCTGGCTCTGCGGCGGCGCCAGTCCGTGCCAGGTGGTGGGGTACCGATCAGAAGGCTGCAGCTGCTCTATATGGTCAGGTCCGAGCGAGTGCATCCGGCGTATATGGTGTAGAGTTTGGCCCGAGAGACCTGGGTGTCCCGGTCAGACCGGCGCGCTTCTCAAACCGCAATAGAGTCTGTACAGTTGTTCGCGTTCTGATTGTTCAACTCAGTGTCAGATGTGCTTCTATAATTTTCATTCTTACCAGTTTGGATCCCAATAGGCTTGGTGAAGTTGCTTGGTTATTGGTTTTACGACACATCGACCGTTGAGTCATGTAGCGTCGCCAATCTCTCACGCGGATTGGTCGCGGGCAAAGAGTCGCGACAGGTGAGACTCGAACCCACAACCTTTCGATTGTGAGACGGCTTGGTGAAGTGTGATCAATCCTTGCTGCTGACGAACTCGCAGCGACCGGCTAACCAGCTGACGACAGCGTTCCGCGGTGCAATGGAACGTCGCGAATTTTAATTTTTAACACCCATAGCCAGATCTGCTGTTTCGATTTTGTTACCTACCATAATTCATTAGATTTGTTGTGGTGAAGCATCCTCGATATTTGTTCAGAGACAGGGCGATAGGCTTCCGGCGACATTCCCGAGCACCACAGCTAACCGTAGATCATGCCTTCCGCGAACTCGCATGACAGCCGACACTCACCGCCCGTTCCCGCAGCTGGGCGGAAATGCAGCTGATTAGCGTTCTGGCAACCGGAGTTCAGTCCCAGCGAAGGTGACTATTTCTTTCGGTTCTCAGCAATGCAACCTGGTCAATATATCAAACTCGAAGTCGCCGCAGTTCTGCGTGCATGCATGCATGCCCGAAGGCGCGCAACTGGATAAACACTGAAGGCAATGCCTCCATGGTCGATGAGTATGGAGATGGGACTCGGCCGCATTCTTAGCACCTGTCCTCGCCGGCCCAGCGCCCTGATGGACGCCTTGTAGTGATAACAGCAACTACACCACGTCCGTCCCACCACACTTGGGCGGTGTCGAGTGCTGGGCACGCAGTGTCACACCACCACGAGATGCCACTGCCCAGCCGCGCCGCACGAGACCAGCCGGGTGCACGGTGTTGTCCGTGGTGCACGACACACACGAAGCGGAGCCTGACCGCGCCGCTGCGCCGTGCCGGTGCAACTTCTGTCCACGGCTATCGCGGCCCCGCCGGGTCTCCGCCACCTCTGGTCACTCGAGCGCGCGCAGATCGAGCCCCGCCGGCCGCTGTCAGGTGTGATGTGACGCCAGGTGTGACGTGACGCCAGGTGTGACGTGACGCCAGGTGTGACGTGACGCCAGGTGTGACGTGACGTCAGGTGTGACGTGACGCCAGGTGTGACGTGACGCCAGGTGTGACGTGACGCCAGGTGTGACGTGACGCCAGGTGTGACGTGACGCCAGGTGTGACGTGACGCCAGGTGTGACGTGACGCCAGGTGGTGACGTGCAGGTGTGACGTGACGCCAGGTGTGACGTGCTCAGGTGTGACGTGACGCCAGGTGTGACGTGACGCCAGGTGTGACGTGACGTCAGGTGTGACGTGACGCCAGGTGTGACGTGACGCCAGGTGTTGGTTATTGGAGTTTCGGGGCGCATCGACTACATCGGTCGTGCAGCGCCCTTGACGCGTGGGGCCAAGCAATATACATCCCCAAAAGCTGGGTACATACATCCAGTCTGCGCAAGACAATTTCCATTTTCTCCTTAAATCTAGGGGGCACTAGGGGTGGGGGTGGCCGAGTAGTTCCGGTATTGATCTCTGGGTACCAAAGGTCCCAGGTTCAGCACTTGCAACACTTGGGACATTTCCCAACCCCAGGGCCCACCCAATGTGGGCGGCGCCATTACCCGTGATCGTGGATAAAGCGCGTCGAGTACCACCCAATAAATAAACGAACAAATAGGTGGCACAACTCGAAGAAAAGAAGCCCTGCCTCCAAACAGCATGACGGACAAATGAATATATCCATATCTGGCGAGACACGCTTTCTGCAGTCCCCCATAGATTGTGCCGTTCGCTGGCTTGAACTCCAAGAGCTTGCGTTCTCTGGGCCGGATGTTGTTCCCGAGGACATTGACTTCATTCAAGTGCACGTCATGGCGGCAGCCTCGGGCGGGTCCACTGACAACACGCCAGCTGTCCCAGCTGTCACCACCCGGGGCTCCAGTTGTCCGCCGTAAGAGCGTGCTCGTGTTCGACAGCACAGACAGAAGTGGGCCAGCCCGCCCCACCGATGTAGGCGTCACCACAGCCGCACTCGATCCCGAGAACAGTACCGTTCGCCTGCACTTCTCTTTTTTTATCTTGTGCTTACATACCATTGTCAAGCAACAATGCACACCTGCATTGCATTGCATACCATTAAATCGTCAAGCTATCGTTGCATTGCCCTTGGGTATTCGCCAGACAATAACATTGTCACCAGGGCGTTCGTTGATTTGTGTATCAGTCTGACGCTATGCGGTCTCAGAATTTTGGTGGCATGGCAGCAATATGGCAGGATTTTCGCAGCATTTTGACAAAATCTTGAGACCGCATGACACGAAAATATACGGAGACCCTGAGCACAATGCATGCAATCAGCGAAAGGCCAAATCGAGAAAAGCAAGCAAAAAGGTATTCATAACGGGATCAAATGCGGCTATAGTGGCACGTACGTCGGTTAGACAGGGATACCCATTTCTGTCTAGAACACCCTTCACTACTCTTCACTACCTCCCACCCCACCCCACCCCCACCCACCTCTTCATCCCCGGATCCACTCGGTCCGCATGTCGCTGTCGAGACACCTTTCTAGATTTCGTCAGTCTTGAAACTGCACCATCAATTGTCGGCCCAGTTGTTCGTGTATCAATTGCGTACATTATAGTTGCTGCTGTTTTAGGCTGACGTTCTGTGATATCAACCTGGCCCGTATGGTACCATTGTTTTTGTGATAAAACTACTCCAAGTCTATCAGAGCTGGATTTTTGCCCACGAAAAAAAACTTCCCTGTCTCACACTTCGAATCCGACGGAAGGTCCAGGGAAATGTGGCTTTCCACCAGCCTCCCGCCGCATGTATGAACGATTCTGTGGCCAAGTGACGTGATGAAGTTACCGTACGACCATACCATACCACATTGCATTATGCTACATACCATATCGCTGAGGTTGGCATCCGCGTTGAACTCAACCAGAGCGTGTATGAAGGCGGCGTGACCCTTCTCCGCCGCCACCATCATAGCGGTCGTACCATTCTGCCGAACAAAACGACACGGCGTCGTGTGGGTACATGACGTCAACCACATGTCCGCACGATACCATAACGGTGAGCGCCACCTGTAACCTGCACACACATTGTAGCTTATTTTGTAGATCACCACTTTCACTTTTCACTGAGGAGGGAACAGATTGGCGACAATAAAATGTGGACGCAGGGGCAAGGAATGGAGGGCCCAGTAGTTGCAAGTGAATGGATGACGGCTCAGGCATCGGCCGATGCACGATGGGGTGCCGAGGACGACAGGCAAGGGACCAGGGAACGGGAGGGTCGGTGGAGGGCCGGCGGCGGGTCAGTGGAGGGTCGGTGGATGGTGGGTGGAGGGTCGGCGGATAATGGGTAGAGGGGTGGTGGGTGGAGGGTCGGTGGATGGTGGGTGGAGGGTCGGTGGAGGGTCGGTGGATGGTGGGTGGATGGTGGGTGGAGGGCCGGTGGATGGTGGGTGGAGGGTCGGTGGACGGTTGGTGGAGGGTCGGTGGATGGTGGGTGGTGTGCGTGTGTGTGATTGTGGTTTTAGGGCGCATCGACCATGGTTTGTCATTTAGCGCCCAGGATGGTGGGTGGAGGATCGGTGGATGGTGGGTGGAGGGTCGGTGGATGGTGGGTGGAGGGTCGGTGGATGGTGGGTGGAGGGTCGGTGGATGGTGGGTGGAGGGTCGGTGGATGGTGGTGGAGGGCGGTGGGTGGTGGAGGGTCGGTGGATGGTGGGTGGAGGGTCGGTGGACTGGTTGGTGGGGGTCGGTGGATGGTGGGTGGAGGGTCGGTGGATGGTGGGTGGAGGGTCGGTGGATGGTGGGTGGAGGGTCGGTGGAGGGTCGGTGGAGGGTCGGTGGAGGGTCGGTGGATGGTGGGTGGAGGGTGGGTGATGGTGGGTGGGGTGGAGGGTCGGTGGATGGTGGGTGGAGGGTCGGTGGGTAGAGGGTCGGTGGATGGTGGGTGGAGGGTCGGTGGATGGTGGGTGGAGGGTCGGTGGAGGGCGGGAGGGTGGGTGGAGGGTCGGTGGATGGTGGGTGGGGTCGGTGGAGGGGTGAGGGTCGGTGGGTGGTGGGTGGAGGGTCGGTGGATGGTGGGTGGAGGGTCGGTGGAGGGCCGGTTGCGGGTCGGTGGAGGGTCGGTGGACGGTGGGTGGAGGGTCGGTGGAGGGTCGGTGGGGGGTCGGTGAGGGTCGGTGGATGGTGGGTGGAGGGTCGGTGGATGGTGGGTGGAGGGTCGGTGGATGGTGGGTGGAGGGTCGGTGGAGGGTCGGTGGAGGGTCAGTGGATGGTGGGTGGAGGGTCGGTGGATGGTGGGTGGAGGGCCGGTGGAGAGCAGGTGAGCCGGTGGAGCCCCGTGGGAGCCCGTGGGGACCAGAGGAGGACCAGTCGGAGGAGGGTCACCAGAGATGGCGTCGCTCGTCCACTCACCTCATCCCTGTCGTCAACGGCCACGTTGCGGTTGTTGAGGAACGACGTGAAGGCGGACAGGTCCTCGCGGTTGATGAGCGTGGTCAGCGAGGTGAAGCTGAGGGAGACCATGATGTCGCGCCTGCCGACAGCCGCTCCGGTCAGCTGGTGAGTCAGCTGTCCAGTCAGTTTCCCAGTCAGCTGAGACAGTTCTACCGCTCCCATCGATCACACACACGCGTTCTGGCCGCCGGACAGCACTCAGACTGCGCACAGACATAAGTAAACGGTACAACACAGCACGGAAACGGCCCGGTGCACTGGTCCAACAGGACACCATCACGACACCCGCACAGGAGTGCCAGGCGAACAGAGCATATCAGCCCAGCATGTGACATCACAACTGCCACGGTACTATCACAACACAGCACCCGCGACAGCACAGCATGTGACATCACAACTGCCACGGTACTATCACAACACAGCACCCGCGACAGCACAGCATGTGACATCACAACTGCCACGGTACTATCACAACACAGCAACCGCGGCAGCCCAGCATGTGACATCACAACTGCCACGGTACGATCACAACACAGCAACCGCGGCAGATCACAACCCGAGCGGATTCAAATGCCGGAAAACGCCGTGCTGCACATAAAGACGAGAGGGGCAAATGATCTCCGCAATGGAAGATCACAGGACGCGACAACAAAGACGTTCTGGAGAAAGACATAATGACATGCGAACAGGGTGGGAAAAACGCCCCCCCCCCCACACACACACAAAGATTACGGAGAGGAAAGAATCCAGCATCGAGCAGGGGCGGGGGATGCGGGCATGTCCCCCGCCCCCTTCGGGAAGACTCAAGTGCAACTCCCCCGCACTTAACGGATGTTTAGCCAAAGACACTGCTCCGAGAGGAAAAGGCCTCCCCTCCCTCTTCAGTGTGTTTGAGTGCACATCCCCCACTAGCTAAACGGGTTTTCAGCCGACGGCTCAAGGCCTTCGGTCCACTAAAGTCCAGATAACTCCCTCTCCCACGATAACTCCTGGATCTGCCTCTGGCCTCCGAGCCAGCTGGCTACGTGCGGATCTCTCCGCACATTTCATCACGATAGCGTCACCACAGGTCGGACCATTTCAGCAGAGGTCGCATTCGAGTCGGCTGACGTCGCTTGCCAACAAGCATACTGCACACAAACTAGAGTCGGTTGTCCTTACTCACGTAAGTCATTGTGCAGTCATACTCGTTCCTGCTCACTCGCTTCAAGAAGAGCGGGAGCGGTGTCATATCGTCTTGCGACTACGGGCATCAGGCCCTGAATCATCCGCAGGGAGCCGAGTCTGACGAAACCCCAAACAGGGCGACACCCCTCCCCTGCCAGAATCGTCCACACAGAGCCGAGTCTGACGAAACCCCAAACAGGGCGACACCCCTCCCCTGCCAGAATCATCCACACAGAGCCGAGTTTGACGAAACCCCAGTCTCTTCACTCTCTTCACCCTTCCCCTCCCCACCACTCGCACGGCACTAACAATAACACAACACTAACAATAATAACAATAATAACACAACAATAACAACAAAAAGTCATGGACAGTTTTAGAAAGTGGGACGATGTAAGTAATTTTACCCACGCGTGGCAAGTGTCATACTGGGCAGATATTTTGTAATGAACATGTATTCAAATATAACCCATTACTTTAATTCCTGGAATAAATCGCATCTTCGTTCAACAGGAAACAATATATATTACTAAAAAGGAGCATAAATACGAGAAAAACCTTGTTGCACTTCATTTGTTTCGCCCATTAGAAAATCAACTAGCTTGCCAGCTTATATTTCCTTGCGTATTGGCCTTTTTGGGTTCTCATTTGCCTTTTGTCATTAAATGGGTTTATCTCATTTATCACAGTTACTCTTGCCAGCTTCTTTGTGGTGTTTCTACGTTTGTTTACATACTGACACGGGCGTTGATTTCCGAAAATGATAAGGGGCACAATACATGAACGTAACGGGTGGGCCACAATGGGTTGGGGCACACTCTATAGGGCCCCATGTTAAAGGTTGAAACTATTGGAGGGGGCACCCAACAATGACTGGGAATTTCCCTCTTCAAAACCATGCAACACCCCTGCCTGCTGAGATATGCTATGCTACCAAGCTTCGTGTATCTGAGAATACTTATATATATATATATATATATATATATATATATATATATATATATATATATATATATATATATATATATATATATCAGGGATGCGCAGCCGGAGCCGGAGCCGGAGCCGTCAGAGCCGGAACATTTTGCCCGGAGCCCGAGTCGGAGCCGGAGCCGCCGGGACATTTTACTCGGAGCCGGAGTCGGAGCCGGAGTCGTCAAAAGCAGGGCTGCTCCGACTCCGAAAGAGGTGTAAATTAAACAAAATTATCAAGCGTGAAATGAACACATTATACCGAGTATGTTATGGTATGGTATGAAAACGTATTTTAAAAGCAAAAATGTTTAAATACGAGTAACATGTAGAAATATCATCAAATAATGGTAGAATAACCAATAACTATATTCTAGCCTCAGTAGTCAATGCAATAGTTCCATGTTTAGCTTAGCTGAGTTCATTGTTTCCATCATCAACGGGTTGTTGTACCTTATTAGAGGTGAGGTCAAACATTACAACTTACAACAATGGTGTTTCTTGGACCGTTCACGGGGTGGGGAGTGTTGTTGATTCGAGTCTCCCCTCTTCTGATTGCCCCAATACGGCACGAAGCGAGCGTCAGTTTACGAGGGCGTAACACCGAAAAGTGATTTGGGCGGGGGCGGGTGTTTGTTTAAAGGCAGATACAGGGTTTACATGGGAAAGTTGCTTATAATTGTCTGAAGTTTGCGCCTCTGAGTGGTCGCGGGTAACTTTTGTTTTAGATCCACCTAGCTCTTACTTAATGGATCTATCACGTTTGGGATGTACGGAGCCGGAGCCGGAGCCGGTGCCGGAGCCACCGGGACATTTTACTCGGAGCCGGAGCCGGAG
The DNA here is from genome assembly GCA_034440575.1 of Imbricaverruca yamaguchii. Taxonomy (NCBI): domain Eukaryota; kingdom Metazoa; phylum Arthropoda; class Thecostraca; family Neoverrucidae; genus Imbricaverruca; species Imbricaverruca yamaguchii. The sequence continues at coordinate 128,060 of JAOTOL010001304.1, forward strand.
CCCGAGCCTGGATACTTCCCCGGAGCCGGAGTCGGAGCCGGAGCCGTCCAAAATTTTCCCGGCTCCGCACCCCTGATATATATAAATAGAAATGCAATATTCCAGGATATTTACCCACTTATATATATCCTGTGTCGTCCCAGAAGAACTCCATGCAGAGTAAATATATGTATTACGTAAGCTGCTTTCGTTCTTATCCTCTGCCACTCAGCAAGCACCTTCTTTGGGTGTCGCCAGTCTATCCAGAACATATGTATAAGGCTTTCTTTAGACCCGTGTGCACCAGTTTTCCAAAGGCAAGTGTCCAGGTCAAACACACTGTTATATTGTAAAGTAGAGTCACTAGCCGCTGCCACAACCTTCATGTGACCTCCATGAGACCACTTGGGGATTCGCCACAAAATGTTGTGGCTAGTACCATTGCCTAAATTGGCCTACATGTCTTCATGTCACCACTTCATGTTAAATCTATCTGAGTGCTAGAGTTCCTGAATGTTCAGAATTTACAGTGGTGGATGGATACATAATTGGTATCGTGGGGGGCTTAGTTTGGCATCGTGAGTAGATATAATCATTGAAATGGATCTTAGGATCATATGCGAACGTAACGATATTCAGAAGACACGTCGAAAGTAAGGCACTCACGTCGGAAGTAAATAAACATTTTTGTCCGATCAGAGGTGACTCTGGGCAACTTGTTCTGGAATCGAGAGGCACGCTCCCACGAAAATATGCGCGCAAATGTCACCCGTCAGAAAACAATTGTCACGGATAGCGTACGTTAGCATGTGCTTTTCCGAAATCAATGGACATGCGATGGGCGGATTCTGGAAGGCTAAAGGGAGTGAGGAATGTTTTTTTTGGCGATTTGAAATGCCGAGCTTGAGGCACCTATCTGCTACACAAGAACTTCGGTGGATGTTTAAACATCTCCGAGCAGTTTTTTTTTTACTCGCTAACTGTCGTCCGCAGACCTTACCCCTACTTCTGCTGGGGGATTGCCAACCAAAAATTTTGTTCTAGACCACAAAGAGAAGCACCATTTTCCACGGTGTGTAGCGTCATCATTCACATGTTCAGTGATGTAAAGGAATTGCGCCTACCTTTTCCGTTGGCCATCCAGATCCGACCAAAGAGGTCAAGATCGGGGTGTCACTGACTGACAGTCTATTTTGCCGGCGTTCGAATTATATTCGCTGGCCAAATGACATTTTCGGGTAAAACTTGACATAACTAGGAGTCTGAACTTCTGGGGGATACTACGGTTTATCAAAATGCGACTTGAAGAGCAAGGAGGCGCGGTAAGCAACATAGCTTTTCTTCTGGGGGATTTCAAGAACCCGGCTCTATGAAGGTGGATCTTCCAGCCGGCTCGACGATGGTTAAGTGGCAACCGTGTCCCGACGCCCGTCGATATGCACTGCAGCTGATGAGGTCACTACAGCACCGTCACAGACCAGCCGGCTGATGAGGTCACTACAGTACCGTCACACACCTGCCCGGCTGATGAGGTCACTACAGCACCGCCGCCACACACGCCGCTGATGAGGTCACTCACCACAGACCAGCCGGCTGATGAGGTCACTACAGCACCGTCACAGACCAGCCGGCTGATGAGGTCACTACAGCACCGTCACAGACCAGCTGCGCCGGCTGATGAGGTCACTACAGCACCGTCACAGACCAGCCGGCTGATGAGGTCACTACAGCACCGTCACAGACCTGGCTGCGGCCGGCTGATGAGGTCACTACAGCACCGTCACAGACCAGCCGGCTGATGAGGTCACTACAGCACCGTCACAGACTGCGGCCGGCTGATGAGGTCACTACAGCACCGTCACAGACCAGCCGGCTGATGAGGTCACTACAGCACCGTCACAGACCAGCCGGCTGATGAGGTCACTACAGCACCGTCACAGATGGCTGCAGCCGGCTGATGAGGTCACTACAGCACCGTCACAGACCAGCCGGCTGATGAGGTCACTACAGCACCGTCACAGACCAGCCGGCTGATGAGGTCACTACAGCACCGTCACAGACCAGCCGGCTGATGAGGTCACTACAGCACCGTCACAGACCTGGCTGCGGCCGGCTGATGAGGTCACTACAGCACCGTCACAGACCAGCCCGGCTGATAAGGTCACTACAGCACCGTCACAGACCTGGCTGCGGCCGGCTGATGAGGTCACTACAGCACCGTCACAGACCAGCCGGCTGATGAGGTCACTACAGCACCGTCACAGACCAGTCGGCTGATGAGGTCACTACAGCACCGTCACAGACCAGCCGGCTGATGAGGTCACTACAGCACCGTCACAGACCAGCCGGCTGATGAGGTCACTACAGCACCGTCACAGACCAGCCGGCTGATGAGGTCACTACAGCACCGTCACAGACCTGGCTGCGGCCGGCTGATGAGGTCACTACAGCACCGTCACAGACCTGGCTGCGGCCGGCTGATGAGGTCACTACAGCACCGTCACAGACCTGGCTGCGGCCGGCTGATGAGGTCACTACAGCACCGTCACAGACCTGGCTGCGGCCGGCTGATGAGGTCACTACAGCACCGTCACAGACCTGGCTGCGGCCGGCTGATGAGGTCACTACAGCACCGTCACAGACCTGGCTGCGGCCGGCTGATGAGGTCACTACAGCACCGTCACAGACCAGCCGGCTGATGAGGTCACTACAGCACCGTCACAGACCTGGCTGCGGCCGGCTGATGAGGTCACTACAGCACCGTCACAGACCTGGCTGCGGCCGGCTGATGAGGTCACTACAGCACCGTCACAGACCTGGCTGCGGCCGGCTGATGAGGTCACTACAGCACCGTCACAGACCTGGCTGCGGCCGGCTGATGAGGTCACTACAGCACCGTCACTGACTGCGGCCGGCTGATGAGGTCACTACAGCACCGTCACAGACCTGGCTGCGGCCGGCTGATGAGGTCACTACAGCACCGTCACAGACATGGCTGCGGCCGGCTGATGAGGTCACTACAGCACCGTCACAGACCTGGCTGCGGCCGGCTGATGAGGTCACTACAGCACCGTCACAGACCAGCCGGCTGATGAGGTCACTACAGCACCGTCACAGACCAGCCGGCTGATGAGGTCACTACAGCACCGTCACAGACCAGCCGGCTGATGAGGTCACTACAGCACCGTCACATACCAGCCGGCTGATGAGGTCACTACAGCACCGTCACAGACCAGCCGGCTGATGAGGTCACTACAGCACCGTCACAGACCAGCCGGCTGATGAGGTCACTACAGCACCGTCACAGACCTGGCTGCGGCCGGCTGATGAGGTCACTACAGCACCGTCACAGACCTGGCTGCGGCCGGCTGATGAGGTCACTACAGCACCGTCACAGACCTGGCTGCGGCCGGCTGATGAGGTCACTACAGCACCGTCACAGACTGGCTGCGGCCGGCTGATGAGGTCACTACAGCACCGTCACAGACCTAGCTGCGGCCGGCTGATGAGGCCACTACAGCACCGTCACAGACCAGCCGGCTGATGAGGTCACTACAGCACCGTCACAGACCAGCCGGCTGATGAGGTCACTACAGCACCGTCACAGACCAGCCGGCTGATGAGGTCACTACAGCACCGCCACAGACCAGCCAGTTGATGGGGTCACTACAGCACCGTCACAGACCAGCCAGCTGATGAGGTCACTACAGCACCGTCACAGACCAGCCGGCTGATGAGGTCACTACAGCACCGTCACAGACCAGCCGGCTGATGAGGTCACTACAGCACCGTCACAGACCTGGCTGCGTACAGACAGCCGGCTGATGAGGTCACTACAGCACCGTCACAGACCTGGCTGCGGCCGGCTGATGAGGTCACTACAGCACCGTCACAGACCTGGCTGCGGCCGGCTGATGAGGTCACTACAGCACCGTCACAGACCAGCCGGCTGATGAGGTCACTACAGCACCGTCACAGACCAGCCGGCTGATGAGGTCACTACAGCACCGTCACAGACCAGCCGGCTGATGAGGTCACTACAGCACCGTCACAGACCAGCCAGTTGATGGGGTCACTACAGCACCGTCACAGACCAGCCGGCTGATGAGGTCACTACAGCACCGTCACAGACCAGCCGGCTGATGAGGTCACTACAGCACCGTCACAGACCAGCCGGCTGATGAGGTCACTACAGCACCGTCACAGACCAGCCGGCTGATGAGGTCACTACAGCACCGTCACAGACCAGCCGGCTGATGAGGTCACTACAGCACCGTCACAGACCTGGCCGCGGCCGGCTGATGAGGTCACTACAGCACCGTCACAGACCTGGCTGCTGCCGGCTGATGAGGTCACTACAGCACCGTCACACACCAGGCTGCGGCCGGCTCGCCGTCGCCGCCGCCGACACGCGTCGCCGACCACCGCGGTGCGTCCTCCGCCCGACACAAGACACCAATCAGCGTCGACGACGGACGAGCACTGTGGGGCGTGCCCGGCCGACCGGAGCTCACCGGGCGCGAGATAACCGGCGGCGGAACGGGGCGGGGTGGGGCCGAGCAGTACGTGCGGCGCCCGTGCACCGTCGAACCGGAGCGGCGCTGAGAGGGCCTGGGCCGGGCGGAGGCGGACAGTACCCTGGGCGGACCGGGCTGAGGCGGACAGTAGCCTGGCCAGACCGGGCGGAGGCGGACAGTAGCCTGGCCAGACCGGGCGGAGGCGGACAGTACCCTGGGCGGACCGGGCTGAGGCGGACAGTAGCCTGGCCAGACCGGGCGGAGGCGGACAGTAGCCTGGGCAGACCGGGCGGAGGCGGACAGTAGCCTGGCCAGACCGGGCTGAGGCGGACAGTAGCCTGGCCAGACCGGGCGGAGGCGGACAGTAGCCTGGCCAGACCGGGCTGAGGCGGACAGTAGCCTGGCCAGACCGGGCGGAGGCGGACAGTACCCTGGGCAGACCGGGCTGAGGCGGACAGTAGCCTGGCCAGACCGGGCGGAGGCGGACAGTAGCCTGGGCGGACCGGGCTGAGGCGGACAGTAGCCTGGCCAGACCGGGCGGAGGCGGACAGTACCCTGGGCAGACCGGGCGGAGGCGGACAGTAGCCTGGGCGGACCGGGCGGAGGCGGACAGTACCCTGGGCGGACCGGGCCTGGGCAGACCGGGCCTGGGCAGACCGGGCGGAGGCGGACAGTAGCCTGGCCAGACCGGGCGGAGGCGGACAGTACCCTGGGCGGACCGGGCGGAGGCGGACAGTACCCTGGGCAGACCGGGCGGAGGCGGACAGTAGCCTGGCCAGACCGGGCTGAGGCGGACAGTAGCCTGGCCAGACCGGGCGGAGGCGGACAGTACCCTGGGCAGACCGGGCTGAGGCGGACAGTAGCCTGGCCAGACCGGGCGGAGGCGGACAGTACCCTGGGCAGACCGGGCGGAGGCGGACAGTACCCTGGGCGGACCGGGCCTGGGCAGACCGGGCCTGGGCAGACCGGGCGGAGGCGGACAGTAGCCTGGCCAGACCGGGCGGAGGCGGACAGTACCCTGGGCAGACCGGGCTGAGGCGGACAGTAGCCTGGCCAGACCGGGCGGAGGCGGACAGTACCCTGGGCGGACCGGGCGGAGGCGGACAGTAGCCTGGGCAGACCGGGCGGAGGCGGACAGTAGCCTGGGCGGACCGGACGGCGGCGCGACTCTGGTCCGGTCGGAGCCTGGCCTGGCCGCCTGTGTCGCGCAGACACACGGCGCCCCGACCACCACGTGGACAGAGGCGGACACCATCAGCCGGCAAAACTCGCCACACCACCACCACACTCACGCTCGGCCTCCAGCGAGCGTGATGGGACTCGGCCACGGCTGGAGTTCTAGGTCTCACCGTTCGGAGAATGGTGACAAATCCAGAGGCGAGTGTGGAATCAGCAATACAAAGGAGCACCAGAACGACGTTTGAGAAGGCCGTCGCGATGATAATGCTGATGATTCAGCCCGCTGTCAGCTCGGTGAATATGCTACTTGAAACCCTACCTTGGCAGAGAAGCGAAACATTTCGTATTTTGGACGGATCGATAATCATCGCCAATGCCTGTCACCTTCAGTGTATGCGATGCCAGAGGGCCACCTCGTCCCTTCTAGTCTAGCTGACGGACGAGGGCTACATGTCTTACGGAGGAGCAAAGTGTAAACTAAAAACACAAAACATCCGGGACATGTTCCTCGCCCAGCCTCCGCCGGCAGCACCTTGGCGTCACATCGTAAATGTACATTTGCCTTACATTTGCTTGCAAGACCCACTTACTTTATATATATATAATGTATGCATGCATATATGTATGCATGTATATATGCACACACGTACATATATACGATATGTATGCATGTATGTATGTGGTTATGGTGAATTGGAGTTTAGGGGCGTCAACATCCAGGTTCATTTTGAGCCCATAACTGAATTATAATCAATCTACGGTGCTGCTTTCATAGCTTGCTATTAATATTCACGGGTGGATGTATATCACCTCTAAGCGAGCTTGTGGAAGTAAGGTAAAAATACTCCCAGACGCCACGACCTCAGAGTCGTTCCCTATTAGCATACGTAAAGACGTGACGGCGTTCAGCCGACCCTAAAATTTGGCGTCGTAAAGGTTCTAACAGTGTACAGGTACACTGTTAGACTAAAACATGGTACATGGTAAGTGGGTTAGAGCAGCGTGGACATAGGGGTCGGTCATCCCCAGTCAGCATTTAACTGTGTGTTGCGAAGGCTATGACCTATTCTCACTCGACAGAGTATTACTTCTTCCCGTCGCCTGGTTCTGTGCGAGGATCGCCACTTTCTTAGTGTCGGTATTAAAACCCTGATCTTACTACTCTTCGAGTGCAAGGCTCGTTGCCATTCTGACCGTATATTTGACAATATGGTAGGGTATATGCACCTTGGAGGGAGCTGTACATCAGTGTTAAATTATTCGTGAAGTAGGGTGGAATATACCACTTTCTGAACACTCAATCGACATCCTTCTCCAGGAAGTATCGACATCCTGCTTCTCGATGCGTGCTTATGAGTTCTTTGCGTCTCCTTTCGAAAAGTACCTCGTTTATATGTATCATGTTGATGCCCTCGATAAGGGATGGTGATACACGAACATTTCGCAACTCAATTTCACGCAAAGGGATTACTCATAATGCGATATGGCACGCAGTGCCATTGTAAAGCATATGTTTTTTTATCGCTATCCCGATTATAGCTCCTCCTAAATTATGACTATCAAAACAGCTGATGAAGGAAGTCATAAGTACACCACTGGATCAAATTTGAGTCTGAAAGACATCAAAATTATTTGGAATGATACTAATTCTACAGCAAATTTCGACATCCTGGTTGGCTATTGGTTTTACGACACATCGACCGTTGCGTCATCAGTCATGTAGCATCGCCAATCTCTCACGCTGATTGCCGCGGGCGAGGAGTAGCGACAGCTGAGACTCGAACCCACAACATTTCGATGGCGACATGGGCAACTTACCACTAGACTACTCGTCCCTAATTTCGACATCCTACTGAGCTCGTGTCGACATCTCTCACCTAACGAAAAACCATTATTTTCACACTGCTGTACATGGACCACACGGCCATTGCTGATGGCCTGTTTGGCGGTTATGTCAGCAGCTTCATTTCCCGCGAGTCCGGCATGGCTAGGAATCCAGCAGAACACGACATTTCTGTCGATGTCATGTAGGGATTTCACGACTGATAATTCTCCGACCAAGTCTGTTATCCTGGTTAAAGTTTGGCAATGCCAGGAGACCGTTCAAGGAGTCTGTGAAAACCACGTGCTTTGTAGATCGGTCTCCCTGTATAAAATAGAGGGCTTGCAGAATGGCATACAATTCGGCAGTAAAAATCGATGTTTGGGTCAGTAAACATAAAGATATAACACTGTGTCAACTGGCGTAAGCACATCAAACTCCAGAGACTAACTTTAAATTGTCTGTGTAAATTCGCAAAAAGTCGTGATATTCATTTATTTTTTCCAATGCCAGTGTTCCTCCGGGTTTACATGTCCTTTCTTTGAGCAGGACAATATGTATTTATGTATATATGTATGCATGTATGTATGTATGTATGTATGTATGTATGTATGTATGTATGTATGTATGTATGTATGTATGTATGCATGTATGGGGAATGTATGTATATGTATTCATGCATATATATATGCATACATATACATACACACATACACATACATACACATCTCTCTCTTTCTCTTTGTCTTTTCCCTGTTCACCCCTAGTATCCCTGTCTCTGGGTCATCTCTCCATTCTTCATGTCTGACTACATTGCGATATGCTTTGCATACGTAATATGGAATGAGAAAAGGACGGCGAAATCGACCAGGGCCATAACACTTTTTAATATGCGAAATCGACCAGGCCCCCAAAAATAAATTTTCTTTTTTTGAAATTTCAAAATTTTGAGTTTTCAAGTTTTCTTTAATTTTCCTTTTCCAATGGATAGAGCAGACCGAGAAACGTTGTTGGAAGTCAACTTTCCCTAATAAAAATGCTTACCTTAGCCAGAATTTTATATTTGAACTACAATTGGCAAATATGCAAAATGTATATGTAGTCAAAAACAAAGAATGAAAAATCTCACTAGTACGTTTTGTTGTATCCATAAAGATAAGCAAACTCTGAAAGTTTCATTAAAATATCTGTATCCGTTAAAGCGTGACAACTGGTTGAACTTTTTTAGGTGACCTCACTTGACCAGGACCTTGACTAACTTGCTGACCCTAGATGACCAGACTACACAATTTTGAAACAACATGCCAAATTGATGTGGGAAAAGGTATGCCAAATTTGGGCGCGCTGCCGCGCGCCGTTCTTCCGCTATCCGCGAAAAACCTGAGGGAGGGAGGGGGCAGTTGAAGATCCCCCAGATGGGATGGGTTAATATATCAATTTTTTATTGAAAGCACATCATTCCTTGTCAATGTACCCCAACACATTTTATCTTATTTTACTTTCAATCATGGTAGGCAAGGAAATCGTCCATTTCTTCTCACAATTAAATATATTTAAGTGTTAATTGCAGACCAGGGTTGTGGTTGAATAAAGTGCTTATCTCTCATGTCCATTATTCTCTTAAAACTAACGAACGAAACATGCTCAATAAACAAGCTTTTGCCTTTAACTAATCAGCGTTTTTGCTATAATTGCAGGTGCATTTCTTAGCATCTGAAATTAGAGCATCAACAGGTAGACTTTGCCTTGCCAGCTAATCAAAGTTGGGAGAAGGGCTGGTTTTGTGTCACCTACCATAATCTGAACAGTAGTGTTGAACACCAGGTACGAGGGGCATACCATTTTGTGACATAAGAGTTAGACAACAACTTAGAAGGCAGACATTGCTTGACCTAGCCCAACATAAAGGTCGGGTTCAATAGGTAAGCTGATCACATACCTGAACCAATGAAGGAACAATTTTGTATGGCATTCTCCTACCAAAATGTTTGGATTCTACATATTGCAGCACTTTTGACGATTCAGCTGGGCAGCCTGGGGGGCCAATTAAGGACAGGAAAACCAAAATAGTCCCAAATCTTGAAAAACATGGAGCCTCAAATCTAGTCAGTCTCAGTATCAAGCATGATTGAAAACCATTTTTCACTTCCAAAAATGTGTCTGCAATTTGGAAAAAATGACAGAAAGGTCACAGTCCTCTTTAATATATTTTGGGAAGTATGAAGTCATAATGCCCTTCCCTTTCCTATCCCTCTCCTGGATCCATTAGTACCACAACAAGACACAGTAACACACCAAAATACAGTTAGTTAGTTAGCTATAAGGGCTTTAGGGTGCATCAACTATATTGGTCATGACCAAAATACAGGGGGTATTGAAAAGCAGAGCACAATTCAGGGAAAAGACAAGATAGAGGGCAACACAAGACAAGGCAGGGCATTGCAGGGCATTGCAAGGTCAAGGGAGAGGTACAACAGAGGGCACTGTTAAGCAGTGAGCAAGATAAGGCAGAGGATGGGGGAAGATTTGCAGTTGCAGGAAGAAGTGTGTGAGATGGCAATCCCTGTCAGCATGCAACATAATTGCAGGTCAGTCAGTCAGTCATAATTGCAAGGACAGTCTGTGAGATAGCAGCCCATCCTCACCTTTGTAATTGTTGTTCTAAAAATTGGTGCCCATTTCTTCATATGCCTTCTCACAGCCACTGCATGGTACTTTATGCATCAATCATATGGTTAAAATGCTCCTGATTGATGAAAACCTACCAGTGCCAATTTGTCATCTGGCAGTCATGCATTGGCTGCCATATTCCATAGAGCTATGTGCTGCCTCCACATAAATCAGAAAGCATATTATAATTTACTCATGTTTGTAATGTTTAATTCTACAGTGTCAATAGTAAAACCAGTTTTGTTTTTAAAACTGATGTGAGAAATAGATTCTGTGATCTGTTTTAATTTATACAGTTCATTATGCCAGGTCTTCACCATCTCATTCTTGAGACCACATGACCTGGGAGGAAATTTCTGCTGTAAAACTGGCTATTTAATTGTGCACTAACTACATATTTATGGAGTTTACAGCTATCCTTTTGGGAGTCATATAGGGCTCCTTCAATGTTCACCATCACCAAAGCACCCAATATTTTTGATTGGTTGGTTGGTTATTGGAGTTTAGGGGCTCATCAACTACATCAATCATGTAGCACCCAACTCAATATTTTTACTTCAGCATGGAACCAAAAAGGTGGGCCTAAGCTGTCCTTTGGCAGCCTAACCAGCCTTCTGGCATTGCTGAAATCAGAAATTGGCTTCAAATTCCTGGACATCGTATCTGTGTAGGCCTGGGTACTTGGGTATACCTGGGTACTACCTAGGTACCTGAGTACCTCGGAACTACCTAGGTGCCTTACCCAGGTACCTACCTATCCCACAGGGATAAGTCAACGTAGCTTGCAGGTTGAGGTGGGTAGTTCCTAGATAGGTACCTACCTACCTAGGTAGGTACCTAGGTAGGCAGGTACATGCCTGAGACACGGACAAAACGGCAATTTTCTACCACAATAATGCAAGATATTTATTACTTCAAACAGGAACAAAACTCACCACAGGCGCCGTGCGCTCAGCAGAACAAGGCTGAACAAGGTCACCCGGAATGAAATGTAAACAATGAAAAGGGGGTGTTCAGAACGTCCAAAAAATAACATCCAAAGGTGTAAAGTCTAATTACAAAACATCCAAGAATAATACAGTCCAAGAATCATAAAGTCCAAAAACCAAACGTCCAAGAATCAAAAAGTCCAAAAACCGACCATACGACGATCACAAAGTCCAGACACTTCAAGTGAGGATTAGTTGATTGTGGTTCGATATGAAGGCTACGTTCTTTGTTACGTTCCATTCACGAATTCCGTGGACTCTGACGTCATGTATCGTTCTTTGTCAATTCCTCACGAATTCCGAGGCCAGATTTCGTGGGTTCTGCGGGGAACGTGCGGACTGAAAGTGGTGTCCAGCCCGTCCAGCCCCATCCTGTGCGGTTTCTTCCCAGATGGTAACGCACATTGGAAGTGATGCGCGGGCCAAGGAAGACATTCCAAATTCACAAGTAATGTTTTGGAGTGGATACAACTGGGCTAGATTGTGCGAAGATGTCACTAATGAATGTCATGCTCCCATCGGCGAGGATTTTCCGTTGCAGCGTGATCAAATCATCAACTGTTGAGGTGAAACAGCAGTAAGCTAGACACTACCTTCAGCAACTTCTTTTTTTTCATCTACACCGAGTAAGCATGCCGATGGCGGCAAACTGTCCGCATGCGTCGGGGCGAACTCGACATCTCGTAAATGACGTACCGATATCGGCCCGCCCTTGGCCCGACATTGGCATATTGATCTGGAATGTGAACATATGTCGGGTTGAATTCGGCATATCAATAGCGACCAGCTGACGTCGGGCCGTTGATAGACATCCCACTCCCCAGCTGACATGGTTGGCCCCTAGAGTCCCGACATTAGCCTGGCAGAGATCCCACGTTGGCTCCAGGTACCGGATGCATGTCGGCTTGGCAGACATTTCACTCATCAGCCGACAACGAGCCACTGACGTCCAGATAGCGGAACGACGTTGGTCCACTGTCGGCATGCTTACTGGGCAATGACCAATGTATATTTCCTCCTTGCTCTTGACATGCTTGCCATAGCCTGCCCTGGACATGTCTGACATTCATGTATCTAAAGCACTATCCATCTCAGAATGGTTTCGCATTTTTATCGTTTTATTGTTGGCACCATGGGCATTAAATTAGGCATCAGTGGCCAATAACAATAAGATCACAGGTCGGAGCTTTGTACAATTACTGGTGTTGCCAGCAAGCGATTCAAACACATTAATTTAATGTAACAGCATGCAATGAATGTTAATCATACAAAATACTAGGAATATTTGCGAACAGCGAAACAAATGGCTCACATAAATAATACGATGCGAAATTTCACAGAACGTTCCGTGGCTGCAGTCCGCGAAATATTCAATGTCACAATCCATGGAATCCGCGGAATGAAGGAGACAAATAGCGCACTCTAAATTTAATACTCCATGAGTGCGGTATTTATAACCGTTTTTATTGGCTATATAAAATAAGTAGTATTCACCTTAATGAGGATGGTATCTCTCTGTCATATTAGCTTTTCTAAACTGCAGTTTAAAACGGGCCTATCAGCCCGTGCCAAAGGCGGCTCGATGCATTTTCATGGGAGAAGGGCACTTGACTGGTGGTAGAGGGGCCATATGGTCTTGGGCCCTATCCCCCGGATGGGCACCAGGGGCGGTTTTCAAAGGTATGCAGCGTACGCATTGTTCACCCACTAGTGGCAAGTGTCATGCTTTAAAATATGCTTGTAATGAATATGGCTTCAAAGATACCTCAAAGTTATCAATTCCCAGAGCAATTTTAATCTTCTTTCAGCATATGCAACAAATGTTGCATCAGTTTTTGCACATGTTTTTTAGAAGAAATGTTTCTTCTGGAAAGTAACAAAAATAGAAGAAACACGTTGTGTAGTAAACTTATGTGCGCTGACTGCACGCACAGTGAAGCCGACGCCCCAAAGTGCTGCCGCCTGGTCGAGCGCGTGTGCTGCCATCTGCCGTGACGGAGTTACCCACAATACCAATTAGGAACCAATTCTTTCTTATTCGAAGTTATACATTCTAGTGTTTGCCTTTTTGCCCATTCCCCCTTTTGTGTTTTCCGTTTCTCTTCTCGTCAGTTCGCAGCTGGCCCAATAAGGCCAGGGACGAGCTACCGGGCGGCCGTGTCGGTGCGTTGACGGCGCTTTCGGTCAAAATTATGCAGTTAAACTGGAATTCCTGGATTGGGCGGTGGGGCCGCGGTGCGCGCAACAAGTGCGCTTAGCAATAGGAGGACCTTGGCTCGTAAAACAGCCTCAACTTAAGAAGATGCGTGTACAAAGCGCACCTATCAGCGCATAGCGACGAATCGCGAGGACTTTGAAAAATTCAACCTGACCTTTGACCTTGAGGTTTGACGTTGATATATCCCATCCCGGTTTCAAAGTGTTACTCAATGGTTCATCATGGGCTATCGATTGATATTGAATCTGGGTAGGCTTGGGCGAAAACCGAAAACAAAACGTGAGGAGACCGAATAAATCTGCTTGAATTTTGACCCGTCGTGATTATTTCGAGTGATTAACTTTCTGATACCGCACAGCAAGCGATGTCAAATGACATCCATTTTCTGAAAATTGAAGGCATAACGACGAAACCCGAGGTCACCGAAGAATTCTATCAATTTTTTTTACCTCGACGTGTCCCGGTTTGAAATGCTACTCGAGCGTTCACCACTGGTTATTGCTTGATACCAGATTTGGATGGGTTTGACCGAAAACCAAAGAAAATTGAACCAGCTTGGCCAGCTTGACCTTTGCTCTCGAAAAATAATTCGATTGTTTAGCGTTCTGATGCCGCACAACAGGCCACGCCGAATGACGCCCCTTTGATGGAAATTGAAGCGATAGCAACAGAACCTCGCGTTTGGTCGATATCGCTTTAACATCGCCATCAAATCAAGTTAACCTTTGACCTAGAAGTTTGTCCTTGACATGTACCAGTTTGATACGATGGTTCGCCACAGGCTATTTCTTGAAGAAATGCGTGCTTTAATTGCAACAGAAGAAACCGGTTTGCTTTGGACCTTGACCGTTAAGGTGTTAATGTGAAACATATGTAGTTGCTTCCAGCGTGTTCAGTGCAAGCAGACGCATTTGTGGTTATTGATTCGAAAGATCATAAATAAATTTTTTTAGGGCGGATAAAAAAAAAGAGCCAATACAAATATGACCTCTGGCGAACACGATCAAGTATGCATCCATATGTCACCATGATTATATTCGGTACCCCGTAAATATATATAGTACATGAGTACATCCGACTTTGGTGACCTGAGGCCAAACTGACATTGAAGGTCACCTAATTTGATGTGCTGCATCTTTTATGGGCAGCGGACATCTAGGCGTTCGAATCATTCGGCTAAGTGAAACACTTAATTTTATGCGATACCTCGTTTTTGACCCGAATGACCTTTCTTGACCTCTGGAGATCGAACTGCTCGTCCTACTGAATAATTATTGTTTACCTTACTTTTGTAAGCCACAAAGATCACATTCTTTTAAGAAAACGATATCGGAGAGTATGCGAGCAGGATGCTGAATGCCAATGTGAATGCGAATGCGTTGCTAATATCATGGGCATCTAAACCACGCAAGGCAACACTCCCGGCTGCACACCGTGGCCGACCAGTTGGGGTTCCTCCTTGTCACTAGTGACTCACGCACCAGCTCTTCCTCAGTCACCGACCGCTGCAGGAGAAGGAGAAGAGCCTAGCAGAAGAAGCGGTCGTCCTTCTCAAGCGGACGTCAGTCGTACGCACAACGGCTGTTACAGCCGTGACGTCTCACTTGTACTCAGCCGAGAGCCTTGTTGACCCGGAGTCTCGTGATGAGGACTAAATCACACACACACACACACACACACACGCACACGCACACGCACACACACACACACACACACACACACACACACACACACACACACACACACGCACACGCACACGCACACACGCACACACACACACACACACACAGCACACGCACGCACGCACGCACACGCACGCACGCACGCACGCACACGCACACACACACACACACACACACACACACACACACACACACACACACACACACACACACGCACACACACACCGGAGAATATAAGTTGAATATAGTGTTGGCGCGCTGGGTGGGGTCAGTTGACGGGCAACGTAGCTAAGTAGGTATGTAGGTCATGTGCGATTTGAATGTTCACATACATACCTGTATGCAAACATGCATGTTAATGTTAACCTGCTGTGCAACCTGAGTGGTGTTGCACGATGCATGCACAATATAGATGCGACCATGCACGAATTTTCTGCTAAATTTAGGTAAGATATTGATGTGAAGATGATTTATTTCGATTATAGTACTGTTGGCCCCACCGTATTAGCCAAGCCTGGACAAGTCCAGCAATGTTTACTCCCAGCCGCGACCAGGAGCTGCGGGAACAGATATCCGGCCGTATTCCAATTCACCAACAACCCTAAATTAGTCCCCCCCCCTCCCTTCCGGGCTACCAGTACTCGGTACGCCAAAATCGACCACGGAATCGAACTCAGGGCGTGAAAGAACCCCAGAAAACAGTATATTGCCCCATTCGGCTGACGTTTCGAATTAAGAGCGATTTTGAAGGCGATCTGGCCCACTGTGGGTAGGGAGATGGGCACCTGTCCCAAGACTGCTCGCCCAATTTGCCGCATTCTGCTTTGCATAATTGTATTCGGGTATGCTAAATTGACGTTATTTGTTGATGACGAGTCCTGCGAGTGCCTGCTGCCTGCTGGCTCAGGAACTCTGGACAGCGTGATACGCGTACGCTCACGCTTCGGACCTCCGGAAGCAATGTGAAGCCTGCGGGTATTTCAGCGGGAGCGAATGTGAAAATGTGCTTACCTCCCTGGCGCGTCAATGTGCACGTGTGAAAGACGCTGCCAAAAAAGTTTCATGCGAACCCACAGCGATTCTGGGAAAGGAACAATACTCCATTCTTCAACGACGTATTCGACCGTTGGCCCGTGGAGCGTCGTCCACCTCTCACGTCGGTTGGTAGCGGGTACACTCGGTAAGCTCGCCGGCCATGGAATTCGAACCCACGATCTTGCGAACAAGAATCGAACGCTCTACCGACTGAACTACCGCGGCCGCAGCGATTATTGGAAAATAGCACTGCTGCTGTGCAGCAAGATGTAGTGTGATGAGTGCTGCACGCTATGGCGGCACCGAGAGACACTCGCCTGTCGTGAGACACTTGTCTGTCGTGAGACACTCGCCTGTCGTGAGACACTCGTCTGTCGTGAGACACTCGCCTGTCGTGAGACGCTCGTCGGTCGTGGTACACTCACTTGTCGTGAGACACTCGCCTGTCGTGAGACACTTGTCTGTCATAAGACACTCGTCGTGGAGCACGCGCCTGTCGTAGTGTACTCGTGTGTCGTGAGACACTCGCTTGTCGGTGAGACACTCGCCTGTCGGTGAGACACTCGCCTGTCGTGAGACACCCGTCCGTCATGGTGCACGCGCCTGTCGTAGTGTACTCGTGTGTCGTGAGACACTCGCCTGTCGTGAGTCACCCGTCTGTCGTGGTGCACTCACTTGTCGTGAGACACTCGTCTGTCATGAAATACTCATCTGTCGTGGTGCACGCGCCTGTCGTGGTGTACTCGTGTGTCGTAAGACACTCGCTTGTCGGTGAGACACTCGCCTGTCGGTGAGACACTCGCCTGTCGTGAGACACTCGCTTTTGTTGAGACATTCGTCTGTCGTGAGACACTCTGTCGTGAGACACTCGCCTGTCGTGAGACACCCGCCTGTCTGTGAGACACCCGTCTGTCGTGAGACACCCGCCTGTCGGTGAGACACTCGCCTGTCGTGGTGCACGGTGTGCTGCAGCCACTGGTTGAAGCTGCGCCGGCGCGGCAGCACGCCGCCGTGGCTGAGGTCCTGCAGCGCCGAGGCGGACGCGCGCCGAATGATGGTCGGCACGGCCAGCAGCGGCGAGCACCGCCGGCCGGCCAGCAGGCCGTCCTCAGAGGTGGGCCGACAGCGGGCCTCGGAGCGCACCTCGCCGGCTCTGGAGCGGAGCGGCGGCGGCTGGTCCCGGCCGGCGGGAGGCGGCGGCGGCTCCGAGTCCCGGTCGGCCGGCGGCGGTTTCGGCGCGTCGGTGGCGTCGACGGCGCCCTGCCGCGACCCGTTCGGCACGCGGCGCACGGTGAAGCGCGAGAGCGAGCTGAGCCGCCGCACGACGTTGCGGTCCGACGTGATGGTGAGGACAGGCAGGGCGGGCGGCTCGGTGGCCGCTCTGGCCGCGCCGTCCGATACCTCCGTGGCGACTCGCTGAGGCGGGCTGGACACACCCCCGGCCGCCTCCATCACCTTACCCTGACGCGGGCTGGACACTCCCCCAGGCTGGCTCCACCACCTCACCCTAACGCGGGTCGGACACACCCCCGACCGGCTCCACCACCTCACCCTAACGCGGCCCAGACACACGGTGCTGAGTGGAACTAAGGCGGGCGGTGCTCGGCGGTGCTGAGCGAGATCACGTCGATTGCCAGACCGCCGCGTGCCGGACGTAACGATACGTCAGCCAGGCGCCGGCGTCAGCACTACTCACCACCCATGGCGCCAACAGCCGCCTGGCGCCGGCGCCAGTCCCTCCAGCGTTCACCACCAGCTCACCCCTCCGGTAGCGTCGGCGGCATCTCGACCACGACACGTCACGTCACTCTTCGAATCGCGGACACCTCCGGCAGCGTCGACGCCACCCGAACCACGTCACGTCACGTCACTTCGAATTTCCCACTTTCGACAGCGTCAGCGGCACCTCGACCACGCAACGTCACGTCACTCTTCGAACCACTCACCTCTCCGGCAGAATCGGCGGCATCTCGACCACGCAACGTCACGTCACCCTTCGAACCACTCACTCCTCGGGCAGAATCGGCAGCACCTCGACCACGCAACGTCACGTCACTCGGACACAACTGGCGAGGCGTGGCGGCACCGGAGCGTGGTGAGCCGGGTCAGTCCAGCAGCCCGCCGGCGGAACAGCCGGGCGCCCGTCCACCACTGTCGCCGACAGTCGCCGGCGCCACCTGCCGGCACCCGTACGCCATCGGTCCACCTTCAATATGGCGAACTCCCACGCGCCAGTCGACCGGGCAGCGCGGCTATTTCGGTGCCGGTCCGTGGGCCGAGCCGCAGACGGGCGTCGCGCCGTCGCGACACGCGCGGCCGCGAGCCCGGCGGCCGCGCGACGTCAGCGCGCCGCGGCCCGGCACGTGGTGTGATGCGCCATCATCGGCGCACTCTTCTGCCAATGGCGTCGGCCGGCTGTCGCAGAGTTGGCAGCGGCCGGCGGCAGGTGATGACGGCCCGACCAGCCGCCGCCGACCGCCAGCCGGCCGCTCCCGGCACGGGCTCGTCCGTCACCGCTCTCCACCCGACGGCACGGGCCCCCGGCACCGCTCTCCAGCCGACGGCACGGCCCCCCGGCACCGCTCTCCAGCCGACGGCACGGACCCCCCGGTACCGCTCTCCCCGACAACACGAGACCGCCCGGTACCGCTCTCCACCCGACGGCACGGGCCCCCCGGCACCGCTCTCCAGCCGACGGCACGGGCCCCCGGCACCGCTCTCCACCCGACGGCACGGGCCCCCCGGCACCGCTCTCCAGCCGACGGCACGGGCCCCCCGGCACCGCTCTCCACCGACGGCCCCCGGCACCCTCCACCGCTCTCCACCGACGGCACGGGCCCCGGCACCGCTCTCCCCCGACGCACGGGCCCCCGGCACCGCTCTCCAGCCGACGGCACGGGCCCCCGGCACCGCTCTCCACCCGACGGCACGGGCCCCCCGGCACCGCTCTCCAGCCGACGGCACGCTCCCCCCCCCCCTGGTACTGCTGACCACCCGGCCGCCCTCGGTGCAGAACCAGCCGATCGCCCGCCACCGCTCGGTATCCTGTCGTGCCAAGGTATCGCCGCTGATTATGAGGATGCTGGCACGACCCACATCTGATAGCCACAGGTAGTCCGTGGGAATGCGTAGCACTGATGGCTGGTAAGGATTTTGATATGGGCGTAGAAAATGGGAGCCAGGGAGACCTCGTCGGTCCACTTTTTGGATAGGCCTAAGAAAATCACGAGCACTTGAGGGGAGGGGGCGGATTCCGCCCCTAAGATCTTGGCTCCACTTAAAGCAGGAGCAACGAAATTTACAGGGTGGTTGGGTACTGTAATGCGCTCTATTTTGTGCAAATCTCATGGCCTTAGGTCAATATCATCCAGGTCAAATGAGGTCAAAATTTGAAGAAAAAAATATGGTTTTGTGTGGCTTGGCTTTTCATTGTTATGGATCGCGATGATTGTGCTTAAATGCTCCAAAATGGGCGTCAATTACGTTTTAGACATTACTAATGATGCAATACAGATGCCACACCCGACATTTGACCTCGGGTCACCTATATAGCACCATTTTATCAGGTCATTGCCTGTTCCAGTTACCGGAACCGGGCCGCCCGCCCGATTGCTCCGTTGGGCGGCTCGGCGCAATCTGTCTCGCAAATAAAGGAGTGAAGTGCATAAATAAAGTATGGAAACGCTTAGGTACACAATGACAAACAGTAGTTTTCAGGATGTGTAGGAAATAACATGCAAATTGGCATCAATCGCATGACAGTCATTTGCATTCATGACAACATTCCAGTTGACCTAGTTTGGTTCCATTAATCTGTTATGTGCTTCACCTGACTTGACCTCGGTGACCTAACATGACTTTGAAACAATTTAGCATAACAATATACATCAAACAAGTTGCTAGTGTTCCCAAGAACACTTTCCTTTCGTCAATAAACTGGAAGCGCATCAGCGCCGATTTTTGTGGTCTGGCGCTCAGAACATTTGTTTATTCTAACGACCCCTAACTCGGACAAAACAAAATAGCCGATTTTCGCTTTTCTAGCTTGAAGCAACGCACCGGTCATTTCTAAGCAGGTACATGCACAATGGCGTATCTCGGTCAGTAAAATCTGTAGTTATGTACGAAAAACCGGACGGGTGGGCGGATTGTTCCCCTCATTCCAGGGCGCGTGTTATTCATGGTAATTGTCCCCCTCCCCACACGTACAATTGCATTGGGTTATATGAAAGAAAAGATGAACAAAATGGCAAGAAATGTTATTTAGGTCAGTTTACGCTTTCGCTCTCAATTTTCAGGACGACCGTGTCACTCCTCTTTTCCTCGAATCGGGTCATATTGACTCGATTTCGGTCCGCTCTATCAGCCATTTATTGAAACTCTCCTGGGTCCATGGATTTTGGCAGAACCTTGGCAAACACCCGGCCAAAAGTGACAATTCGTGGCGAAATGCTCAGATAACTGAAGCCATGTCAAGTTACCTGTTCAGATACATTTGCTTTTGGTAGGCATCACATTTATTTGTTCTGACCACTGACGTAAAAAGGTCACCTGTGCGGACCGTGGTGTAGCTCGACGTGGGGTGGCGCACTCCCTTCGTTTCGTCTTCGCGGACGTGGGTAGGCTTATGGGCTGGGGTTGTTACGTGACGATAATAGACACCGATCTTTTACGAAGAACACGTAATCAGTGTGGGGCGAATTTTGATCTGTGTTTGTGAACGACTGTCAACCAGGACTTAATGCCTCGAGGCGGTACTGATGCCCCACCCCCATCAACAGTACCACACTAATCTACACTGATTAATTAATCGTATCCCTCCTATCACGCCACTCTTCTCATCTTATCTGATTAAAAATGATTAAAAGTCACGATTAAAGAGTCGACATGTGAGGGCCTCCTAGGGAAACCGAAGCGGTGGCGAGACCGAGCAGTGAGTGGAGGCCTACAGGAGCCCTCCATCTAAAGAAAAGCACCCAGGGGAAGAAAAGTGGACTTCCAATATGAATGCTACTTTTTCTTCTTGGATCAACTCATGCCTTTTTAGTTACGGCATTATTACATACTTTACGTTGCGCAGCGGCAAGCTGGCAAAATGAAACGAAATAATCGTTGGGGAGCTCAAATAGTCATTGCCGCACATGGCACCAGTATCGTGGGAAGCGAAGCAGCTACCCGCCGGGTACATGGCCCGCCTGGAGACGCCATCCGGGTAGGTGGGACACCAGAAATACTCGGGCAGTCGTACAGACTACCGCAGGGACGAGACAATGCCCAGTCCGACGCTACAGGGGCTGGTATCGAAACGGGAGGTCATCCATGTCCTGCACGCCGTGTCCAAGGAGCAAGATCGAGTGCGCAACGCCGCCAGCAAGCCGACCTGCCGAGAAATACTGCAGACGAGTTGTTCCGCCCACTAACGGTCGACGCGCAGCACACACGCACCCAGTTGCTGTGGCCGCCGGATACGCCCCGAAGATGTGGTGCGACTAATCGATCAGTATCGATCAGCATTTACTCAACGTAGCTGTCTGGTGCCTGATGAATGTGGCGCAGAGGCGCAGACAAGGGGAGGGAACGACTCCTCCCTTAGCAGCCAAAAATACACCAGACGCAACGCGGTAGGTTGGGATTTTCACGGCACAAAACCAAAATTGTCGCTTCGCGCACCGGAAGCTTTCTTCGTTTCTTCACATTCCGCTTTCGTCGGGCCCCCTAAGGAAAACCCTGGCTGTGCTGCTGATGTGGCGGCGGCAACGGCAAAATTGAACAGCGCGAGTAATTTATGCCAGTATACCGTATCGGCCGACCTGATTTTTTAGAAACTAAATTGGCGGCTTATGAAGGCAAATGTAAGTCACTTCGAAGAATCAAACGTCCCCTGGAGTGCAGAGGTGCATCCCGGACATTTAGTAACCCGTTTCAAAGCTCCAAGAGTGGATGGAAGCTGTCTTAAACCGAACGATCTTTGTAGATGCTCTTGGGAGACACATCAGTCCTTCGGAGGAGCTAAAGCCACACCATGAAAACTACTCCGATAGTAGCCATGGGCTCGGCCTAGGCTTGGAAGTGTAAAAACACTGGGCTATCCACTAGGCCGCTTAAAGGTGGTAAGGCAAATACCACTCAACAGAGCAGGTTTAATTATCGCTCCAGGATGAGCGAGGTAGGTTATTTGTGTCTGAACCCATTATTAATAAGACGTACGATTTTTTCAATTCAATTTAATTCCCTCAACGCACTGCGGTTAGGTTCCCCTGAAGTGTTCAGCCTGCGTGTCGTTTTATATACGTCTGGAGGACCACGTGCCGCACCAGTGTCGAAATCTGGCCCTCCAGTGCCGAATTGAACCACCACGGCGCTGGACTGAACCTAACTAAATTAGTCATAGAATGTGGAGCAAATCCGCAAAAACAGCTTCAGATATTTCCTTCTCGAGCAGCACCAGCAATGTCTTTTAACACTCCAATTCACTCAAATGTCCCCGATTGAGCTTGATGTGCCCGTCAAATGGCCTTCATAAAACCGTGACTGTCCTTACTTGAGCCGCAAGTGCGACCGCACCATCCCGGGATAGCATGAACATATTTGTTGGCTAAAAGGCAATCTAATGGTTGGATGCATTTGTTTGAAGATTGCGCGTGTTCCCCTGAAATGGAATAGGACGAGGTGAGCAGCATGGCTGCTCAGTAGCCTGTGTCGATAATTTTCAGTGGTGTTATAAAAAACGGCTACTGTTTTTATTTTGTCTTGATATGTTTTTACTTCGTTAGGATATTCGGCACGCAAATTAGATCGCTGGGCAATTGACATTTTTCCTCAACATGCGTTTGAAAAAGACCCTGTTTTCGGCATTCGGCGCCATATTGGCTGTGAGAGCCAATCCAGATAAGTAGGTCAAATAGTACCTTTTTATCCGGTATGCTTACAGCGGAATGGTGCTCCAGACACGTCTCTGTAGCGATTACAGAGTAGAGCGCGAGTTCGCTGTTGAACGTGTCAGGTGCATCCGCGCCAAAAATAAGCGTGGAGACCCCAGCGTCCGCCCCAGGAGAATTCCGAGACTAAATAAGACCGCGGAGAGTCTGCAGGAGTTGATATCCTGGAACGGCGCCCTCGAACCGGCCCTCACGTGCCATACACCAAGCTCCAGACTTGAAGGCTATGTGGACATGCCAATGTCAGTTCCAGCTTCCTGTGCACGGTCAGTCAGTTATATGATGCGTGAAACAGGTGTCGCTAGCTACAAAAAAAACGTTCGGGAAGGAGAGGAGGGCCGGCTACATCCGGGCTGGCTACATGCACCGGCAGCTTTTGTACGTGCTAACAACTAAGAGGGACGTGGAGAATATGCTGAAACGACCGTGAGTTCCATGAAAGATAGAACTGGGGTGCTCTATGCCGCCCAGTCAGTTATGCTCCGCACCTTTGCGAGCTGTTTGCCTTGGATATACCAGTGTGCATTGATTGATGTCTGACATGCGTCTCTTTGGGGGAAAATAGGCATCGATGGTCCCATGGCGATCACGGCGAATTTTAATCATTTTTTTTTCACCAACGCATCTGATTTTCGTCTGAATGTGATGTGAAAAGGCTATCTGAATGTCTCAACATACGAATAGGTAGGTATTTGGTATGTAATGCACATGCGTACAAAGCAGCCTCCCTCAATCATGCTGCTATGTAGTTCAAACAGCGAATAAATATGAAGCTTTGTCTATATTTATATGCCCAGTGAGTGATGCTTAAGTCATTAAATGAGTAAGTGCAGAAATCGCGGCTGTTTCGTGATTTATACTTCTGTGAACCTCAGTTCCTTGTATGCTCCGAAATGGACATTTGCTGGCGTATTAGAAGACATAAGATAGCCAATGTTAATTAACTATCGATTTTTCGACAATATTGCGTCGTTTCAATCGACTCAGCTCGTTGAGACGATCAAAAAGAGGTGCTATTTGATCCACTTATTTGGATTGGTTCTCACAGCCAATATGACGCCGAATGCCGAAGTCTTTTTCAAACGCATTTTTAGGCAAAATGCCTATTGCCCAGCGATAATTTTTCAATTTGTATGCAAAATTGTTACGCACATATCAAGGCAAAATAAAAGCAGTAGCTGTTTTTGATGACACCACTTTGAAAATTATCGACACAGGCTACTGCTCAGTCATCACTGCGTGCACGAGTATGCAGACATAATTTTCGTCTTTCTCTTAATCCCAATTCAATTTTTACCCTACTTCACTTGATACATGACGAGCACGAGAAAGTATTTCTCCCAGCTAAATTAACAAACAAGACGTTCGTTCCCTGAGAAACATCAACCTCAATCGACGTAAGGTAACAATTACTCTGGGTCTTCCATCGCTTCAGATAAACCTGTGAGCACGGGTCCGCATGCACGTGGCGGACGCAGCAGGTAGCGTAAACCTCATGAAGGGTCGACCTCTGCGGACTGGTCCCGCTGCTGACTAAGCAGAGGCTTAGGTTCGCTCACGACGCATTCGACTTCAAGATCGTATGGCGTCGCGGCACTTTCACGCCGATTGGTCTCGGTTCGACTCGAAAATACTGCCGGCTGCGGGTTTCGAACCAACGATCTTCCGATCAAGAGTCGAACGCCCACTCTTGACCGCGGTAGCTCCACCTGCCGACTGAGCTCCCGCGACCCCCTCCCCTCATAACTAGCTGGGGCATCAGCGGCCAATATCCGACGTCTGGAAAAACACAAAACACCACCCGACACGCTTCAAGGCGCCGCTATGCCTGAGCAAATAACAAACGTCACTTAACACGAGCGGCGGCTGGCGTCGAACAGAGGTAAACGCCGGTCCGCTGTCACCGTCTGTATTGCGGAGACGGCGACGGCGATACATACACATGACACTGCGACACAGGATGAGATGCGACACGGGCAATATGACCGACACTGACGTCACACTGCCGACGGTGACGTCACAGGTCGACGGTGACGTCACACCACGGGCATGTTCAGCTCCAGGTCGTCGTAGTGGTCCTGCTGGTAGAAGCGCGCCTTCACTTGACGGCCGCCGAAGAACCGGCCGTTCAGGTCGACCAGAGCTGCAACAGCGCCGCCCGTGTCACACATTACAGGCGGAGGTGTCACAGGCGAAGGCGTCACAGGCAGAGGAATTGCAGGCCAAGCTGTCACGGATAATGAGTTGTTGTTTTGGCACCAGTCGCCGCCAAGAGTCCCAAGAGTCTGTTGGCAATATGCCATGACATGGCGAATTGCCACAGTTGGCACGTTCGAGATGACAAAGAGGAACGAAGTAAAATCTTTCTCGACATATGTCGGACATTTGAGATAGGAATCAAAAAAACGACGTTCTTAAATCCGCACCTGAAACAACCAGTCATCGCAATGTATAATATAGTTGTTGGTCTCACCACCAGCCTGCTGCAAAGCCAGCCCAGTTAGGTCAGTAAAGTGGTTCAGTGAAGACCAGTCTGCCGTGGAGCACTGCAGCATGTGAGCGATACGATTGCAGTGCTGACAGAGATAATATCCTAATATTCAGACTCCGATGATTAATATCCCAGCCACAGCCAGGTATTGGAAAACAGGGACACATATCCGCCACATGTCGGCGAGAACACACCCTGCGTGGTTCCGGGCGCTCAGATATGCGACAATCACCCGTTCGCTCCAGCAGACGGCTGATGAGATATTTTTACGGTCTCGAAACGCCGTTGTTCCAGAAAATCGCCCACCCCCTATCACCGGGAGGTGGTGCTCAGTTTATCGCCCCCTCGCTCTTTCGCCCTGGGAATGGCTTCGGCATGAGCATCACGTGTGGGATGTGTTACCACATGATTTGGTATTCCCTTGCATTACTTTATCTTGCACAATTTGGTGTGTTCATCGTTGGCACTTTATGGATTTTGAAGCTTTTCTATTATTTTTTTTTGTCATTCATTTTTTTCGGATTCCCAGATCAGATGGTATTATTCGCTTTCTTTATATAATGTATTATATTCCCTGTACTTTTTAAATTGTGAAATATAATCCACCTTTGAGGTAATAATTCGAAAATGTTCTCTTGTTGAAAGAACCTTTTCCCTTCAGAGAATACACCAAAGCGCCTTTTGTTTATTTTGCCAACCGTAATTCCAATCGACGCGCTGTTGCTAATGCCTACGAGAAAAAACTGAAACCCCCATCGTAAGATATGTACAAATATCTAAAGACCTTACATGCCAGTGCTCAAGGTGAGCGAATTAGAACCTCCATCCTTGAATTCACTGCCTAGCTGGTAACATCACCCACAATTATTAACTGGATATTTGTGTTCGAGATTGCGCCAACTGATTCATATCATATGGCGCCCAGCCACTGTCCCCTGCCAGCTCCCAGAGCACTGCCTTATCCGGTGCTGTAAGCCTATCGGCTCTCACCTTTGATGGCGTTCTCGATGCGTTTGAACTCGACGAAGATTCGGACAGCCTCGATATCTGCGGCGCCCGACATCTCGACTATGGTCACCTTGACCACATCTCCGTACTTGGTACTGCACTCCTCCTTCACCTCGCCCTCCAGCTCCTCGTCCACCTCTCCGGCGCCCACCATATTCTGCCGGCCAGGACAGGTCAGGTCAGGGACCGATCACCCATCTTCACTTCATGATCCAGCTGAGCATCCACCTCCCTAGCACCCATCTTATTCTGTCGTTCATGTCACGTCAGGTGATGGCGGTATTTCTATTTGTGGTGCAGGACGCACCCTGGGGCAGCCGTTGTTATTTACATACGGATCGCACACAATGTGGTGCACGAGGCACACCGAGTCAGCAGTTGTCATCTGCAGAGGGACCACACACAATGTGGCGCACGAGGCACACCGAGTCAGCAGTTGTCATCTACAGAGGGACCACACACAATGTGGCGCACGAGGCACACCGAGTCAGCAGTTGTCATCTACAGAGGGACCACACACAATGTGGCGCACGAGGCACACCGAGTCAGCAGTTGTCATCTGCAGAGGGATCGCACACAATGTGGCGCACGAGGCACACCGAGTCAGCAGTTGTCATCTGCAGGGGTGGCACAAAAATGTGGCGTCACGAGGCACACAGCAGTCAGACACAGGGTGTCAACACAACAGGGGCGGCACAGGGACGTCAGCAGCACAGCAGGGTGCCAGCGAGGCACATAGCCAGCAGCCCAGCAGCAGGGTGACCAGGGGAGACACAGGGACGTCACGTCAGCAGCACAGCAGCAGGGTGACCAGGGGAGACACAGGGACGTCACGTCAGCAGCACAGCAGCAGAGTGACCAGGGGAGACACAGGGACGTCACGTCAGCAGCACAGCAGCAGGGTGACCAGGGGAAGCAGGGACGTCACGTCAGCAGCACAGCAGCAGGGTGACCAGGGGAGACACAGGGACGTCACGTCAGCAGCACAGCAGCAGGGTGACCAGGGGAGACACAGGGACGTCACGTCAGCAGCACAGCGCGACCGAGGGGCGGGGATGGTCAAGTGGTTAAGGTATTGTGACTTGCCTACCAAAGGTTCCGGGTTCAATACTGGCACCACATAGGACATTTCCAAATCCCGCGGCCCACCGGCGAAACAGCGTGAGCGGTGCCACTAGCCGTGATCGTGCATACAGTGCGTCGAGAGCTGCACAACAAACAAACAACAAACAGCACGACCGACACCGAGCTGGAGGACACACACATTCGCGGGGATGTGGGGATGTCACGTGGCCTACCCTGAGCATGACGACCTTGGTGGGGTTGCGCAGGATCTCGGCCATGGTGGGCTCGGCCGGCGGCGGCGGCGGCATCAGATCCTGGCCGCTGGATGCCGGCGCCGGCGCCGGCGCGCCCGCTGCCACCTCACGCTCGTGGATGATGCGGCCGCCGCGCTTGGACGTCTTCTCGACGGCTAGCGCGCGCGAGATGCCCTGGCCGGCCTTGCCCAGACCCTGGCCCTCCTGCAGACGGCAGCGTCAGTGGCAGGACGGCACAGCACCAGCCGCGGCAGTCACAGTCGCATACAGCCGGCGCATAGTCCGCAGTCCACAGTCGCTACATGATCCTCAGCCACTATCGCAGTCGCTACTGGCGGACCCGCAGCCCAGTCGGTACTGGCACGTGGGGAGGGGAGGAAAATATGTGAACACGAGCACGAGATAGAGTAGGCACGTGGTGATATGAAATCATGCTGATTGGTTGATGTCATAGTTTCACTGAGGATTCGGTGCCGCGAGAAGGTTCAATCCTCAACTTCAGAAGCCTTAAATAGCCGCATGCAAATGATCCTGTGGCATATGTGTTCATCAGGTTGTATTTCAGCAGGGTTGACTGATGAGCCAATCTAAGAGAAAGACAATTAAAGTGATGGCTGAAATGAACATTTAACTGCGAACATGCATTGGAGTATAGTGTTCACTCATTATTGAGAAGAACTCAGATAACTGGAGAAAATGTGTATGCATTCAGGGTGCTGTCTTCCTGAGGAAGACCTGAATTTCATCTGAAGCAGAGGCACCCCAAACATAGATTTGTATTTGTCTGATGTCACTGGAGGCTTCTTCAATCAGCAAAGGTTATCAATTTCAATTAATCCAGAATGAACAGCTTCGCCTGTTGAGATGTTTCAATGCGTAAGCCTAATTCGTATGTTCCATTAGAGACTGCACATTGCTGTCATAAACGCATCCCAGCAAACGAAAATACAAATGATTGCTAAATTTGTATCGTGCAAGAAATTGATCGTGTGGCATGAACGCCGATCGCCAGCTGCCCGCAACTATATGGAGCAGTTAGACCACAGTCATTGACCGACCGCCGTCGGAAAGCTGAGAGAGTCGTCACAAAAGCCTGCCTTCTAGCTGGACTCGAACGCTTAAACACCAGCCTCCACCCCGCACATTTTACTGGATAGGGGCGACACAGATTTGACTGCGAAAAGCGTGCACCCGCGGCTGCAATTTGAAAGAACTCGCCGTGAGACTAGGACGGCTCGGCCTGATCACGCCAGCGGCCACACCCGGAGACGACCATCTTACCCGGTATCCATATTTCGCCATGATCTGGGCGGCGATGCTGCCGCCGCCGCCGCCGCCACTTCCCAGGCCCGCCTTGGCGCCCAGTCCGAGCAGCGGCGGTGACGAGGAGCGCTCCTGCAGTATCGACGGCGGAGCGATGGCCGCGCCCACCGTGCCTGCCCGCGCAGCGACACACGTTTAGCCACGGAGCGACACACGTTTAGCCACGGAGCGACACACGTTTAGTCACGCAGCGACACACGTTTAGCCACGGAGCGTCACACGTTTAGCCAGGGAGCGTCACACGTTTAGCCACGCAGCGACACACGTTTAGCCACGGAGCGACACACGTTTAGCCATGGAGCGTCACACGTTTAGCCACGGAGCGACACACGTTTAGCCACGGAGCGTCACACGTTTAGCTACGGAGCGACACACGTTTAGCCACGGAGCGACACACGTTTAGCCACAGAGCGACACACGTTTAGCCACGGAGCGACACACGTTTAGCCACAGAGCGACACACGTTTAGCCACGGAGCGTCACGCGTTTAGCCACGCAGCGACATACGTTTAGCCACGCAGCGACACACGTTTCGAGTGCGCTCCTCGCCACACTCCGTCCGAGAGTTCCGCGGACTCTGACGTCATATGTCGTCCACGAAATTCCGCACGAAATCCCAGACCATACTTAGTGGATCCCGCGAGGAACGCGCCCACTGTAATAAGCTGTCAAGCCATGTCCTGTGTAGCTTCGTGCACGATTCGACACTCATGGAACATACTGGTAACATCACGATAGATGTGGAAAACTGGGAGGTAATTGTGAGAAAACAACACAATTAGGCTGCGATATGTATACATGGTATCTGTGGATGCTTATGCCATCAACGGTAAGGTCTTTCCAAGTTACTTTCGGCTGTTTACAAATGACAATACAACCGACTCACATAATTTATACGACGCGAAACTTGTCAGAGCACTCCGTGGTTGGAACACGCGAATGACGTACGTCACACACAGCGGAATTCGCAGAATAAACACAACAGAGAACGCACCCACAACAGGCTGATAGAGGGGGTCCGAGTATTCACGTCCTAGGAGACATAGGCTGCGCCGCATTGCACAAGCGCTGTGCGTCACAGTCTACCTCTAGTCCATGGAACCTGTTGCGGTGCGAGCGATCGGCAGCCCAGGGGTCGCAAAAAAAGTATAAATTGGCAGCGAGCGTGAAGGCGTCGTACTACATCAATGCAAATGATACCGAACAAACGTGATGCAAACACTCACTGTTGTACTACTAAATAGAACGGATAACCCCAGTCTTAATAATGGGGCAACGAAATTGACGCTTCGCCAGAGAACTTCGTGAACAAGGTTAGGTATTATTCCTAATACCCTCCCTCCCCTCCGCCTCAGTCTGTGAGTAATCCTGTTGATTTAAACGGAAAATACACTCGAAAATTAAACTGCATAGCTACTTGTCTTACGAATTAGCAATGCAAAGATAGGAAGTTATATTTATATCCGTGAATCTAGTATAACACTTATGCTACAGAGAGAAGCAGCAGAATAAGTAATGGAACAGGGAAACGTTAAATATTATTCATACACTGCTCGGTGCTTTCTCGCACCGAAATCCGGAATGCGTCGGACTTCGCGATGTGAAACAGCTCGTAGAAGTGACAAGAACTTCCCATACTGCTCTTAATCCTCCTAGTGCCCAAAATATATTTCATGCTCAATAATTCATGCAGCCTACGCTGCTCAAGACAACACACATACATTTGTATCTTATTGACTGAAACTGTCGATATAAGCATTTACTTCTGGTGGCAACTGTGCACTTCTGCAAATAAATGTGTTCACTTGGGGCTTGAGGCTTGCCACCGCAACTATGAGATCACCAAGCCGTTCGCAGTCTACAACCCGCCCCGCACGCCACAATACTAAAGCATGGTCTGCACAGTTGCGGCAACGCACTTCAGGGGACATCTCTGAGGTTACGAAACGTGACCGACCCACCTTTCCGCTTGCGCTCCTCCTCCTTGGCTTCGTCCTCGTCGTCGCTGTAGTTCCCGACCAGACCGCGCTGCGGCGCCACCAGCTCCTTCTCGCGTCGGTCCCGCTCGCGGTCTTGCTCTTTTTTCTTTCGCAGCTCTGTGGCAGTGTGTGTCACCAGCAATGCAGAGCATGGCATACGCCAGTCGTGCTCTGTAACCATGACAACGAGGCAAACTCCGCAAGTCGTGAAGCATGGCCGTCACGACTCAGACGCAGGGTTTTCGTTGGGTGTGAGATGGCAAGACGAGTACAATAGGATGTCGAAATTTGCCTCGAGATTAGTGTCCCTTAAAATGATTTTTATGTCTTTCAGATTCAAGTTTGTGCCCTTGGTTTTGGTGCCTATGACTGTTCCTCTATCCTTTGTTTTGAGATTCATAATTTAGGAGCTATGTTTGAGATAGGAAAATAATACCTACGCTAATAAAACTGGTATTGTATATGTATATCACATTATAGGCATCCCTTTGCCAAAAATTGAAATGAAAAAATGTTTGCGCACCACCATTACTTATCAAGAGCATGAACATGATACTTATAAGTAAGATACTGTAAGAAAGGAAACACGAAGACTTGATAAGCACGCATTAACCCTTTCCGGTCTTTCCGGTCAAATCCTCACACCCCGTCTCGGGGGGGGGGCGGTTGAAGAACCCCACTCTAAAATCCAAACTAAGCATCGCACGAAAACGAAAGAGGTGTCATCGGAAAGCGCTCGACGAGTAGGGTCCGGGTCCCCCCCCCCCCTCCGAAAAAAAATCCCCAAAAGTGACGTCACCAGGTGGCTAGATTTTCACGACTTTTCACGACTCACATTGTTTTTTACTCTGGGAAGTTCATTTTGGGGGATATATGAAAAGCAAAATTCATTTCGAATGAGAAGAGGACAGCGAAATCGACCAGGGCTATAATTTGTTTGCCCCCCCCCCCCAAGTATTTGTTTTAATTCCAAAATTTTGAGTTTTCAAGTTTTCTTTAATTTTCCTGTTCCAATGGGTAGAGCAGACCGAGAAACGTTGTTGGAAGTCAACCTGCCCTAATAAAAAATGCTTACTTTAGCCGGAATCCTGTATTTGAACTGCAATATGGCAAATACGCAAAATGTATGTATTCAAAAACGAAAACAAAACTTCAATTCGTACGTTTTGTTGCATCCGTAAAGATAAGCAAACGCTGAAAGTTTCATTAACATATCTGCATCCGTTAAAGCGTGACGACTTGTTGAACATTTTTGGAGGTGACCTCACTTGACCTTGACTAACTCGTTGATCCTGGATGACCTGGCATAAAATTTTTGAATCAGCATGTAAAATTTATGTGGAAAAGGTATGCCAAATTTGGGCGAGCCGCCGCGTGCCATTCGTCCGCTATCCGCGAAAAACCCGAGGGGGGGCGGTTGAAGACCCCCCGAGACGGGTTAAAGAGAAGGAGGTCGATACTTCTTGGATAACGATGTCAATTGAGTGTTCAGAATGTGGTATATTCCACCCTATTTCACAAATACTTTATCACTGCTCAGACTCGACCAATTGCAGAGGGATTATCGCCACACCATTGTCCATATATTCAACGTTATTGACCGGGATGCACCAGAACCTGGTGTAAATTCATCAGAACCGCTGACGGTGAAGACAAGAGCCACGGGCAGCGTTCGCCATGCTGAACGATTCTGGACTTGCGCTCCAGAGCGGACATATGGTCCGTGCACGCTGCGGCCCGATGGAGTGACCCTGGCTGGTCGCCACACGGCTCCCTTGTCACCTTGGCCGCCGGGCCGACCCTGTGGCAGCGTGCAAGAAGGGACTATCAATCTACTCTTGCTTTCCGCGAAGTGTATCTACTGTTGTTTCTATCCAAGTGTTCGGTGAAGTCATGGCCAGGATTGCCGCCCATGGATACAGGGCGGCGATTACGCGACTCAGCGTGTGAGTAGGCTGCACCTACGTACCTTTGACGACCTTTTCATAGTCGTTGGGCTTCAGAGGGTCGTATTCGTTCTTCGCCTCAGTGTCAGGCCCGAACGATATAAACTGAGTGGGGCCTCTCGAGGCGCTTTTTTGACCCAACTGAAAACCGTGGTCACATTACAAAATATCGCGCATGTCCCACAGCAGTAATGGAATGGCTATGTGAGCTTGAATCATGACACACATCAACACATCCAAGTACACTTACTTGCACAGAAACTTTCGTACCGAAAAAAAAAGAGTAATCAACCAGGCCATTTGATGACCACAGAACGAAAACAAAATACACGAACTGGTTGCACTTGCTAGAGAGATCGAACGAGTTAAAAGATTGAACGTACAATTATGTCCAGACAATGGCAATGAGAATGTGGCGACGGTGCAAGGCGCAGAACAGCACGACCCCGGCACTGAGAATATGCGGCCAGGGGCATGCACCAGGGGCAGCCCCTGCATGAATGCATGAATGGCATGCACCAGGGGCAGGCACACACTCCCCACTTCTCGGGAAATTAGCTCCAGCACGGGGTGGGGTGGACATAATTGACGCCAAATAGAAATAAATGACCTATGAAACATGGCTTCCGACGTCTCGACGCTTTTGAAACACTGCACTTCAAAACCAGACTGCATTAACAGAGGAGGCGTGACTATCCCGATAAAACTGAGCGGACGGGTAGACCAGGGGAAGCTGGCCTACCTGCTCGTGACAGGGGAGGGGTTGGTGTTGCAGGGTTGGATGAAAGACATACAAAGGGACGTAGACATAGGATTGATATGGGATGGGATGGAAGGGAGAGAGGGATGGGCGGTGGGGACTACGTGAGTCCCTGGAAACACCTCCGTGCTTCCAAGCCCCTTATCGGGGCGGCTGTGGTGGCCCGAGGGAGCGCCATTTCCTTAGCCAGCCGTGTAACGAGGCTGACCCCACTGCGGGGGACGACATAGCCCCGACGACAGACATTACTTCACCGGACCCCACGTCCCCGCACGGAGACAACGATTGCAGTACAGCGTTAAAATAATGGCTTTTCGTTAGGTGTGAGATGTCGAAAGCTAGTACAGTAGCATGTCGAAATTCTTCATGAAAACGGTGACGTTTAAAATACATTTATGTCCTTGAAGCTCAAGTTTGAGCTCCATGATGCACTTACTAGTGAGCCTTCTTTGCTTGTTTTGGCACATACCTATTTTGGGGATTCTTATCCTTGTGAAAACGATACAAATATACATGCTATTCACTGGCATTACAAAACAGACCACATCATGGGTTGGTTATATGGGCTTAGAGACGCATCGACTGCGTTGGTCATACAGCACCCACAAATCACATCATGGATTGTTCTTTACCTGGAGTTGCGCTACGAGACATTCGTGTATCCCGATCCGTAATGGTGAGCACAATCATAGGCCGGAGACGACGACTGTAACTGACCTGGCCGGAGACGACGACTGCGACGCTGCACCTGGCCGTAGACGACGACGACTGTAACTGACCTGGCCGGAGACGACGACGACTGTAACTGACCTGGCCGGAGACGACTGTAACTGACCTGGCCGGACGACTGTAACTGACCTGGCCGGAGCGACGACGACTGTAACTGACCTGGCCGGAGACGACGACTGTAACTGACCTGGCCGGAGACGACTGTAACTGACCTGGCCGGAGGACGACTGTAACTGACGGGCGCGGAGCGACGACTGTAACTGACCTGGCCGGAGCGACGACTGTAACTGACCTGGCCTGAGACGACGACTGTAACTGACCTGGCCGGAGACGACGACTGTAACTGACCTGGCCGGAGACGACGACTGTAACTGACATGGCCGGAGACGACGACTGTAACTGACCTGGCCGGAGACGACGACTGTAACTGACCTGGCCGGAGACGAACTGTAACTGACCTGGCCGGAGACGACGACTGTAACTGACCTGGCCGGAGACGACGACGACTGTAACTGACATGGCCGGAGACGACGACGAGCTCGCCTCTGCCCGGACTGAGACAAGGACAGCGCGCCCTCGGCCGGACCGAGACACCGACGGCCGTACCTGTGCCGAGACGCCGATGGCGGCCGCCGTCGCCGGCTGGTCGTCGTCGTCACGCTTTCCCTTCAGGTCGATGACCGGCGCCATGGTGTTGGCGCGGCGCGTGAGATCACGGCGCGGCTGGCTGACGGCCGCCTTCCGCAGCTTCATCTGCTGCTGCAGCAGCTTCATGTTGGAGCTTCCCCAGCCGGGCACGCGCTCAGACTTCTTGCCGTCCAGCCCCGAGTCGATGTCGTCGTACAGCGACATCTCGACCGCTGCCCGCCGGAAAATACACAAATGGTGCCTTAAATAGCCTCCGCACACCTACGTGCAAGGTAGTCGCTTAATCATGCACCGGATATTTTGGAGGATCTGGTGAATGTGTGAGTGGGAGAGATTGGTCTGCAAGCGATTGTCAGATGAAGAGGTTGCAAACCGAAACTTCGGAACAAACCGAAGTCACTAGACAACCACAGCCTGCAACTGATACATGCTGACGAAGGTCAACCACTTTTGTTTGTGTCAATTATTTTATATATTTGGAATGCCATCACATGTACATTCAGTACATTCAGACAGAGACCTGTCATTCATGTCAATAGAGTTAAAAAGCCCAAAGCCAGTGTCGCATGCAAGAGATTAACTGCCTCCAACCCACAGGACAAGGTACAGGTTGACATATAAGCAGAACCCTTTGGCAATTAATTGTCTTGAAGCTGATGACACTGGCCCTTCAATCATGAGCCTGGTCCATGAAAGGCCTGCTGTCTATGGAGATGAACATGACTCAAAACAAGACTCATACTGACTTGGTTAAAACTTGTGTGGTTAAGACTTGTCTTGAGGTGGTCAAGAGCTTAAGGGCATTTTGACCAAAGCTTGACTATTTTGTATCTGTATATCTCAATTAAGAGTTTCAGTGAGTTATGCTTAGGGGAAGAGGTGAGGGAGATCTAAACACCCAAGGCATGCAACAAATAGCTCTACTGCTGCTTCTGTATGGTTGAATCAGTAATTGTACTGTGTGTATTGGACACAAAATGAACAAGCTATCCATATCCAAACAGTTCCCTTCAATGAAAATCCTCTAACCACTTGCAATAAACAACTTCAAAACATGGGAGCCATATAACCACCACAGTTGATGTGCACTAAAACCCTAATACCAAACTAACTGACTTCAAAACAGATAATTATTTTGTAGTGGTGTGCCAAATTGTGAACACAAAAATGTTGTGTAGAATTAGCTCACTGTAGCTGTTGTGGAACAAGCTATTAGTAGCCACTAAAAAATGTTTGTGTAATTTCAAAAAAATATTGAGTCACTTCCTTGTGGTTTCCTTAAGCTTCAAGCTCTTAGAAGCCTAAAATGGTGCATGTGAACTACACTAGCTCCATACACAAAAAATGGAATAACTATGCAATGAGACCTTCATGTTTTGGTAGAAGCAGGTCCATAATCTATGAATACCACCATCCATTTGTTATTTATGTGCTGAACATGATGTGGGAGACATTCAAAGGTAGGTGTTCAGAAAACAGAACATGTTCAGATACACCCACTCTTCCCCTACCTAGACACCTATGTACAACAGGAAAACCCAAATTGCCTACCTGTTATGTAAGTTTTTGTGGCTAAAACAATATCATTGATAGGTAAATAGGTAGGTACCTAATCTTCGAACGTGCAACGGATGAACTCTCCCGTCATAAGCAGCACACACAACCACGGGGTGATTCAGAACACCCAAAGAAAAAAGTCCAATTGCAAAACACAACCACACGCACTTTCTTCGAACTAGCAACAGGTTCACATTGATATTGAGATTGATATTCGCCGGGAGGGCGAATTCAAGGTGCCTTTACTAGAAGGTAGATCAAACTTTTCCTTCAAGCCTGCATGACATCATCAGAAGGTTTTTTTTTAAATTATGGTATTCATCTGGTTGCAGAAGATTTTTCACAAATCATGCGCAATGGTTACTTTTATTTTGAGCAAGCGAGTTTGTCTTCCGCTAGCCAGGTGAGTAATTTTCTTGTGCTGTTCTTTCCAGTCTAAATATGTTTTGGCCCTTCCTTTTTCATGCATAGGCAATGTTGGACCTATTCATTGTAATCCTGGATATGGAGACGAATATTTTGTTGTCACCACTGAGTTATACCACTGAGTTATAGTTGCAATAAGTTAAGGTCAGAGTTAAGAAAACTGGATTATTTGGATCAGATTTGCTGACTGAAATGGTGGACTTATGAAGCCACATTTTTACAGATACCTAATATTTGCCTAATAAATACAGATAAAACAATGTATATATTTACATAATTGGCATATAATTTAGGTGCATTTACACCTTGACAAGTGTTTCCTCTTTTCGATGAAGGCGATTTAAACTGGATATAAAAATACAATATTTGTGTACATTTTCTCTGTTCTATGTTAGAAATTAGTCTGGAACACGAGCATATATCTTATTGCTGAAAAAATAGCATTTTTGTTGTCATATGAACACATGTATATCTTTAGTGATGTAGCACAAGAAATATGTTGGAATGTGTGGCATTATATGCTTTTTTAAAGATGGTTTGAACATAGTGGCTGGAAGTCCTGACCTGTGTTATTTAATGTATGTCTCACACTTAGTATAAAGAGGTTATCATGAGATAACAAGCTAGTAATGCCTATTGATTGATTCTTTGCATGGACAATGATAGGATTTGTGTAAAATTGTAAAAATGCATAAGTCCCTGGACCATTTTTTTATCACAATGTTGTTTTTCTGGTGCTTACTGACGTGATTTCAATTAATTTGACATTTCTTTGGAAAATACAAACTTCCCAGTATATAAGCACTTGAGGTTAGCATACTTCTATTTTAGAAGTCCGTCCAAAAAAAGAATATCAGCACCATTGAAGTACATTTTTGTTAAACAAGTAAAGAAATTTGACAATGCAGATGCATTCTATCCCACCTAAACGGCAGATGGGAAACGGTTTCGGGTGTGGTGGTATATAATTAGTAATAACATGCAATTATAATCAATGAAAAGTGATGTAACTTTATCCAACCTAGCGTACTGATGTTGGATGGCCTAAAACCGACCGATGTTGAACCACATAAAATACACTGCTAATGGATTGCTTAAAGCCTACAGATGTTTGATTACCTCAATATGATTTTAAGTTGTGATTTCTAAAATAAATGGTAGAGGAAGACGTCAGCCTTCCAGTCGCCGGCTGCCAGCGACCAACGTGCAGACAGCGGGTCAGGCGGGTTGTCCCTGGTTATCTTGGGTCAGGCTCTTGGGCCAGGCGTGCACGGTCCAGCTCGCGGACCGCTGATAGGTCATTTCCATAGTAGCCAAGTCAGGTCGCCAGTGATGCTGTTGCTGTATTCGCTCCCGAAGCCGTCCCCGTCGGCTCCTGCGACGTCATTTCCGCGAGTGGTATCTCAGCTAAGACCACCATCAGTGGTAGCCTTATCCGCTGGCGTGTGTTCTCCTTTGCCGCCCCGGTTCTGGTTGGTTATTGGGTTTACGATATGTCAACCATTGAGTCATGTAGCGTTGCCAATCTCTCACGCCGATTGGTCGCGGGCGAAGAGTAGGGACAGGCGAGACTCGAGCCCACAACCTTTCGATTGGGAGACGAGCAACTTACCCCTAGGCTACTCATCCCCGCCGTCCCGGTTCAGTACACGGAATCGAGTTCAGGCCGCGCTTCGACAGAGACGGTCACCATGTGTGCGGCGACCACTTGTCCATTGTGGCTGCGATGCGAGTGATTAATGAACGCAGGCGAAGGCATAAGTGGAGGATTCTTATATTATTAGTGCATGATGTTTGTTTTTCGCCTGCCAGAGTTCCCTCACTGGACCGGCGTGAGTTGCCCGGGAATTTTAGTACCTGTAGCTGGGAGTAAGCAGTCAACAGTTTTTAGCAGTTATTGGCGCTACTGCGAGGCCATTGGTCGGTCACCCAGGTAAGTGTGCTGCTGCCGCCGTTACTTACTTATGTTATCAGGTCGCGATACATTCGTACTTGAAATTCATATGCGCAAATACACGTGAAAGTTGTTTGTGCTGCTTGTGCTGGCGCTGTTTTTATGCAATTTTCCAATTTATGACTTGTATCCTCAAGGACAGGTGCAGCAAGCTTCCCACATACAGACATAGCGAACAGATTCCGGCAGGCGGGCATGGACAAGCAACCCTTGGCACACTAATTATTTCTACAATTCTCCACCAATATATGCAGACTGCATATGCACCCACAAGCCAAACGTGTACATCTATTCATGTGTAGGCTTATGGTTAACTCTAGTCCATATGGTTCCGTACTTATGGGCCGGAAAGCAGATATTTGACAAAGAAATATGCAAGTTGTAAAGGCTCCCGCATTTGCAATCCCTTTTGCGGCCCACTGGTGTATATTACTTTTATACCCTTAATGCACTAGGTATATGTATATATATATATATATATATATCTATACATAGTACATAAATATATTACGTCGGGTATCTGAGGGCCCTCCATCCGAAGGGGACCTGCAGCAGAGCAGCAGAGAAAGGAACCTCTTGCTTCCGCTATAATGGGGCCTCCTGTTAGTGGCGCATCCAGGGAGGGAAGTTGGGGCATGCCCCCCCTATTGAAGGTAGCGTCCCTTCAACCAGGAAAATGCGTCCCTCCGCGAAGTCTCGAGTGCACCTCATCGAATTTTCCAGCCAGAGGCGTCTCTCGGCAGGAAAGGCACCCCTCAAGATACTTTCGCGGTGGCGCCGCTCCAGACACGTGTCCCCTCCCCCTGATGGGAATTCACGAATCCGCCCCTGCCTCCTGTGGCAGCTACGGGTTTCCTTTGGCGGCTGTGGGACCTCTTATAACTACAGTGGGTCTCCTGTTGCGGTCTACGGGTGTGGTTAGATCATTTCAGGCGGTCTTTTTCGGTTATCTTTCAGACACTCTCCTCCCACTGAGGGGAAGGAACTGACGCACTTAGCCCCCGTCCCCTAACTGCCCTTTCTTGCACTTTCGAACGAGGGTGACAATTTGGCGGGGCAAAATGGAAGGTAGAGAGAGCCTACCAATACCTGGAAAAAATCCATTTATTTTTTAGGCGTTTGATGGTCAGCCTGCTGCAAATGGCACATTGTTAAGCAGAACGATTGGTACTGGGCCATTTGGAATCAATTTTGCTGTAACCGAAGAATTGGTCTTTCAATTGGTATACGTCAAAGTACTCTATATTACCATAAAACGTGCAAGATAGGGTAGAGAAAACATGGTAAAATTGCATGTAATCCAATGGTGAAGGAAAGCCTTCAAGCCCGATACCAAACGCCAACTTCGTGGGGGCCCGTGCGGACTCTTCTGATTTCCTTCAAAATTTGCACACAGGTAGAACTCGATGCACTGATCATTACGAGGATAAATGCTAGGGCTGAGACGATAAATAGACGAGGTGTTCTTCGTGTCCCTGAGGCGTGGTGGCTACGTCGTGAGTGATAATGAAGCCAAGACCCGCCTTGACCACGAAGTCGTAGAGGAAGCGCGAGGGCGACCAACTGCAATCTACAGATCAGCTCAGTACCCGTTGTTAGCATCCGGCGTCCTCAAGAGTTGCTCAGCAGCACAGTTCTCTGCAACTCATGGAGGCTGTCAGGCAAAGTGCTCGTGCTGAAGGCATTAAGGACGCGACTTTCGTGCTGCGATAGGTAAGGGCATCACCGGGTTGGCCCAGCAAGATTCGCCGGGCTCACAGAAGATCTAAAGTGAGCCAACCCGAGTGCGTGTCAGGAGACCGGACGCAGACAATGCGTGTGTCAGCTGACTTATCTGTGCACGGCTACCGTTTGGTCCGCCGAGTGACAAATGCTGCGGTGAAGACAGATATCCTGCCCGCCTATGAAAAGGTGCATGAGGCCATGGTAGAGTGCTATCCAGCAGTCAGCAGCATGCAATTCACCGACACGTCAGCTGGCGTGACTGCGGGCTCTCCTGGATCATACGACGCAGCGGCTGGTGTCATGTCTGACGTCTGCAGCCAGTACGGACTCAGCTTCACCTGCCAACCAGCCGTCGACATCATCCAGCACATTTCGGCCGTGCTTCACGTCAAATGAGGAATTGACGGGGCCACTGGGCAATCTGTACGCAAACAGACGGGAAACGGCGGTGAAGTTGCGTAACAAAATCTGTTCTGCAACACTGGTGCCTTTGCAACTGACGGTGGGTGGCACTTGTGGCAGTTGCGTCTGAACCAACCCAAAGCCGTCTTCAACCCGCTTCTGCCGGCCGTTGCAGATCCAGTACAAGCGCGAGACAGTACTGGGCCTCACGGAAAGAACGAAACAGTGTTGAATCCGAGATCTCCACTACACTCTCGGGCGGCTTATCAGCCAGAGTCTGATCACTGCATTGAGGTAGGGTTGGAGAGCGACATTGCTTTGAGCACGCTGCCAGATAAGTTTGAGGAGCCTCTTGTTTAAGTCTGTGCAGCTCCGACTCTCCGTGACGTACGCGCCCTTGACGGCAGCTGGTGGGACAACGTCCGGGATGAGCCGGCGACCTCTGCGCCGGCCAGTGGCACATGTTATGTCCCCAACGATGCTAGAAGTTGGAGACCGTTGGAGGCTTGCCAAGTTTCCCACCAAATCGATGTCTGCCGTGGACTGCAAAAGTTTGCCATTGTGGCAGCCCTTACTTGTCGCCTTTGGCATCGACACCGGCCTCGCGCCGCTCACAGTGCCGGCACAAAATTTGCAGAAAATCTTTATATTTCGGCCACCTGCTTTGCCATCAAATTTTCACTAAGTGCCTCCATGTTTAGCCAGCAGCTTGCTATCTCCTCCGAGTTTCCCTCTTCTAAAGCGGCATGGCTACTTGCAGTATCCAGCGGCGCACTTCCTGCCCAGATGCTGTCGCGTGGCAACACAGCCGCCATCGCACGAAGCTGCTGTATCTTCTTCCTGAAGATCTCCTGGCGCTCCCACGGAAGTCTTTGAACGTCCTGCAGTGCACTGCTGAACTGTGCCATTACTGCATAGACATCCAGCAGATCTGAAACACGAACCTTGAAGGTGCAGAGTCGCGCCCTGTCATGAGCTTGAGCTCCTCCTCCATCTCCTCCAGGACATCTGCCTTCGCCTTGGAGTTCTGCAGACGGCTTTCGAGGGCACGAGTAGTAGCTGACAGATTGGTGGCAAATACCTTCAACACTTTGACAGCATG
Organism: Imbricaverruca yamaguchii; assembly: GCA_034440575.1. Taxonomy (NCBI): domain Eukaryota; kingdom Metazoa; phylum Arthropoda; class Thecostraca; family Neoverrucidae; genus Imbricaverruca; species Imbricaverruca yamaguchii. The sequence continues at coordinate 170,458 of JAOTOL010001304.1, forward strand.
TGGGGCGAACCGTGCGTCTGGCCAGAGGAGCGGTCTGCACATGGCCAACCCACGCTCTCCCCACAAGCAATCAGCTCCTCATACCGCTTGCCATGAGTGAAACGTTTGGTCATGTCGTTCAGCAGCCTTGTTTTGAGTCGAGTGCCTTAGCGCAGCACACAACATAAATATATATTCACTGCCGCAAAGCAATGTTCACCCCCACACAATCCACGCGGACGAAGCTTTTGAACACACGGGACGAAATTTGATCAAATCCACGAAACGCCAGTGCCGTTAACTACCCGCCACCACGTTTTACCACCACGACACCGGACGTTTCAAATGGAAGGTCAATCGTAATTCTGGCTTATGATTGTTTATTCCAATAGCAGCAGCGGTTGTTGTCGCCCCGAACAAGACAATATGCTGGCAGTATTGGCCACAGCAAAGAGGCCACGTTGGCGACCAAATCGTCGCCAGCAGTCAGGCGTTTTCCCAGTTATGTGCAGTGGTCGCCGACCGGTCGCCGATGAAAGCGGCGCTCCGGTCAAGTGCGGTGCTTTTGCCAGCAGATTTCTGTTCGCATTCTTGGCATAAGTGCTTGAGACGAGGAAATCCATCCGATTGCGGAATGAAAAGCTAGCAGTACCTTACAAAGTGACAGGGATGGCCGGAAACTTTTGCCAACGTGCTTTTGTTCTAACTGGCTCTCCCTCACGCATAATGATTAATGCAAAATAATTTCTGCGGACATAATTGTCCAGTTCTTGATATTTTCAAGCTGTTTAGGCAATTTTGTTTGCCAAAACTGCCGATAGTTATAACCATTTGGGCGCCGACCCCATCTACCATATCGGAGTTTTCTTTTTGTAACCACTGCGGATAGCATAACGAAGCAATTGCATTAACGGATGTGAGCAATTAGACACACCAGCCATTAGTGCCTAATTGTTTACCCCCTTTTGCCTATAATATTTCCAGAATATATATATATATATATATATATATATATATATATATATATATATATATATATATATATATATATATATATATATTAAAATAAAAATATAATATATATATATATATATATATATATTGGGACTATCGGAAAATAAAGTGTTGCGAAATACGAAGAGTTTCGGAAAAGTAGGTGGGAGCCCTCTTCAAATGCTTTCCCCTGGACCAAATCATAGCTATGTTACTGGCAGTGCCACGATTGAGGCGGCTACACCTGGGCTCAGGCCCTATTTTCTCCAGCGCGGTGGGGCCAAGCTTGGTTCCGCATGTTTATTGGTTGACGTCGCGGTTTCATACGCAAACCAAAACCCGAGTAATAGTTGGACTTTGCCCAAGGCCTATACTTGGGCAGGGCCCAAGCTAGCTCGATTGTCGTCCGAGCTTCGAAGCGACCGTGCAATTTCGCAAGTTTGGTAAATTTTACACATTTAGCAGTAAATATTGTTCTGACTATGCTGACGACTTGTAGTAACTGCGCTATAGATGCCTACCAAGTTATTCTGCACAAGTATTTCAGCTTCATCGTAGCTCTGCATATAACCTATTGCTCGCAGGCTGTAAGTTAGTTTATTCGCGACTTTTATAGGAAGCACGTATTTATTCTGTAGCATAAATTAAGATACAGTTTTTTCTTCAAAATGATTAAATGTATGCATCCACTTGTTCCTAATGAGGTCACAAATGCTTGGCATCTGGTAGTTTCTGGTAGACCCTTCATACCCATAACTAGACACCCGGTCGTGAGGGGGTCGTTTAGTAGCTGGTCCCTGTCGAGTTTGCGTTGGTTTTGCATTTTCTACCCCCTGGGATTCGCTTCCTGATTGCGCGCGTAGCTGACAGGTAGGAATTATTCGTGCATGATTTAGCTTGTGAATGATTCCGAACGCAGTCGATATTAATCGACGTATTTGCACACCAGCTTCTTTCCGAAAACGTACCAGCGTTGGTCCGTATGACAGTGAATAAGGAACTTGGGCATGCAATTGCAGTGTGCCCAGGTCAGGTAGATGCCCAGGTAGGTGAATAGGTAGGTGGGTAGACATGCACATGTTGGCACACATTTGAGCATATGGTTCATGCTGCAAAGTATGCAAGGTATGTTTAAATGCATCCCATTAGTGTAGCTGCATCCCACCAGCTGGACTGTCCCATCCTGTGTACCTATGGCAGGTCCAAGGCCCCCCCCAAAAGTGCTTAAAAGAGGAGAGGGCATGATGTCTTGCCCCCTAAACCAACAGAAGTAAGCTAAATTCAAATGTAGCAACCTTTGCTGAGGTTAAAAATAGCTTTACTGATGCATTTCAAATTTTTAAGATTGTTTTCCTCTAATTGTTTGAAAGTCCAATATGGTAGTATAGTAGATTCTGACACATCAAAGGTTCTATGCTCCTCAAGTTATGCTTGCAGCAAGAGTTGACAAAATCAGATCTGCCAGTATGTGCATGTGTAGGAATGTTGTCATTGTATTAGACATGGAATGTGAATGTGAACTTTGCAGTAAGCAACCAAAAATTGTGGGAGGATGAACACCCTCCAAATAAGTTTGACCCCCCTGATACATTCTTAGGTGTGTCACTGGGGGATGGGCTGATGCTGAAGGCCAAAAGGTGGCTTCCAAAACTGGCAGGCTGGATCTGCCAGTGCCACTACATTGCAGGGCTGGAATAAGCCTTTTCCTGGTTTTTACCATCCAAAACATTATCTTTTTGTAGGTCATCCTTTTTAGGCTGAATGTAATTTGTATAGAATGCCCCTGTGGAGGATATAGTAACTCTGTTGGTAGGGAGTTGGACTATTGATTGTGAGATTATGGGTTTGAATCCCAGAACTTGGGGGATTACCAAGACCACAGACAGCCAACAGGCATGAGAGGTTGCCAATAATGTGACCCAGCAGTCAGATGCATCATAAAAGAACCCAATGCCACTACCTAGAAGCACCTTGATGCATGGTGGTACAAACTGGACTTCAAGCTCACCCTGGCACTGTTGTGCATTAAGTTGTTTATCAGGGAAGTTTTACACAAATTTTGGTAAATGTATAGAAAAGGTCACTAGGCCAATTGTTGCCCCAAAAATGTGTTTTTCTTGTGCTTTCTGTTATGATTGAATGCATTTGATCTTCATTTATTTATGAAATGTGAAACTTTTCATTATATAAACAAAGTTGAAGTACTTATATCTCAATTAATTGACCATTTCAATAAGAATAGAACATTAAGTTTAAATAGCACTACAAAAAAAAACATGAAAAAAAAAACATTTTGGTGGTGCACATGCATGTTATTCACTCCCTCCAACAAAATATAGAAAAGTGGGGAAAATTGGGTTGGGTGGAATAGTATATCATGAAGAACAATGTGACATTACCAAATACAAAGTAACCTAATCTAACCTAGGTTACTGATGCTTGATCACATAAAACCACTGATATTGGATCACCTGAAAACCCACAAACATTGGACTGTCTGAAACCTATAAATGCTGCACCACCTAGAACCTACCAGATGGGTTGTTTTTGTGTTTTGTAATCCTGGACGTGGGAAGGAAAATTGAGGGTAATCAAGTATTGACAGGATTGTTTTGTTCAAACCTGTTATACTTCAATCTGAGTTACTTTCCATTGAATCATAGGCACTGTCACAGAACAGAGTTTGTGTCAGATTTTCAGTTTCAGTTCAGTTTGAACTCCACATAGCCACAGCATGATGTCAGTCACAATCACACAGACCCTCCTAGTGATGTCATTTTTGGGATAACATGTGGGGGTGGTTTCAGACCCTACCCATCTAAATTTTTTCAATTTAACTTCTCAGTACAGTTCAGTTTAATTTGGTAAATTTTCAAGTTCAGTTCAGTTTCAGTTTTCAGTTCAGTTAATTAAAAATTACATTAAAAGAGAATGGTATGCTGTTGTTTGTATTATATGGGTTCATGTTCCAGGTACATCTTTCTCATTGACCATCTACCTGCTGTGTGCCATGGGTCAGCCATGGTGAGAGTGGCAAGTGTTGTGACCTGTAAAACGTGCTCTGCTTCCCACCCAACTAACATCCCTGTCAGGTCACATTTGGGATAACAAATGATATGCAGCAAATCCTCAACTTTTGTGATTCCCAAGATACCTTTAGATTGTCCACATTGGAACTACTTATCCTACAACCAAGGCTGCCAAGCCTTGATTGTAGGAAGCATCATTTTCGCCTTCTCAGACTGTTCATTGATTGGAATGATTGGTGGCTTTGTGTGAGCCAGCTTCATCGGTAGAAAATTATTCAGGTCACATGTGCTATCACGCCAGCCGAACTACCGTGGAAAGGATTTAAGTAGGCCAGTATATCTTATGGCGTATGCAGGGGAATACAGCTGCATTGTAAGGAATGTAGAAATGAAGTTGGAAAAGAGCAAAGCAGATCAGATCAAATGAAGATGGCCTAGATCAGTCAGGTCAGGCCCTGTTAGGTTAGTGATAATGTGCTAGGTTGGGTTGGGTTTTGTTTGGTTGGGCTAGGCTAGGTTAGTGCAAATTAGTTTATTTTGTGTTACCTGGGTTCAGATGAGTTCAGGAACATGGTACTATCGTATACGGTATACATAGGCTATGCAATCAATCGCTCGTCCTGCCATGACAGCCACGCTACCTTGAACATTTCCTAGGTGAAAACTTAAGCTGCATAACGGGAATTGCAGCTGTGCTGTATGAAGCATGAGAATGAAGGCAGGGAAGGGCAGAGAAGATCAGATCAAATGAGGTTTGCTTAGATCAGGTCAGATCATGTTTGGTTAGGTTAGTTAGGTTAGTTAGGTTGGGTGAGGTTAGGTTCAGTTGGGTGAGGTTAAGTTAAGTTCGGTGAAGTTAGATAATTTTGAGTTAACTTGGTTCAAACCCACTCTGGAAGAGGGAAGGTGGTAATCTGTGTGCTACATGCTCATTGAGGTAATTTTACGATTATGATCACACCAGCATGGTAGTGGGTTGGTGTGTATTTAGTTCAAAGCGGCAGATGGAATTTAAGGTGACTATGCACGATACATCTCCTTCTGAGGTTTCATACATGGAGGTCAGCTTTCCGAAGTTGTGGATAAATGTTTGTCTGTCTGTATGTGTGCCTGTCTGTCTGTCTGTGTGTGTGTGTGTCGCTTTGACCGTGCCAAAACGGCCGGGCAGATTTCGTTCGGATTTTCACGCGCGATGCGCCGGCTCGGTGCACAGGTTATGGTGGTGGTTTCTGGTCGCGCGGGTCACGTGGACACGTGCCACGTGCCGTCAGCTGGAGTCATGTCGAGGTCAGATCAGTCGAGATCCAGGGACACAGGATATGCCACAAGTCGTACAATATTAATTTTGTGGAAACACGCGCCCGATAGGGAGCTGCTCGCTTTTGTACTCGGTGGCCGAGTGCACCGTACCTTGCGACCATCGGCATCTCCGAGCTGAGAGTGGGGCGTACTAGAGGTATCAAATTTGGTGAGCGGATAGACTGTCATCGGACTATCCGAGCATGTACAGTTTGTAGGGATGGGTGAAGCGTAGCGCGTGTCATGCGCTCAAGGTACGTGCGACGCCCCCATTCCTGTTAACATGAGGCTTCTCCCGACGAAAAACACGACCGCCACATATTGGCGCCCTGCTCGACTCAGATTTCAGGGCGAGGGATGTGTGACATCACATGAAAGCCCACAGCGTTGGCTACCGCGTAGGCCCAATTTCAGTGCGATTTGTGGTCAACAGGTTGCACGTGAGCGAAGCCGATGTGCTGGGGGAACGGGTTGCGCCGGAATCCTGTCATCAATTGGTTTAACATGTAAAACGTGGATTTTACGTCCGAATATGATCAATTTTAGTGCGCTGAATCGGCTCGGTTTGAACCGGCTCAGTTCATGAACCAATGGACCGATCGACACCAGACCGACGCCAACGTGTAGACAAGACAATATGCAAACTCGGTAGCGCAAACATGCTGGCCGCACGTGGCGCTTGTGCCGGGGGTGGGGGTAGAGAAAAGGCAAGCATTTTCATCGTTTTTTCTTCTTCACGATTGGGCTTTGCTGGAAAACGGCTAAAAGTGGCAGCACGCCGTCGCCTGCATTACCCGGTGCCATGTACCGGCTACACTTTTATCATTGCCAATCGGCACCTGCCGTGTGCCAGTGGTCAGCGATCGTGACGCGTGGTAAGGGTCGTGACACGTAAAACCGGCTCTGCTTCCTCGTTCCCAGCCAACATACCTGTCAGACTTCATATTGGATAAAAAGTAGCAGGCACACATAGCTCCAGCTGTTGTGATTGTCACGATTTGCTTAGATTTTCCGGATAGAAAATATTTTCCTACAAACAAGGCTGCCCTGAAATATTACCAAACACCATTTTCGGCCTTCTCAACTGGCTCATTGCATCGATGGATCAGTGGGTTTGCTGGAGCCAACTTCATAGACTACTAGAAACGTCAGCAGCTGCTTTCATGTCGCATCGTTTCAGACCAATCACCGACCAGTTGCTTGCTGGTATAGTTCCTGGCATTTGTCATTAACAGAAGTTATGTGGTTTTTATTTATGTATATTGAAAGTATTTTCTGTGTCGTCCCCGTCGTTGTCTCACTCATGTTCACGAGAGGTTGTGTTGCATAAAGGTGGAATTCATGTAAGAAATTGTGTCGTTATCACGTATATGTACTCGAACCGGTCAACAGGAGAGAGACGATAATTGCACTGACCCAAACGGGTACATACGGTTTTTTCCGTGAGACGGCAGATTTGTTCTTCATTTTGATGGTAAAAAATATCAAATTAACGAAATATGCATCTGACCGCGTTTGAAAATGCGAACCATTGTTTTGCATGCCTATTTTGACCACGTGCGCTATTACAGGTTCAATTTTATTTTGGGTCATCCTATGGCAAACTGTCTAAAAGTCAGGATGGTCAGTTTGGAAGCGATGCAGCATACGAATCCATACTTCATCATTTGCCATAACTTTTATGTTCAGTTATGTATGAGAGGCATAGGGGAAAATGAGCTGGATGCTGTCGACCACTGGTGGTTGGTTGGATATTGGAGTTTGGGGCTGATGGATGCGCATACTAAAAACGTCGTGCCTTCTAGTAATTAATGGTTGTGATGGGTTTTTATTTCGCTGTGGGCGCTATATGACCAGTGAAGTCGATGAACCCTAAAGCCCAAATAACTAGTTAACGTGGGTGCTTCCTTCCTGCTGTTTCAGGTCTGGTGTTTAATATAATAGTACAACTATGAACAGTATAGCCATTGTGATAATTTTAGTATCTGGCCTAGCTCACATCAGTGATGCAGTTGAGCTAACATTCGAACTCCCAGACAATGAGAAACAATGTTTTTATGAAGACATAAAAGCAGGAGAGAAAACAACAATAGAATTTCAGGTAAGTCATCTTCTATTACAAACAAGAGCGAGGCTTCGGCGAATCTACCATCAAGCAAAGTTCATCTTTCCGGCCCAACCTGGTCGTCACGCTCTGGACACCATTATCAGTTTGTTTCTAATGTTTGATGTTCACTTCACTCTGAGTCAGATTTGCTCCTACTTTCGATTGATACCAAATATTACTTCGAGATTCTTCATCAAGTGGAATTATTTTCCGTCCAGCGAAAGTTATAAGTTACTCTCTCATGGACAGATCTGTCCTCTTGATTTCGGGGTTTACCCACTGTCATCGCATTTTTCCTGAAGTGCAATTGTTCAAAGGAAGGGATTCTGCGCCGGAATTTCGGCACGCGGAATCTGGCCGTGCACTTGGTGACGCAGCAGACGATTGTCACCCGTTTCAGCTACCACACTTAGATAGTGCTTTATTAATAGCCGATGGTCTTGCGTTTAGTCCGAAGGAGAGATAGCGCTTTTATTTTCCCCAATGCATTCTATTAATGTGCTGCATTCAAAATCACTTCACCTCTGCATGTGTCCTGGTACCTGGGTATACCTGTAGGCACCTGTATAAACACCCGGTTATGGCTGATATGCATGGCGCTTCGACTTGCTTGGATTCGGGTTCAATTCAACTTCGCTTTAACACTTGTCCTCGCTTGCCAAGCCCCCATATTCTTGGCGCCTTATCCTGGTTCCTACGTACTCTGGCGTTGCTATTCTTGGTTTAGAATGTGGGAATTGTCATTGATCCATGCTTTGTTCCATTTCACATCAACGTGGTGTTAAAGGCTAAGCTGGTATGAGTCAAATTTCGAAAGTTCTTTTAATGTATGGCTGTGGCTCATAACTTCTTAAGGTCTTTTGCTAGTGCCAAAGCTGCTGCAGATTAGGCTGACCCATCGGCCTCCATAGTGGAGGTGTCTCAGTATAAGTTGTGGTGGGCCCAAAAAGCAGGTAAAGGAAAATACCGCCATTGAATGAACATGGAAACACTTTAGACTCCTTTTGTGATCCTCATGAGAATGCAGCTAGCGGTAGGAATGGCCATTGCTCCACCGGAATAGATGGAGAGAAGTTATCCGGTAGACGCTTGAAAAGTCTGAGGCTTGATCTAATGATGCCGATGCCTACCTTAGCCTCGTGTTTAGACCCATCCGTGAATACGAGTTTTTTTTTTGTGTTTGTTGTCATCGGCGAACTTATGAAAAATGCCAAGAATTTCCGCCGGTGTGATAGTGGATTTCTTTTCGGAGAGCAAGTACCAACCTTTGGTTGACTGCGAGTCCAGAATGGCCTACTCGGCGGTCGAGATGCAGAGACTGACATTGTGAAGTTAAGGTCTGAGGGAGCCATGGCCATTTGCAGGCGCGCACCCAGGATTTTTCCATGAGGGGGGGGGCGGGGCGGACCAAAAGGGCACTTGGCCGGCTCCAAAAGGGCACTTGACCGGCTCCAAAAGAGCACTTTGCGGCCCGGGGCACACTGGAAGGTTTGCTGACCGGGGGGGGGGGGGGCGTGAATTTTACATGGGACACGTTATACGTCATAGCACCGAACCCTTGTATTTACAATAATATTTCCAAAATCATGCAGCGTGCATGCATTATGTCGTGAGATGAAGGTCACAGGGCAGGGCACAGGACAGGGCAGGGCATAGGGCAGGACCCAGGGCAGGGCAGATTTCACGGTACAGCACAAAGCACAGGGTAGGGTACATAGCAGGGCACAGGGCACTTTTAGATCAAAAGGGAACCTAATTGGGACAGGCATATGACAGTAAAGGACACAGGGGAATGCCATTTTTAGGCCAAAAGGGCAGTTTTGGGCCCAAAGGGCACCTTTGGCACAGGCGGGGCACATAAGGCAGGTGATTTTTTGGGCTAAATTTGGGACATTCCGGACAAGTCACTTTTTGGTCAAAGGGGAACTTTTGGCCAAAAGGGCACTTTGGTCTTATGGGGGGCGGGCCCCCTCCCCCCCTCCGGTGTGCCTATGGCCATTTGGGTGCTATATGGTAAAAGTTTGCGCCCAAATCGGTTCAGTCGTGCCTGTCAGGCGTAAAGCAGCACTGTGCTGGATGATTTTTAATAGATTTGATTTCATGTGCTGAATGATGCTCTCCCTTCCCTTCGCCGCTACCTGTCCCCAGCATTGATGCCGTGAGCTATAACCGCCTGTATCCTTGCGATGCTGAACTTTCTGAATCTTACCATTTATCCTACGGCGTAAGCTAAAACACATTTGCCTAATTTCTCGAGTACTGAAGGGTCATACATTGGTTAGAAAGACTCAATAAACGCGTTACTGCATTACTTTGTAAGCTTGGCAAATGTGTAACCGAATATACACGTTTGTAAAGTTTGTTTAACTACTTTTATCCCACTTCGATACTCGAAGAATTAACCAATGTGCTTTAGCTCAACTTTAATGGCTCTCCTCCCTTTGCTTGGCTCCAAGTAATCCATATTAATACCTGTTGATTGCTAAATTTCACCCGGTGCTTCAGGCAGCTTGATGCGTTATGGTAAAGTGCAGACGGGTGATTGGCGAAAAGGAGCGAAAGATTGCACTGTTCCACTGACGTAGCGGGGGGACAAGTAGGGCCAGCCGCCCTCATGGTAACGGTGCAGGATATTTTGTAACGGGAGTTGGCATCTGAGATGGCCGCCATTTCAGCGTGAAACCTCCTAACGTTAGCTTACATCGAAGCCTTGTCTATCGAAGGGAGTGGACTTGGCACCATCTGGGGCCTTATAGAGAATCGCTATCGTGGGTGGAGGGGGCATTTCGATGTCTGAGATGATCTGCGCCCAATGGGCCTCCTTCCAGGCGAACCTCCGCTTACGGGGAGGGAATACAATCCCCTATCCTGCCTGTGTGCCATTTTCTAGGGGTGGGAGGTATGGGGATCATGGTCGCTACCACTATCCCGGTTCTCGCTGTTGTCGATAAATATTTATTAACTGAAGCTGCCACTGTAATGCAGTTATGCCATCTTCGTCATATTTAAATTCAGCACCAATATTTCCATTTGGGGCACTGGCCAATGTGATGTCATGAGGTTTTTAACGACTCCCATGAATTTCCTTTTGCAATTCTGCCCGTTTTCACGTTTAGCAAGAATGTGTATTTTAGTGTGCGCATAACACTCGTTCCCCCAATATGCATGGACGAAGATGTAATGCATTTCTGGCGCTTCTCAGGTGGTAACGGGAGGTAACTACGACGTCGACTGTACGGTGAAGGGACCGGACGACCGGATCCTCTATAACAAGGTGAAGGAGCAGTATGGCGACTACACCTTCACCACGGACCGGGCGGGCGCCTACTCGGTGTGCTTCAGCAATGAGTTCAGCACGTTCTCTCACAAGACCGTGTACATTGACTGGCAAGTCGGCGAAGAGAAGCCGTTACCAGGCATGGAGGAGCATACGACTGCTCTAACACAGGTGAGGATCGGCTTGTGTGTGGACAATGATATATTACGTGTTACATAATCTGTGCCGCGTAATGTAACAATACATTGTATAAAATTAGAGTAATTTAATTGTGAAATACATTATTAGCTTTCATTAGCACGACTTTGAGCGCACAATATTTAAGCGTGAGTGCACCAACGTTCGCTTATGTTGTCCCTTTTCCTAATCTGTCAATTCGTGGCAACTATTGACAAAAAAAGTGCAGTTGCACTTTTTGTGCAAAAGTGCAGTTCGTGGCAAAAAAAAGTGCAATTGCAAATTGCACTTTTTTAGAACATCATTCGCCAACGACCCATATCGCCCATGTCGTCTAGTGTATTGCGGTATTATACTTAGCCATACAATTTCTTATTTTGCCGCACTATCAGTGGCATCCGCTTAATTTGCGGTCGGTTCCGCACACAAGTCGTCTATCCCTTTCGTGTAAACATTCCTATTTCAGTCATACGCCTGTGAAGGTAAAACCCACCGTGAACGAAAACTGTAATTCCTTTCCCACATCCGAATTACCAGGAAGACCGAGGACTGAGAGAGTCTTCCTGTACGACAATACAAATTGTTAATTGTGCTTTTAAGATGCTTGTGACTGCCATTATGCATCTCCGAATCACAAAATAGTCCCGAGTGCTTGGCTTCATGTTCAAGCAAAGCTGCATTATAGTGATGTATTGCTATCCTGTATTTTTTGCGATTACTGCAATTTGCATGCGTGCGAACATCGAGTCGTGGCGCTGCTATCCAGTGGGGATTTACAACAATGCGGAATATAATTCACGGTTAATTCCACTGAGTTAGGATGTGATAGCTCAATATGGGATTTGTGATTCTGCCTGTTCAAAGCGTACTCAAATGAGCCCACGCTGAACGTATCCGGTGCGTGGAGCCACTGTCGCAGTCCACTCTGTTACAGACCACTATGCCACAGACCGCTGTGTCGCAGACCACTCTGTTGCAGACCACTCTGTTCCAGACCGCTGTGTCCCAGACCACTGTGTTGCAGACCATATGTCTGCCATCACGGAATTGTCGCATTCCTTGCATTGGGTTCCCAAAATGTGCAACGCAAACTTATGTGTGTTTAAATATACTTTTTTTAAAACTAAAGAGATGCAACCTACTAGGCCTTGCTCGCTGTACCCTAGCAAACGTCTTTCTGGTTTGAGAGGCCCGACCGAACATTGTATGAGCTCCAGAGAGGAAGCTCCACCTATTTTCGTGACGTATTTCGCAATATGTTGGGCGCGAGTGATCAATTCTGGTCGAGGAGCCATGAAGCCCAAATAACTATTTCGCAATACGTTGCTTGACTGTCTTCTGGATGTGCCGGTAATGGTTGTGAATCGGTTTGAAGCCAAGGCATGAGGCATCCGTCAATGTATCTTTAGGCTGCACAGCAAAAGCGGTAAGTTGAAGAACCAAAAGACCCGTGATAATGCCGGGTCACGGATTGGCGTGCTTTTTGACTGGTATTCGGAATATATTTCTTTTTCTCAACCGGTCCAGTTCATTCTATTTTTTCAGCCTAAAAAATAATATAATCATGATAAGAACCCTTACGATGATATGCATCATGTAACTTGTGTGATCATTTAAATCCTGCAGCCACCAATTGCCAAATGCATTGAACAGGTTGTTGAAAGTATTTTATTTCCAAGGCTTCTGGAATGTTAATTGCTGGAATGTTCTGGAATGTTAACAGCACATGAATGATATTGGTTGAGAGATCAAGCATTTCCATCGCATACAGCTGTCAAAAGTACGACTTGCAACAATGATAAAGGCCTTAAAATTATCACTTGGTTTTACCAAATACCAAGCAGTTGAGTACAGTGGAGCCAGGCTAAGTTGACCAATACTCAGCATGAAACTAAGATCGTGGAACATTGTATTTAGATCGTAAAACATTCCGTTTGTACATGGTTGTATAAGGAGTGTAAATCACGCTTTTCCTCAAATATCTTAGTGGACAACGCAAAGCAAAAATCAGCTTCTCTCATAAAGTAATTGTCTTTATCGTCAGGCTTCCATGGTTAATAACAAAAGAGCAAAACAATCATTTGTGAAAATACACGGCTTCATAATTTATTCACAATGAAAGGGAAACAGCAAAATAGCATCCATGAACAAGGTTAATTGGACATCCTTAATATTTGACTAATCTTTTGCATACTGTACACGATATGCAAGATTTTCACCCTTCTACTATCAGACTAGTAATTAAAAACTCAATATTATTGGTGATGTTACATAACTTCGTTAAATGCGCTGTAAAAGAAACCAAGGTTCTTCTTCTAACCCTTGCCACAATAACTGGTCCCTGTAAGCAGTGCTACTACCTTTCAAGTGTTGCGTTAAGACTGGAGTGCCTAAAACGCAGGTAGCAATTTTCCATAATGTTCTTCTTTCTTCCATTTTCATCCATTGAATACAGCGGGTCGGTTCTGGATCAATGTACAGTCAGTCCAAGGCAGAGGACAAAGTGCATGTACATGTACCATGCCAGCCAATTTTTATTTAGCTTGTGTCTACCTTTCCAGTTCCAGTAGCCGATGGTCAATTGCCTGCCATATTTGCATTGCAAGTGTCACGCCGTTGGCTGGAATCCTGCTATCTGCTGGGAATTGCGGGTCTGAACTGAACGGTGCCTGGCTAACCATCCGATTGTGTCGTTTACAAACCCAGCTCTGCTTATCTCATGGTGTATCTCAAAGCACGAGAATACCATCAACCTTGTTCCAATGCCCACCTTGTTTGTCACATCTCAGGTTTGCTTGTTGATATTTATATGTTTAGGTGCGGCAGAAGCGCGTGCTTTGACAACTATCACAACCACTGCGCGCAGATGGAGTCGTCGGCGCAGGCGGTGCACGAGAACCTGAACTCCGTCAGCGAGTACCAGACACATTACAAGCTGCGCGAGATGCAGGGCCGCAAGCGGGCCGAGGAGCTGGGCGAGCGGGTGCTCTACTGGTCCGTGGGCGAGACGGTCGCGGTGCTCGTCATCACAATCGGCCAGGTGCTCGTGCTGCGGAACTTTTTCTCCGAGAAGAAGCCTTCGCAAGTGAATAGTTCGTACGGATTTTAGCGGTGTGGTGCGCGGCCTGCGTGTCGGTCGTGGGTGACGGCTCCCGCGGCGGTGTCGGTCGTGTGTGTGGCGGTCTGAGCGAGCGGTACAGATCGAGGAAGAGGAGGAGACGGGAGCCGAGGTCACGACGAACACGGAGTCGGCCGCTGGTGCTGGTGCTGGTGCTGGGCGGCGTCTGGTCTGGCTGGGATGTGTTATGTAGTGGTAGAGCGTGGAGGTACACCGCTGGGTGGCGTCGCGTAAGCTAGATTCAGGGTCACGGACGTCGTCGGCCCCAAGTCGTCTTTCGTCGTGCCGCGACCGCCAATGAAGAACACAGCAACACAGCCGACCGACTGTGGACAACATAGCGACACAGCCGACCGACTGCAGTGAATATAGCAGCACAGCCGACCGACTGTGGAGAGCATATCACCACAGCCGACCGACTGTGGTGGACATGTCGCAACCGACCGACTGTGGTGGACATATCATCACAGTCGACCGACAGTGGTGGACATATCATCACAGCCGACCGACTGCAGTGAATATAGCAGCACAGCCGACCGACTGTGGAAAACATCGCAGCCGACCGACTGTGGTGGACATATCATCGCAGCCGACCGACTGTGGTGGATATCATCACAGCCGACCGACTGTGGTGGACATATCATCACAGCCGACCGACTGTGGTGGACATATCATCACAGCCGACCGACTGTGGTGGACATATCGCAGCCGACCGACTGTGGTGGACATATCATCACAGCCGACCGACTGTGGTGGACATATCGCAGCCGACCGACTGTGGTGGACATATCGCAGCCGACCGACTGTGGTGGACATATCACAGCCGACCGACTGTGGTGGACATAACAACACAGCCGACCTCGTGTGAAGAACATAGCGACATTGCCGTGGAGGGACGCGCGACACGCCGAATGCTGTGTCGGCTACACTTCAATAGCCAGTGTCATGGCACTGCATCTTTTGCATCAGTGTTTCACGGCATGACTCTGGAGACTTCAATGCCAGTGCCATGATGCTGCATCTGTTGCCTCACAGTGCTTCACGGCGTGACGCTGGGCCGAAAATTATCCGAGCCGTTCTGGCGACTCTCGGCTTTGTTACGCCACGTGTGGCTGGACTGTCCAGCCTCGCATCTTGTGTTCACATTTGTGATGGCAGATGTCGCTGGTGCATCTGCCGAGGTGGAAGCGTGGCAACAATCGATTAGAACCAGATTGCAAGGGAAAGTATATTATTCAGTTGTTTTTCATCCGTTTTCCCGTCTTGTCCACGTGGAATATTCGTTCTCTTCGGAGCGCCCACCTTACCTGAATATTATTTATATGAATATAGTTTGGCACCACTATATTGTCACCGGCACCGTAGAGGGTAGAAGGCACACTTCTTGCATGTCTGTCTGAAAATGACACCGATAAATCTGTCTGCGTGACGCCGTTCAATGCTGCTTCGCCCATGGCGAAGCATTGGGGTTTGCGTGTTTCTCAGTTTGTTGTGGGTTCACTGGCGTGTGGTGATAAGTATTGGTGTGCTCCGTCCCAAACCTCCCGTTTAAGCATTTTGGGTATCGGTGTGGTGAGGAACAAATATGAAACCTTGAACTGAATGAGTGTTTGAAGCGTTTGTTTTCGGGCCACCGAGTGTCCCGTTGTGTACGGTGGCGAACGCCAAGTCAATGCGACCCGTTCATGCTGACGTGATACTGAAGCCGGAGTACAACTATCGACGGGGATGGCCAGGGTGAAGGTCAGGCTCTTCAAAGTGGTTAGCACGAGTGCCATCCAACCAGAGGCAGTGTATTTCCTATGATTCAGCGCGGCTGCAGCACTCTCCAGTTTGTATGGGAAGCACGAGGACATAACTATCTGCGAGAGACGGACGGTTGCGGTGTAGGCACTTCAGCAACCAAAGCGAGATGCGGGTAGATGGCATCACTATTACAACATATCGAGCAAAGCATGGCATTCACTGGCAACACATCACGGAAAGCTTCGAAGGCACTGGATGGCAGCGCATCATATTGCATTGCAAATTCGCGAGTTTTTATCTCTCTTCGTGATACCACCTGCTTCGTGCAATAATACGGCGAGTGAATTTAAAATTGAGCCACCTGTTTTGCATAGTAAAATGGCAAGTAAACGAATGCGCAGCAAGAAAACAAACAAAACACGACGCATCGCATCTTCACCCATACATCGGTTCCACAGGAACTTGCATTTCTAACAAAATAAACTATCGAGCAAGTCTGATTGCTTCATTGACACAATGAGCTGAGCCATCGCAATTTTCAAGAACACGAGAAGCGATCGTCGAGGCGGCGACGCGCTCCGGCGTATCGTTGCCACGGAATATGGCGCCATCTATCAGGCAGAGGTGCTGCCGCCTGTCGCTGGCACGCGGCGGTTACTCCGAGCTGGTGATCTGCTCGGATGTCTGCTTGGTGAGAATCAGCTGCGACAGCGACCTGATGACACCTGACTCGCCCGACTTGAGTGAGTGCTGCTTCGACAGCTTGGCCAGGATGGGCGGCTCCTCGGCGAGATGGCGGCGGATGTAGCGTGACACGAGCCGCTGAGGGTACTCCTGCCACTCGTGCATGGTGTCCTTGTCGGTGGTGATCTGAAGACACGGAACTTTCGTCAAACGACATCTGTCGCCCAGAAGCGGACGCTTCAAAGGAATGAGTGAGCGGGCCAGCAATGCTCAGTTGGTGAATTCAAAACTCACGAGGATGCGAGGGTTCGCCCATATGGTGCATGAAAAAAAAATAGAGTTCGAGGCCTGTACCGAGGAGGGATTCGGGCTCTTCCAAAGACAGGAAGTTGCATTCATGCCACCACTGATCTGTCACTTGTTTTACTTCTCGCGGTCAACTAGTATGTCAGAGCCCTGGCCAGTCCGAACATACTCAAGATGCCGGCTTTGGGTAACCAAAAGCTTGCCGGTAAAACTGTCACGAACGTATCTCATGGTATCTAAATACGGACTGCAAAGCTTGGCGCAGCCCAAAGACGCTTGGTCCCGAATTATTATATTAAATCGCACAAATTCATATAGGTGTCATTTCATTTATTTTGTATAAGGACTGCTTGAAACATGAGCTTCATTCTATCCTAAACTATGGTGGGAATATGTTTGGTTAGATTACTCCTCTGTTTACCACATTTAGCAGGGCTTAATCGATTGACTCGTTTTTCATCTATCACACACCACCTTTTTTACTATTGTTCTGAATGGTCATGTGCTTTATTCGCATTTCCCGTCACCGCTGTTCTGTGCATTTCGTTTTAGTTCCTGAAGTACTTGTAACACATTAGTTATGGCCACAATATAGCTGAAGAAGCTGACGCGCCCAAAAATCATAATTACACATACATCATCATACAGCTACAACTTCCGGTGAACATTATTTTAGAATTATACACACACATTACTAACTGAAACACTTCCTCACACCGCGGTCGACTCCATACGGTCCGATGCTAAAACCACAATATTCGTGCGTAACTAGCTTTTTTTTCTTTAAGTGTACAAGCTCAAGAAAATGGTCACCATTTTCGAGCTAGATTCAAATATCAAAGTTGAGCGCTGACGAGCGCAACTCGACTCCAGCCCCTTCGAGCAGAAATGCTCCTAACCACGTAGCCCAGCCCCATCAAGCAGAGGTACTCCGAATTCAACGCCCATCGAGCCGAGATACTTCTAGCCACGTAATTTAGCTCCCATCGAACACAAATGTTCCTCACCACGTAATCCAGCCCCAATACGGCAGATATTCCAGCCCCTATCAAGCAGTGATTCTCCTAACCACGTAATTCAGCTCCCATCGGGCAGAGATAACACGCGTATCCAACCCAAGCAAAAGCAAAACAAAAGGTAGGCGCTTGAGTGCTGCCGTGACCGAAACTCGGCGTCCACCAAGGGGTCGCCTGAATGCCTCGACGTCCACCAACGGGTGGCCTGAATGCCTCGACGTCCACCGCCGGGTGACCTGAATGCCTCAGCGTCCACCGCCGGGTGGCTGCGTGTACCTGGTCGCCTTTGAGACGGTCGAGCAGTGTGACGCACACGCAGCCGGCCCGGATGCCGGCCTGGTGACACAGCGCCGCGAACATCAGCGACTCCATCTCCATGTTGATGATCCCCTCGGCGTGCACCCGCCGCAGGAACTCCTGCTTGTCCTGCTCGGTGTACTCGCAGAACGCGCCGTCCAGGCGTCCCTGACCTGCCGAGGCACGCCCGTCATTACATAATGTCCTGCGCCCAGTCACGCCCGTCGTTACACAATGTCCTGCGCCCAGTCACACCCGTCATTACACAATGTCCTGCGCCCAGTCACACCCGTCATTACACAATGTCCTGCGCCCAGTCACACCCGTCATTACACAATGTCCTGCGCCCAGTCACACCCGTCATTACACAATGTCCTGCGCCCAGTCACACCCACAAAATTCCTGCGCCCGGTCACACCCTCGTTACACAATGTCCTGCATCCAGTCACATCCGCCCTTGCACAATGTGGGGGGCGAGTAGTCTAGGGGTAAGTTGCCCGTCCCACAATCGAAAGGTTGTGGGTTCGAGTCTCACCGGTCGCTATTACGCCCGCGGCCAATCGGCATGAGAGATTGGCGACGCCATGTGACTCAACAGTCGATGTGTCGTAAATCCAATAACCAACCAACCTTGCACAATGTCCTGCACCCAGTCACACCCGTCATTACACAATGTCCTGCGCCCAGTCACACCCGTCATTACACAATGTCCTGCGCCCAGTCACACCCGTCATTACACAATATCCTGCGCCCAGTCACACCCAGCGGTATAGAGGAACGTTCAGCAGCATATAAGCTGACCCCAGGTCGTGCACGCAGAGTAAAAGCGTTTATAACAACAATTAGCAGCGACTAAATGCAAGATATACGGTGAAGGGGGAACAAAACTATCAGCTTCACAAAGGCGTCTTGTCAAACTGAATGCAATGCATGGAAGCTGAACTCTACAATGCGGGCGCAGGACAAACGTTCGCAAACCAACCGTTCGTATTGAATAACGTTCATATGCAATGCGCTTCAAGTACGAGGTTCGCATAAGATATGGTTCGTGATGCGAAGAGTGTGTTATTAGAATATCAAGGCTTGAACAAAGCGTATGATTCATATACACACATGAACACAATCACATATCATCATATAAACACACAAACATACACACACACACACACACACACACACACACACATATATATATATATATATATATATATATATATATATATATATATATATATATATATATATATATATATATATATATATGTACATATATGTATATATGTATATGTATGTATATATGTATATATTCATGTATGTATATATACATGTATGTATGTATGTATGTATGTAAATGTATATACATATGATTGTATGTATGTAGACGTATATACATACGATTGTATGTGTGTGCGCGTGTGTGTATATATGTATGTATGGAGCGACGTTAAAGTCTGACGCTCATTACTGTTGAAGTACGCTGTATAAGTATAGCCTGCACCTGTGTACTTCGTTTGTCGGGTCGTGTAATGGAGACGGCGCCCGCCGAACGTGACGTCGGCAGTCGATGGTGCACGAATGGCTGCAGCAAATCACACGGCTCACATGGTGTACACATGCCACATGGCACTGTACCACACCATGTCGGATGTAACCGCTGCACATGCAGAGCGTGGCGGGTCGAGTGTCGTCGACCGAGCACCTGCCTCCGAGGTACGGGTGTCGCAATAGGTGGTACCGGCACATGGCTGAAGTATGATGAGGTACGCTCCCCTCCCCACCCGAGCAGGGCGCGCGGAGGTGAATAAGTGGACAACAGAGCAGAGCGCTGGACAGCAGAGGTGAGTGGATGTGGTAATTGGACAGTTGGCTGCCTGTCCGCCGGTCAGGACAGACGCAGCTGGACAGCAGGGGTGACCTGACATGGTATTTGGACCATTGGCAGTCACGGTGTCCAGAGGGGCTTTGGAGACACGAACTGTTGAAAGATACACGTCGTTGTTTGCTCAAACAGTTGTTGGAACTGCCGTGGGACAAGCTGTCGCCGTTTTCATGCTCGTAAGGAAAGTGCATTAATTCCTAACATATATTCAGGATAGCGTAAAAGAGGTGTGTCATTCAATATAAACATGTTGTGATAATCCAGCTGGATTTGGCAAATACTACCCCCTCGACCCCGTCCCCCTCCCTCCCCATCTGAAGTTTAGCTGTTTACACTCGGACCGGCCGGCCGTCGATCCGGCATGTCGCTACGGGCGGTACCTAGACTCACCACCGAAATTTTCCACTCACCGGAATTATCCGCCGTAACAACTCAGTGACTGCGAGTGGGCGGGAAATGGCCATCGACCGGCACAGTCGACGCGCTCCTTGGACGAGCAGCGCCGCGCCGCGCTGATCCGGTCGGGCCAAGTCGACGAACTTGGTTCGTCGACTGTTACATGATACTATTGTATGGCTCGTCAAAACCATTAAAAGACATGTGCATCACAATCACTCATGTACCGATTTCAAGCAATGCAATAGCGAGGTCCCAAAGTTACGGAAAAGGAGAGGCTTTTGACAATGTGTTTTGTTTCGAGCTATGCTAGCAATATTTTAACATATGCTACAGATGGGTGGTGTTGGTAGTGCATTTTCAGTCGGAAAATATCACGACTTTTTCGGGGGGGGGGGGGGGGACTGAGAGATATGACGAGAGTAGCGCACCTCAACATAGTCACTTGTGTTCGTTCTTTCCTGGTGCATTTGACGCACTAAATGTAGACTATCTTAACACGGATGCATGCACAATCTATACAGGAAAAAGCACACTGCGTGACCTGACCTCTATTTGTGACACGTTCCATCAGGTAGCACTAGTGTCTCACTGAGCAACGCATTTAGAAACGCGTTCACAAATATCCTCCGATTCGTCTAAAAAATTGACACAACCCTCGCAACCGTCGCCGTATATAGCAGTAATGTGAATGCACTGCGCCGAGCTGTTACACTCAATTGTACTCAGCTCCTGAATTCCTACACTTGCACGAATACTCAGACACAATGAGACCATGTCTTCGTCCATCCACTGCCCCCAATGACGCCTGATGCCTTGGTTACTATTAAATGTGGTGACGCCATGCTACAGTAGCACACAAATTACATACATACACGTATTACCGCCCGCATCGACGATCCTACACGTAGCATCGCCGGCATCGGCGATCTTGTACCTGCATCGATCGGCCGATGGAAGAAAAGGACGCACCAGTTACGACAGGTGATGCCGTCGCAGGCACCACTTGCACCAGCTGTGGTGCAAAGCTGAACACTACGCAGAGCACATGTCATGTGCCTACTGGCAAGCCAGGTGTATCGCAGATGCTGCTGTGCGTCACAGTATTTCGTCAAAAACTGCGCCCGTCAGATGGGGGATGCTCGCGCAGGATGCACCCAGTTGCAAGAGCACCACTCGGCCACACGTAGGGACATGTGCCCCCCCCACCACCACCACATGGAAAGGTGGCGCCCCTCTGGTCGGGAAAGTTGTCCCTTTGGGGAGACTCGCGTGCACCCCCACCATCGCTCAACGATCTTTTTCTTTTTCATTGGAGGGGCCCATCCAAGGAAGTGTGCTGCCCCCTCCCCGACGAGAAATCCCGGAGCCGTCCCTTTCCCTGTCCTAGCTGGCATGTGCTCCTTATCGGCTGCTCCCCGTCCGACAGCCACTGGATGACGATATACGGCTGCAAGAGCGTCGATGTGGGCGATAACCTGACCGGGTGACTGACATTTTCCGCACTATGTGGAGGAAACACTGCGTCGCAGGGGGCGACGCAGGTGTGATTGTTCTGTCGGCCGCTCACCAAAATTCTTAGTCACCGATCGAGACGTCATTTGCACGGAGGGAAAATGCCCGTTTCGGAAGGTAAAGACAGCGAATTAATTTTTGGCCGACCTACGCGTGCGGAATCACTGGACTTTTTATATTCATCACGCGCCATAAAACGCAGCAATGAGCAACGATGCGCAGACAGCTGGCCTTGATCAGGGGGCAAGCTAGGTGGAAGGGCGCTTCACTAGTTCGAACGGCCAGAATGTAGTGTCGAAAGTTTCGTTTCACTCAATGATCCTCAACGGTGGACCACACTCTGTTGACTGCTGATTTGTCTCTACCAAGGATCTTCGTTCTTTGTGTCGCTCACAAAATGACTTACGACGCATAAGAGTTGGTCGACCCCGTCTCGCCCATCGCTGTTTACCTTCATAGAAGTCTGTGGTGCACATGGTGCGTCCGATGTACGTTGTCCACTTGTCATCCGGTGTGGACAAGGCCTTCAGGTCCTCGGCGATCTGGGGGTCCAGCACACCTGGCCGCTGCTGCAGCTTCCCCAGCACCGGCTGCCGAGCATGAACACGAAGCTGAGTCTACGCTTAGTTGCTGGTAAGTTGCCGGTTGCTGGAGAATTGTCCAGGTGGCTGACTCTGGCGGCGCTAATTCTCCGGCTCTACATATCAACCGAACAGCCATCAGACAGTCTGAGAATGCTAGCGGAGTTCATCGTGTGCCACTATACTCCCATGTGGTTCTGCATCAAGAAGAACTGGAAATGTTCTGACGGTCCTGGCAATGCGCTGCACAGCGTGCAACTTCTCAAAAGTTTGCGACCTGAGATAGCGGCCATGGTGCAGTCGGTAATACAGCGCAACAGCTACTGGTGTCACCCTGAGGCAGTACTGCTAGCAATGGCAGCGGGCCAAGATCAAGCCACACGGGAAAGGGCGGTCACTCAAATCCAGCAGTGTCGCAGAACTCAAGTCGATAGTGATACTGACGAAGTGCGGAAGTTCAAGCTTCCAAAAGTGAATATGGGGGCAAACAGCATCATGGAGCTGATTGATTGGTGTAATGAGGTGACAACCGAGCCGCCCTTGACGCAACAACTGTCCGATGATGACTTACTAAACATCATCGCGAGTCCTCTCGAAGTACCGCCATACCCCGTGCACAGTCAGACGGTGGAACGGATTGTGAAAGTGGTGACCGAGGCGTCTTTGAAGGTAATTGGTGAAGAGGCCCGCCACGGTTACATTGTGGCGAAGTTGAAACACAGGTCAGCAATGCCAGTGCTCAGCAGCAAAAAGGATTTCATGTCGGGTTTTCTGTCGAGCATGTAGACAAGTAGTACAGTTATAAAATGATAGTTCGTACAAAAAATGTGGCCGCTCGTACAAAAGGTGACGTCGCTGTATGCCCGTCTCCTTCGGTTGTAGTGGAACGGAGCATGATGCCGATTTCGCCTGGTCTATTTGTCATAACAATAAGATATCAAGTGTCTCAGAATGATTTAATTGGTCTTCGATGTAAACAGACGAAGAATTTTGAAGATGTTCAAGCTTTCAAAAGTGAAAATATTAGCATTATACGCCGATAGATCTACTGATTGAAAATGGAACGAACAAGCGACGTAAAGTGAACCTTTCTTTCATGCGTCAGATATCCAGGCAACTTATTAAGCGACTGGTGCTTATCAAAAGCCTTTTACCCCACTAAACACTTTCATTGAGTTTTATTAATGAGCTTCATCACCAGAATCCATTCATCAGTCATCCACAGCACCGACTGCCGCCTTTTTCGTCACAGCGCCGCGGCGGCGCTCCGACGGTGGCCGGACGCGTGGTGTTAGATGCCAATCGCAACGGAGCGCCATCACTGGAGACTTCAACGCCGGGCGCCCGGCAAATTTGTTTCTTTATCGGCCTGTCGCATATTTTGTTTATTGTTTGATTTCGATTTGGTTTCGACCACAGGTTTTTTAAGGTGATCTGCACGATAATTTCACTAAGCAAAGTGCAATTTAAAAAAAGGTCCTTCGTGACACACACTACTGCGCATGTATACAATTCACTTATCAGTGATCATGCTTCCTTAGAAGCGTGGTCTCGCGAGGCTCAATTGCTAAATGTGCCTGGTATAAACATATAAAAACAAACAAGTTAAATCACCTGCAGACCTTCGTCCTGCAACGACACCTTGGTTCCGGGAGAAAATAATTTACCATACCCCTCTAACAAAAGTTTACTCTATGATGATAATGCGCTTGGAAAAAAACAGCGCTTTTGCAGCGCTATCGGAACACAAACTGTTCGCGATGTCACATCCACATGGCATCTTAGTTTGTCCCCACGGTTGATCCATCAAAACTGAGACTAGCTACCGCTGAAAAACAACGGATGCCACCTCAGTTCATCGCGTAAGTTCAAGGCTGGAAAGTTCAAGCTATACTTGGATACCTAATTTGTGACGATGCTCAATTTCGTCGAGATGGGGCTGAGACCACCATGAGACCTACTTCGCCTGCAATCATTGGCTGTTGTAGGTAAGTGTTCGACACTCCATGAATTGATGATGACTGAAACTTTAGTGCGCACTGATTGTGTATCCATTTAGCGCCCACTAACACCCTTTGGGAGGTAGCGAGATATCAGCAAAGTACTATGAATGGCTCTTAATCTGAACTGTGCGGATCTTGGATTGTTCTCCGGAGTGTGGATTTGAACTGTAGGGAGGGATCTTTGATTGTTATCCCGAGTGTGGATCTGAACTGTGGGATCTTGAATTGTTCTCCGGAGCCTTGTTTCAAGGCACGAAACATCCAGCACGAAGAAACTGGCCTACTTATCTCCCACTCACTATTTGTTACAAGGACACAATCTAAGATAACGCCAAGACAAAGTATTAGCTTTTTCTAAATTGTGCCCTTCAATCGGACGACATCTTTAGGGAATTGATAATCAAACATATCATACCAACCAAACAATGCTTGTCAAAGTTCCCCTGTCGTGGTAAGTGTGTACCGAACGGCTTCGGAGATGCAACAGTTTTGAGACCGTGTATCTGACACCGCTCCTGACTGAAGTGGAGTTCCGACACCGCTCCTGACTGAAGTGGAGTTCCGATACCGCTCCTGACTGAAGTGGAGTTCCGATACCGTTCCTGACTGAAGTGGAGTTCCGATACCGCTCCTGACTGTAGTGGAGTTCCGATACCGCTCCTGACTGTAGTCCAGTTCTGACACCGCTCCTGACTTAAGCCGAGTTCTGACACCGCTCCTGACGGAAGTCGTGTTAGATTACTTCACCATTCGGTCACACACACATACAGAGTGACCATGATGACCTAAGCATTTAAACATTATGCATGAACATAAATTATTACGGCGTGATGCAAAATCTCCCACGCCATCGAATATCTTGCTCACGTGTGGGTTGTGTTCCATTATTGTGGGCTACTTAGATCCACAATATTGATTTGAGCCCGTCCCGCAACCACCGCTAACGCTTTAGGTTCACAAGCCTTGGCGTTCAATCACTCTCTCAGTGTCCGATAACCTTGCGCCGGCCGCTTATCGGATACTAACCTTAGCACGACAGGCTTGTCCACAGTTCATGCAATTCACGTTCGTTATCAATCACCGGAGCTAAATAGACCAGGGTGTGGCCGAGCGTCTCAAGCGACGCCGGAGCATCGCTTCATGCGGCGTGGGCGGGCGGTTCAAGGGACGCCGGAATACGACTTCCCCGGGCTCGTCAAGACCAATACGAAATCGGATACTCCCCCGGCGGTGTGTTGTTCACAATTAAGCCTGCATCACTCTCTTGCCGAGCGATCCGGCGTCCGCCGGGTGTCGGGCCGCACAATGAACACATAAGCCATCCGATATATGTGCCACATGTCCATCAATGGGTCATTCGATGCGATTGGTGGCGCTTTCAGATCCAGCAGCGCGATAAGGTAGCATGGTGCCGATGTCAAACCAGTGGTCTGGCCATGGGCGTCGAGTTATGTAATCTTGAAGTTGTGTTTGCTCCATATATGTTAGCTTGACTCTCAATAATGTCAACCTTTAACGGGGATCCTGCAGGGCCTCCCAATACATTTGGGCCCGCCTATTGTCTCCATGCACTTCCCCGAATAAGTTTCAGAAATCAACGCCCCTGAGTCTGGCCTTTACAACAGCATCCCCAACCGAAAGTGATATCACTCACACGTCCGGTGGTCCGCGCCAACTTCGCATGTCCGAGGGGGAAGATGTCTGCCCCCTAAGATCTCTAGAACTATGCTAGCTAGCGACAAACGGGAAATGGCGTTGGATAACTGATGACAGGCTCTATCGAAAGTGCTTCGGTCATTTTTTCGCTCAGGCCAATATTCAGGTCACTGGGTCATCATAGGTCAAATTCGACCAGATCGGGAGGGACTCTCAGATATTAACACATATATCAGGACCTGTTACAGATAGAAACAAACGGTGAACGCTATTCGACAGTCCTTGAACTGCGCTATCGACAATAGGCGGTGCGATTTAAGGTCAGGTCAACCGAAACTATGACCTCAGGTCAAGGTCATGAAGTAGCCTAGGGACAGCATATAATGTATAAATCGACACGTCTTGGCGATACAAGCACAATGACGGTAATTTAAGCCTTCTAGCTCAATGCATATGTCTATCCGATGCATATGCACCTATATGATTAATTTCATGTGATTGTAGCTGTGTGCTACTGTGTGGATATTTGTGCATGGATGTGCATGGATGCACATGAGTGTATATTTATGTATGTGCATGTTAGTATATGTGTCTGTATTTATATTTGTATAGATGTGCGAGTGCATGTGTTGATGTATGTGAAGTAAGTTTAGGTGTACATGTTTCATGTGTGTGCATATGCTGTGACACTATCACATAGGTTTGTGTGATAGTGCACATGTATGTTCACTTTTTCCCTCATAACACTTTTCACTTTGTGTTCCCAGGAGTTCCTTGGCGTTACTAGCTTGCTACCTAGCTGAGGTGCTCCTGGGGCTACTTCTACCAATAACTGGTGGTGGCCTATCTGCAAAAAAATACAAATAAGAAGATGCAAATAGTTATATTGAACTGTAGGTATGAAGACAAATGACATGTGTATTGGCATCTTGAGCCATTCCTAAGCTGGGTGTCCTAACGTTTGAATAGTTGGCGATAGGAAAGCCCAATAGCAATCGAGCCTGTAATAGTGCGTGTAGCCGAATATGATAGGCTGCTGCATACGAAACAGGGGTCAACATTAGGAAAACAAATGCAGTGCGATATAATGCGCAGAAATGTGCCAGTGATCTCAGGTGACCCCAGATGACCTTGGTGAGGTCACTGAGCGAACATGTCAGCGGTAACATTGATCATAGCTTCCAGCTACACGCCATAACCGTTGTGAGGTCATTCCGAGAACAAATATGTAACCAGGAAACATTTGTATATTTTACCATAGCCCAATTATGGGGGAAGCCATGGCCTCGGCCTGACCTCATGTCAATGCTACGAAAAAACGGGTTATGTATTATGGTCCCTGATGAGATCATGAAGTGTTATAAGTTTGAAATAAATCGCCTAATTATTGTGGGTGTTATGCCACCTAGAACTCCGAGGGATGTTGGATCACTTCGCCTGACCTGGTGACAAGACCTGAGGTGGCCCAGTGTTAAAATGTACGAGAATGTACAGAAAATACTAATGAGCAGCCATGCGAGGTTTGGCCTTGCTAACCCGATTAGTGCGGTGGAAAATTAGGAAAAACCGCAGGGGGCAGATATGTGCCCCCGGACGTGCGCGTGATATCATCCCGAGGAATGTGAGGAATCCATCCTTCGGTTTACTTCGACCGTAAGCACCAGCTAAGCTAAGCAGACGGCAAAGCCGAGGCCCACCAGTGGGAATTTGGCTTTGCCACCTGATCCAGCTATGTCGCAGTTAGCTGGATCAGGTGGCGAGGCCAAGGTCCCGCTGTGCGCCTGTGTCGGGTACACGGCGTGTGTGGCGGCAGCTGAGCGTTGTCTGCGGTGCAGCCGTCCGAAGTGCAGCGGGTGTTCCCCAGACGTAGCGTCATACCACGTGACCCGAGACGCACACGGAAGACCCGAGTCGGCAGCCCATTCGGCGCAGTACAGCCTGTCATGTCTGGCCAGCCGCCCCTGGTTTCCATCACAGCACCGGCGCCGCCTCGAGGTCATGTCACAGCCTGGCCTCGTCTCACGAATAAACGCACATGCTCCCACTCTGGTTTCGACTCGACCGACCTTCAGACATCAGGACAGTTGCATGCCGAACAGGGTTTGCCATGGAATCCCATGAGCAAGCGAACCAAACTCAAATTTGTATCAACGTACGGCAGAAAGTAACCTTGCCAAATAGTGATGTATGTAGAGCAAGTGCTATTGTTTGAGGATATAGGTAGAATAATAAAGGGATTTCTGTATTATTTTTGTTGTTTGTTGTGTGTTATTTGGGCTTTAGGGCGTATCAACTCCTATGGCCATATTGTGCCCGTTGTGTATTATTTTTAACATCAGTTGAACAATGTTTAGAACATTCTGTAACTTTCGGATATTTCACGCTAGCTGCCGTGTTCTACTCCATGTATAGGCGACTGGACAGGAAGCACCATGGGTTGGTGATCTGACACGGCAGATTGGCCACTATTTCTTCTACTGGAATGGCGCGTCGAACAAATTTGCCTGCCTTACAAATCAAGTGGTATTAGTAAAGACATAAAGACATAAAGAAATAAAAGATTAGTGAAACCCCCCCCCAAAACCCCCCCTTTTTGTCAGTAGCATTGCACTGCCTGCGTTGTCACTTCGGTGAACCTGAAGATCCCTTTACAAGTACAGACAGGGCTAACGAAATGTTTACTTCCACGGAACGCGCATGAGGAGTGGATTCCACGACTTCAGATATACAACAGGCAGCCCGGTGGCTGGTCTTCGGCTAAAGACATACCTCTGATGTATATATATGCATATATATATATATATATATATATATATATATATATATATATATAAAGACATAAAGACACAAAGACATAAAAGATTAGTGCAACTATGAGCCACAAGGGCCCTTCTTAATTGCACTCTGTACACTGAACCAGTCGCCCACCAAATCTGTCAATCAGCCCTCCCTGGAATACTGAAAAGCAAGCCCTCTATTCTTATAATGATTATCTATCCTGTTTTTAAAGATGTTCAATGTGCAGCTACTGACAATGTTTTCTAGCAGCTGGTTCCAGTGTTCTACTACCCTGTTGGTGAAGAAAGTCTGCCTTAACCTTGTTCTGCTGTGGTTAACTTTAATTTTGAGTTTATGACCTCCAATTGCATGATTTCTGTTCAATTCAAACATTTCCCCAAGATATCCCCACTCCAGACCATGGACAAATTTAAAGACCTCGATGAGATCCCCTCTCAGCCTTCTATATCTAAGTGAAAACATATTCAATTTCTTCAATCTTTCCTCATACGCCAGGTTGCTTCTGCCATTAACCATTTTTGTAGCCCTCTTTTGTACTCTCTCTCTAAAAGCCAACAATCTTTTTCATAGCTAGGATACCAAGCTTGGATGCAGTATTCCAAATGTGGCCTGACATATGCACAGTAAAGCTTCCTGATCACTTCCTCACTTCTCTATGATGCATTCCTATTTATTGCCCCGAGCATTCTCAGTGCTTTCTTCCTGGCTTCCTTGGTCTGTTCTGATGCCCCCAGTTTTGTGTTTAGAATAACACCTAAATCCTTCTCCTGTTGAGCCACTGATAGCACTTGGCCACCCATCAAGTATGGGTGGCCTTCATATGCTGCTTACTTACATGCATGATTTTGCACTTATCAAAATTTAATTTCATTTGCCATTCTTCGGACCACTTCACAAGTTCGTCTAAGTCTTTTTGCAGTGAGATATGCTCATATTGACCTGTTATTGCCCTAAAGACCGTCAAATCATCCGCAAATTTCAAAACTTTACTGCTTAGGCCACTTTTAATGTTATTTACAAATATAATGAACAGTAGTGGCCCCAGTACTGACCCCTGGGGGACTCCACTAAGAACATTTTGTCATGATGACCTTGTGCCATGTAGCATCACTCTTTGCTGTCTATCTGAAAGCCACAACTCTATCCATTTTAAGATGCTACCTGCAATACCATAGGCCTGAAGCTGTATCATTAACCGTTTAAGGGGTACCTTGTCAAAGGCCTTACTAAAGTCAAGATATGCTACATCAACCTGATTTCCCTGATCAAATTGTTCTGTGGCGAAGTTAAAAAAGTCCAAGAGATTTGTGAGGCACGACCGTCCTTTCCTAAACCCATGTTGAGTATCTTCAATCAATTTGTTTCCTTCCAGATAACTAACTATTCTACCCTTGATAATTGATTCGAGTGCCTTGCAGACTAGGTATGTGAGACTTACTGGCCTACAGTTTTCAACTTTCCCTCTTTCTCCTTTCTTGAAAATAGGAACTACATTTGCCCCTTTCCAGTCGGTTGGAATTTCATTTTGTGAAACTGATCTACAAAATATTATACTAAGTGGAAATGCCAGTTCCTTTTCAGTTTCCCGCAACACCCTAGCATAAATTTCATCAGGTCCTGCTGCCTTGTTTGGCTTTATTTTCCTGATTTGATTGTAAACAGCATCACTATCAATGAAATAAACATCATTTATCAGATCACATGTCACTGAACTATGGTGTACGGTCGGCAGATTGGTCATATCTTCTAATGTAAACACTGATTTAAACTGCTTGCTCAGCTCCTCAACCATCTCACTATCCTCACCCAATGTAGTCCCGTTTACTTCCAGTGGATCAATTGTGCTATAAACTTTACCCAGCTTGTAGAAACTAAAGAACTTTTTACTGTCCCCATTACAGTTTCTAGCTAAATCCAGTTCTTTTGCTCGCTTGGCTGCTCTGGTTTTTTACTTCACAGTGTCTCTAGCTTTTCGATACGCCTTTAGATTAACGACATTTGAGGCTTCTTTAAAGACTCTAAATGCAGTTTTCTTAGCCTTAATTGCTTTTATCAAGTCTGGTGTAAGTAAGTGTCTGGTATATGTATGTATATATGTATGTATATGTATATATATATATATATGTATATATATATATATATATATATATATATATGTATCACCTGACTACTGGCCGTCTCACCTGTTCCAGGTAAGGCCGCATCATGCCGTCGACAGCGCCTTTGGTGATGACCAGGTTTCCACCCTCAATGCCGATGCCGCCGCACGTGCCCAGCCGGAAGAAGATGGGGTTCTTTGCCCGGGAGTGGTACATCAGTTTGATCATCTCGTGCAGCAGAATGGCCATGCTGGGCATTCCCATCCCATGCTGCCGATGGACACGGGATCATACGTCAGGCGGCGTCACTGATAACATCACTGCACGGGCCTCATCAGTTTGCAGAGGCTTATCTAACACTGCAGCCGTAATCAGGTCATAAAGACTCATCTAACACTGCGATCGTAACCAGGTCAGACCGGCGCGGCATATGTCCGACTTGGTCTCACATATGCTGCTCGCTTCGCGAGCTCTTGCCACCCGGAATTCACTCCGCTCTCATTCCCCCGCATTTCGGAGGAGCTCAGCGCGAACGAATCCAACAATTTTATGGACTCTATCCACCAGCATTCCATACAGAAAGGGATTATGTTTGGTGTGCCACCTTGCGACCTCCCCAGGGCCAATCCCAGTTTTCCTCAGGTGTGTTTGGGGTGGGGAGGAGGAGGTATTTTGGCTACTACGCATGGTGGAATTAAGTCGCCATGTTGCGCCAATTGACATGAAATGTATGGAGTGAACATGCATGCCATTGCATCATCGCTCCATTACAGCTTATCAGCATCAGCTTGACGAATGATGAATGAATGGATGAATATACGAATGAATGTTGAATGCATGACGAATTAATATATCAATGCAATTCTTCACATGGGTAACCGGACGGGCGGGAGGTCATCCATATAACAGGAATATTGCTGCGGGCCAGGATAATATTGGGAAACTATCCTTCGCGAGGAGACCAAATGTTCGGTACCGGTGAGGATAAGGGCTCCTCCTGTACCAGCGCGCGTGCGCTGGCGCGCCTTTATTCCGAACACGGTGTGGGGAGCAGGGTAAATCTGTAGTAAGCCGTTGCATAATTTCGTCCAGGCTCCAGTCATGCTTGCTCCATATGGTCTTCGCTCTAAATGCTTGTCATGCAAATGACAGCGGAATGGCTTCCATTATAAGCACACGGGTGCTTGCTGCTGACACTTCAAAGTTCAAAAGTATAACTGGAGAACAAATACTGCACTGCTAAGTGAATAGCATGGATTAGTTCGCTCCTCTGATCACCCTCTGGCTTGTCTACTGGATAGGATAATAATGTGATGACGATCTACTGGTCCAATAGGAGACTAATTTTCGACAGGTCCAAAAGGTCCAATAGAAGACACTCTTCCGATGGAATGATCAGGTTCAAAGTTTTAGAGTTTAGTGTCTGTATCTTATGATAATCATTTCTGTTTTATTCCCTCCCCTTCCAAACGAACACTCACGATTGGGGAGATATAGGACTACAGAGGGAGATATAAGACTTGATGAGGGAGAAGTGGGACGAAGCGATTGTAGCAGGCAGTAGTTACTCTTTTATCGTTTTAGGTTTGTATGCATTCCAGTTTTATGTTTGTATGCATTTTAGGGTGTCTTGCATCCCCAAATGTTTCCTCGGCCGACTTACTTCAAATGTTTTACATCGACACCATGGGCGCTCCCAACCAATTTCGACCCTCTCATTTCATAAAGACATAAAGACATAAAGACATTAAAGATTAGTGCAACTATGAGCCACAAGGGCCCTTCTTGGTTGCACTCTGTACACTGAACCAGTTGCCCACCAAATCTGTCAATCAGCCCTCCCTGTAATACTGAAAAGCAAGCCCTCTATTCTTATAATGATTGTCTATGCTGTTTTTAAAGATGTTCAATGTGCTGCTACTGACAATGTTTTCTGGCAGCTAGTTCCAGTGTTCTACTACCCTGTTGGTGAAGAAAGTCTGCCTTAACCTTGTTCTGCTGTGGTTAACTTTAATTTTGAATTTATGACCTCTAATTGCATCATTTCTGTTAAATTCAAACATTTCCCCAAGGTATCCCCTCTCCAGACCATGGACAAATTTAAAGACCTGGATGAGATCTCCTCTCAGCCTTCTATATCTAAGTGAAAACATTCAATTTCTTCAATCTTTCCTCATATGCCAGGTTGCTTATGCCATTAACCATTTTGTAGCCTTCTTTTGTACTCTCTCTAAAAGCCAACAATCTTTTTCATAGCTAGGAGACCAAGCTTGGATGCAGTATTCCAAATGTGGCCTGACGTATGCACAGTAAAGCTTCCTGATCACTTCCTCACTTCTGTATGATACATTCCTATTTATTGCCCCGAGCATTCTCAGTGCCTTCTTCATGGCTTCCTTGGTCTGTTCTGATGCCCCCAGTTTTGTGTTTAGAATAACACCTAAATCCTTCTCCTGTTGAGTCACTGATAGCACTTGGCCACCCATCAAGTATGGAGCCTTCATATGCTGCTTACCTACATGCATGATTTTGCACTTATCAAAATTAAATTTCATTTGCCATTCTTCGGACCACTTCACAAGTTCGTCTATGTCTTTTTGCAGCGAGATATGCTCATCTTGACCTGTTAGTGCCCTAAAGACCTTCAAATCATCCGCAAATTGCAAAACTTTACTGCTTAGGCCACTTTCAATGTTATTTACAAATATAATGAACAGTAATGGCCCTAATACTGACCCCTGGGGGACTCCACTAAGAACATTTTGCCATGATGACTTTGTACCATTTAGCATCACTCTTTGCTGTCTATCTGAAAGCTACAACTCTATCCATTTTAAGATGCTACCTGCAATACCATGGGACTGAAACTGCATCATTAACCGTTTATGGGGTACCTTTTCAAAGGCCTTACTAAAGTCAAGACATGCTACATCAACCTGATTTCCCTGATCAAATTGTTCTGTGGCGAAGTTCAAAAATTCCAAGAGGTTTGTGAGACACGATCGTCCTTTTCTAAACCCATGTTGAGTATCTTGAATCAATCTGCTACCTTCCAGATAACTAACTATTTTATCCTTGATAATTGATTCGAGTACCTTGCAGACTAGGGATGCGAGACTTACTGGCCTATAGTTTTCAACTTTCCCTCTTTCTCCTTTCTTGAAAATAGGACCTACATTTGCCCTTTTCCCCCATGATGTAAATTTCCTTCATGTATCGTCCCTTCCCCATGATTAAAAAAAAGAAGATAGAACCTTTGCGGAGATGACATGCAATTTCGTCCCACCCACTCCGAAAATCGTGGCGGGACCCAAACGTGAACCGCCGGGAGAGCACAGCCAGCATATACACATCCATGTGCCACGAGTACATCGCAAGTCAGTGAAATCCTGTTAATACTTATTACCTGCCATATTTTACAATCTAGGGTGTCCACTACAAATCTGGACAAGCTTTCACTTCAACAAATATCTTTCCTACTAACATCTACTAAGTACTTCCCCACCTCAAAATATCATTCGCGATATTAGATGCGCTGGCTATATCCCTGGCTGATTGGCTAGCTATATCCCCGGCTGGCTGGCTGGCTATATCCCTGGCTGGCTGTCTGGCTATATCCCCCGTGGCACGTGCACTTCCCTGATGCCGGAGAAAGGCGTCACGGACGGCGCAGTCTATCTCCATGGGCGCCTTCAGAAACAACCGGATACCTGGCCCATTTTAAGATAAATTGACAGATCGACATAACACGAAATATTGTGTATTTCCATGATAATATTTGTGTTGGGTTATCTGATGCTCCGAATCCAGCTGTGCTATTTTTGGAAAGATCAGCTCGACAGTCCATGAGTCATAGACTCGGGAATTTCTGATGTCACCAAACAAGGGTGTTTTTGAGGTCGTTAATACAATGAGGAACAATCCGAATTGTGCAAAAGTATATGTCAGTTAACTCACAACAATCTACTGCATCTTCTGGCTACTTCGTAATTTTCGTTTACGGGTCATTTGAAATCGTGACACCATGACCTAAGGTAACGTGACCTATTTTAACTATTGTGACAATCACAATGCGATTCGA
Source organism: Imbricaverruca yamaguchii (assembly GCA_034440575.1). Taxonomy (NCBI): domain Eukaryota; kingdom Metazoa; phylum Arthropoda; class Thecostraca; family Neoverrucidae; genus Imbricaverruca; species Imbricaverruca yamaguchii. Next base: position 205,495 of record JAOTOL010001304.1, read on the forward strand.
AAAGCGCGGAAATTAATTTGGATATCTCATCTTTCGAATAAAAAAGAGACAAGGTTTTGCCCAAAAAAAATCGACACATCCGTTAAAAAATAGGCGTGCATTGTTGTTTTTGAGCCAGTTTATAGTGGCCCGTTTTAATATTTGTCTAGAACGGTATATTACTGAAATACAACATTTTTATGTTCGCGGCACGTGATGGGATGACAATGTTAATCGTCAGATTTTCAGTGTCATACTGCGCAATTGTTCTAACCCGTGAGATCAAGGTTTAAACAAATGCCAGAATTATTTCCGAATTATGGTAGATGGCCCATTCCACGAAAAATCGACAGGTGAATGGGGCCAAATTGCATACAAATACAAATTAATTACAATGCAAATTACTTATACAAATACAAAAACAATACAAATTACTTCGTATCTCCATGAAAGTACTTATATAGAATTAGTTCATCTCTATGATCCAGCTGTGCAATTTTGGGAATGATCGGGGCAACGGTTAACCCGTCCCGTCTCGGGGGGGGTCTTCAACCGCCCCCCTCAGGTTTTTCGCGGATAGCGGACGAACGGCGCGCGGCAGCGCGCCCAAATTTGGCATACCTTTTCCCACATCAATTTGACATGCAGATTCAAAATGTTTAGGTCAGGTCATCTAGGGTCAACGAGTTAGTCAAGGTCAAGTGAGGTCACCTCCAAAAAGTTCAACCAGTCGTCACGCTTTAACGGATGCAAATATTTTAATGAAACTTACAGCGTTTACTTATCTTTACGGATGCAACAAAACGTACGAGTTGAATTTTTTTCGTTTTTGACTACATATAAATTTTGCGTATTTGCCATATTGCAGTTCAAACACAGGATTCCGGCTAAAGTAAGCATTTTTATAAGGACAAGTTGACTTCCAACAACATTTCTCGGTCTGCTCTACCCATTGCAGAAGGAAAATTAAAGAAAACTAAACTAAAAATTCAAAATTTTGGAATTTTGAAGAAAAAAATAACTTTATTTTTTATTTTGGAGGGGCCAAACAAAAATTATAGCCCTGGTCGATTTCGCTGTCCTTTTCTCATTCCAAATAAATCTTGCCTTTTCATATATCCCCTAAAATGAACTCCCCAGAGTAAAAAACATAATGCAAGTTGTGAAAAGTCGTGAAAATATACCCCCCTGGTGACGTCACTTTGTGGGGGAATTTTTTGGGGGGGTTGGACCCGGACCCTACTCGTCGAGCGCTTTCCGATGACACCTCTTTCGTTTTCGTGCAATGCTTAGTTTGGATTTTAGAGGGGGGTCTTCAACCCCCCCCCCCCCGAGACGGGGTGGGAGGATTCGACAGGAAAGACGGCGCGGATTAAGGAGTTGTAGCCTCGGACATTTATGAGAGATTACCTAGATCTTTGGAGGCCTGTAGCTCAATGAAAAGTAACACGAATTGCATACAGCTGTATATCGCCGAACTCGTCATGATCCACAGTATCTTGTGTCAATTTCGCAACTTTTGTTCACGCATTTTTTTAAATCGTGAGCGTGTAACCTACGATAACATGACCTAGTTTGACCTATGAGGCTATCGTAATGCGATTTCGGAAATTCAGAGGCTACGAAGGGTGCTTTACGAAATCCTAGATCGTCATCTGTAAGGAGAAAAGTAAGATAAACGTTTTCACCTTACGAAATATGTTTCTGCCTTAATGTCAGCATATCAGAAATGTATCATCACATTTCACTGAAAAAAACTGAAGGGTTTTTATTACTGCCAATCGCTGTAATATAAACTTTCTGGCGTAGTTTGAAATTCCACATTCTGGAAACGAAAAGATGAACCTCATTGATTGAGTTAGCGCAGTCATCTTGAACTGCTCGAGAACAAATTTTGCGCGGACGCATCCATTGACACATGCTGACCCTGAAATAAAACGCACTGAATCATGAGCTATCTGCATCGGGTGCAATAAAATAAAGTAACAGAAGTACACAATGCAATGCAATACAATGTGTTGTTGCATTATAATATTGTATTGCACGATGCAATGCAATACAATATTATAATGTAGTGCAATGTAATGATCTATAGAGACGTAGATCATCCATACCTTGTCAGAATCCCAGTTCAGACTGATGATATGTCACTGCAATAATATTTTTAACACAATCTGTGTCAACGTGCACAGTAACGCGTCTCACTTCATTCAATTACCATCAGGACACTACCATTTGCTATCGGTGATTACTTCATGAACTGTTACGGCGATGTGGGTCACTGGTGCAAACTTGTGGTATCCATATGTTCCATTCACCGTGATAGTTTTCGAGAAGCGCTCGGTGAGGTGGGTCGTGACGTCCATTGCCTCCTACTTTGACACAAATATAAATTCGATGCAGCTGGCTATCTTGTGCGACAGATGCTCAAACATGTCCTCCGCCGTCAGTGCCCGGTTGTTAAGCTGGCGCTTGAGGCTCTCTTGAGCCGCAGCATGCCCCTGATGCCGTCGCAAGTGCCCTTGCCATGAGATGTGGCGAAAAAGCCACTCACAGGATACCCCAAGATCCATCTTGTGACGGATGATGGGCACTCACGCTGACGGAGATGACCGGGCCGACTTTGTACATGGAGTAGCGGTAGGAGAGCTGCGAGATGTCCAGCAGCTGGGTGCCGGTGGGCAGCTCGTAGTCGATCTCTTGCATGATGAAGTGAGCAAATTCCTTCATCCGTCGTGGAGTACCGCCCATGCAGACAAACTGCAACACCGAACACTGTGTGGACACATTGTCCGAGTGCGGAGAGGTTCTGAAGCAATCCCACCGTCTGCGAGTCTTGTATGTCGAAAACTCTGCAAACTTTTTTATGTATAAAAACTATAAATACATCAAACTCGACCAAAGCCTACTAAGATCATCATTACACAAACGCACACACACACACACACACACACACCAACGCATCACAGTACATGCAACACATACACGTATGCTATATATCAAGGGCGGATCCAGGAATTGTCATGGGGGAATTTGTCTCGTGGGTCGTCATTTCTTCGGAGAGACGCCATTGCGAAAGTAGCTGCCTTTGGCTGAAAATCCGTTGAGCGGGATAGGCAGTGCACTCGAGCCTTCCCAGGGAGGTAACTTTTATCGGCCATAAGGGCGCCAACGTCCATGGGGAGAAGGTCGGGACACATGGTTTATGTTACTGGCATGCGGGGTCCTTGTGTGCTTAAATGCAGACCTTTCTGCTTAAAAAGCAGTTATATTCGAATTATAATCACTCTGTTGATGTGGCCTTATCGGGCTATTGGGGGACAGTTACATAAGCAGGGCTCATATTGAGGACTTCTTTAAATGAAGCAGACGACTAAGAATAACCTAAACACCTTCCTAAGCTGAAAAGAGCAGATATCTGTCACTATTGTGGTCAGTGTGGTCACCCACATAGAGAGAAAAAGATGCAAATATAAAGTATAGCCAAGATAATTGTGTCATGTTCTCAAACAATCGCACCAGGGCTCCTATTCACATGGGTTTCTACATTACTGCATGCTCCATCTTTTGCTATGTTATCTTATTGTTCGTTCTTGTTCTATCTATGTGCACTCTTCGCTTCAGATTCAAGGTCTGGGTCACAGGTCGTGTGGATATCGAAGTTCCATGATTGACCTGTATCCGATAAAGATTCAGCATTGCATAAATCCTAAAAAAACGTAAAGTAACCACTGTCGTATATGTGAAAACAATCCATATCCCGAGAGGGAGGACAGAAATACAACAGACGAATGGTGAGTGCGACCACGTGCCAGGTGTGCGCCGGCGGCGGCTCGAGAGTACCTTGACGTCCTCGAACATGGCCTGCAAGTCGTGCGACCCGGAGCCCAACGCCAAGTGGTAGAGGATGTCCGACTTCATCTCGGCGATGTGCGGATTTCGCAGTTGGACCGGAGCTTCCTCGCCGCTGCAAGACCAGACGGAGAGTGAGACGCCGTCGGCATCAATCTGGCGAGGCGCTGGAGGTACGCAGTCGTTCTAGGTGTCAGCTCCGGAGAGACTGCGCGCATGGATGGCCCCTTCCTGCAGGTCGTGCCCGGGCGGACCGAGTGACCCCAGCCGGTCACCACACGTCTCCATGGTCACGTGGGTCAGCAGGCTGACCGGGTGGTAGCGTACACGTAGGCATCATCTGGCTACGCGTGCACTCCGGAACGCAAGTCCAGTAATGGCTAGGATTTGGGTCAGCCGCACCAAATTGCCATTTTGTGCGGCTGATCCAACTTTTCAACATCCCGCTCGAAGTGGTTGGCCGCTGGGCGAAGAACTGGCGAAGACAAGTCGGTCGCCCCATTGAAGAAGTGTGCTTGGCCTAGTGCCGCCTGCGTATATGGGAATATATAAGGCATACCAGCTGTGTCGTCGCAAATGCTGACGAACTGCTGCAACTGCTATACATGCTTTTTCATATGCCTAAAGTACTCGAGGGCTCTACACGAGTAGTCAAGCGACACCTACCACTTTTGTCAATGGCATCCAACCGATCTGAAATCCAGGTTCAGATCAGATCCGGATGGCTGGACTGCTTTGTGATTAATTCGTCCCGTCTCTGGGCGTCATCTTATACCCGCCCCCTCCAAGATCTTCCGCGGACGGTGACAAAAAAATACGGCGCTCGGCAGCGCGCGGAAATTTGGGATACCTTTTCCAACATCAATCTGGCATGTTTTGTGAGGATGTTGAGGTCAGGTCATCTACGGTTAACCAGTTAATGAAGCTCAAGTGAGGTTATAAAAAAAAGTTCAACTAGTCGTCACGCTTTAACGGATAAGGATAACTGAATGATACTTTCAGCGTTTGCCTATCTTTAAGGGGATAACCGAGTGCACCAGAAACATGTTTGATTTTGAAAGTTTTCATGACTTATTAGGCTTGCATATTTACCCATTATAGCTAATAAATAATACTTGGGATGAACCAGGCACTTTCTATCATGGTAAGTGGACGTGAAGCAACGTTTCGCAGTTATCTTTACCCACTAGAAAAAGAAACGTACAAAATTGAAAACTCAAAATGTTGATGAAAAAATTAGATGTGTGCAAACCTTATGGGTGAATGGGCGATTTCGCTTTCCTTTCTCGATTCAAAATAATTTTCAATTCTAAAAATATCCACCAAAATGGATTCCCAGAGCAAAAAAACATGATGTCAGTCGTAATTCCATAGACCCTCCCCCCCTCTCTAGTGACCTCACTTATTTGAGATGCACCTTTTAGGGTAGTTTCGAACCCTACTCGTCGAGGGCGTTTCGATGGCATCACTTCCGTGTTTGCTGCGCAACGCTTGGTTTTTAAATTAGAGGGGTACAAAATGCCTCCCCTCCACGAGACGGTGTGAGGATATGACCGGAAAGGCGGCGCAGGTCGGACGCTGATGCTTTGCCAACACTCAGGATGGCACCAATTACAAACGGATTTTACGAAAAAGATCGCAAGCTTCAATTAAGCCTGACGGCAACATAATTTACTACTTACAAGTTACCATTTACTACTAAACTTGGCTACATCCAGGCCGACTGTTTCATAAAGGCTTATCGGTGTACTTTTTTAACTACCGCTATAACACGATAGCAAAAGTGAAGTTGAACTTGCTACAAAAGTTTACTCTGCCCTGAGACAGCAAATGCATGTCAAAGCATCCTTAGGCTGAGTATTTAAACATTTTGAAGCCACATCAATAACATCATTTCATAACAACGTGAGATTAGAGAATAGAAGGCATGGAAGACCAAGGAGATTCAGATCACGGATGATTATGGACCGGAATCTACCACAGCATTTCCGGTAGGTGTTTGCACTGCTGTTTTTGTTACACGAAAGGCAAACAGTTTGCGTTAGTGGTGATAGATTAGCTTCTGACCCTCAGTGAATGATCGGCGCGGTATTGGCATTCACGCAAAATTGCACTGTCCTCCATTCACACTCATACATTGTCCTCCATTCACTCCTACATTCGTCTTTCATTCTCCATTCAATCCTCGCTTCATGAGCTACATATCAGTCATCAACCAAGAGCACAACCGACACTAAAAATATACTTTGTGACAATATCCCAAGATGTCCAAATCAGGGGTGGATCAATAGATTTTCATCGGGAGCACATTTCCTCGGAGGGGTGCCTCCGGCAAAAAATCGTTGGGCGAAGAGGATGCACTCGAACATACTGAAGAATTGCCTTTTCCTCTCAAAGGGACGCCTTTCCCTGAAAGAGGAATCCTTGGGAGCAAAATCCTTTAAGGAGGGAGGGACATTTTTCCGTACGGAATGGCGCCATGGAGGGACACATGCTCCAAGTGCCTCCTGTATCCTCCCTTCGTCCAGATTGCCTTGGAAAAGTTTGGTACGGCTATTCAATTATCAGCTGATCGTAGTTACGGTCACAACCGCCGGTAGCGTCCATGTCGCAGCGGTCACGTGCAACGCCCGTTGTTTCCCGCCCGCGCGCACTTCCTAGCAGTTACCACAGTTACAATCAGCTGTGGTGAAGATGAATCGGTTGGTGGTGTACTGCGGTGGCCTGGACCAGTGCAAACTCGGTGGAATGTCTAAGAACTAATGCGTGTTGTCAGAATCAATATCTGTGTGATTCACGTTCCGACTGAACATTTCAGCAACCAATACAGAGTTTGCCATGCGCATTAGTTGGGCACATCTCCGTGCTGCTTCTCGTTGGCGGCGGCCGTTTGGCTTCTACGGGGCCGCATTCTGTCCTATGTGCGATAAGGAACACTGCAGCATTGATACTAGAACAAATGGTGAGTGGAACAGATACCAGCATTTCTGGCTGCTTTGCAAGTTGGTTTCTGTACAGCCCATACTTTAATATATTTACGGTTGTCTTCGCTGGCACCAGTTCGAGCTGCATAACATTTCATAAAACGTGGTACGATGTACCATCTTCCTTTGGGTGCGCTCCACGAGGACCCCTTTGAGATATATTTTTATCACAGGACACATGATAAAAGCCAATCACTTCCCCAAAAAACAACAACCTTCGCCCATCGTCCCCCCCTGATCCACCCACTTCTGAGCAGGACGGCACGTTGAGCTTCCTAAAAGGCATGTTTTTTTGCACAAGCAAGCAAAAAGATTCCTAAAAATGGAATTTCGCAATTGATATTCACCCTTGTTCTTCTCGTTTGCCTTTATGACCCAGGCTGCTGCTATCTTTTAGGCTACATTTTTGGGGTTTTTCCTTGCAATTACATGTATCATGCTAGATAGTTCGAATATGACTAATTGTACAGGTCTTTTTACAGATTGGTGCAATGAAACAAAACACGCCAGTAACATGTTTTCACGACGTCTTGACACAAAATTGTTTGTATATTTCGTGACAAACGCGACGCATATATCCAACTTTACGCATTTGCTCCCGAGGTAAACTTACTACGACTTGTTTACGGTGTGCAATCTTGATATGAAACAGAGTAAAGTTGTAAGTAGTAAACTAAAACTTACGTCAGTGTAGTAAGTAGCAAAACCGCATATGAAACAGGCTACAGAGTGCAGATGCTTTGTAAATGAAGGCGACGATACCAAATATCTGGACTACATTGTAACACAGGTAACTGGTGGATGTATGGTCATATATATGAGCAATGGACCGGACTAATAAAATCGTGTTAGCTCCTCATAGATGCCGCGAGTCTTGTGACATCAGCTGATGTTAGCACCTACCTTGTTTCCGGAGTCTCCCGGTCCGTGTCCATGACGTCAGAAGATGATGGCACAGGCGAAGGCTCTCAACACGAACGTACACCCACTGTCCCTTTTGCTGTACTGGGACTTTGGGTTTGACACTGCAGTGCCCCAGGCGTCGCTCGACCTTCACTTGGCCTTTACGCGCAGGCCCACCACTTGCGCCATCCTGATTGGTCCATGTCGAGAAGCCATGCTGACGTAACTCCCCGTCTCCTCACATCGACCGCAGTATTGACCGCGCATGACGGCGCCTTGGCTGTCAGCATCAGCTATCAGTACTCGAGCCTTCCCCGTAAGCCACCCTGCCTATCAGCGGGTGGTGGTGGAGTGGGGGTGGGGGTGGGGGTGCTGTGGGGTGTGCGAGAGGCGTCTGGGGATGTGAGAAAAACCAAGTGTCGGAATTTGGATTTTGAAATTTTAGCACCTCGTGCTAAAATTTCAGAATTCTCGTAGCAGAATTCTGCTAGCACCTCGCGCTAGCAGGCGGTCATTATTGGACTTGCGGAAATGGAGCGCCATTATCATCCTGGGCATACAATGGGTATATACTGCAAAGGCCTAGTTCCAATGATTGCTACCTGCATGCTAACGATGCCGTTTTTAACACCGATTATAAATTAGCATTCGAAAGACTGGTACTGTTGCCTAGGTACAGCGAAAACCCAGCACCATGTCGCCTTTCACGAAACGTTTGTGTCAGTGTACTAAGCAAGTGCTCGTTGCTACATATTTATCCACGACATTATAAAAACCATGTTTGTTCGCACACTATTGCATTAAGAATGCTACAAAATAGCGTGCAATAGAATAGCCCATGCTGATGACAAGTAGCATGCAGTTCAGTATGCTAGAAACGACTACCCGATTACACAAATTAATGCTGATAATTCGCAGTACCATACAAAAAGAGTACGTTGCGAAGAGTGTCAGCGTTTGATAAAAGGTACGTAGTTGTGCGGCATCAACATCTTGAGTTGGAATTCAACATATCATTTGCTCCAAAGTGTACATCTTAGTACTTCCATTTAATTTTTGTCCAGTTAGTGCCAGTTATGAGAAAAGAAAGTTGTTGAAATGGTTTTGCGATCCCTAGTTTTGCATCGATATATAAAATGGAATGTGAGCAAGCTTGCCTTAAGCAGGCTGCTTCCTGTCAGCCTTGGATTGGACTCATTCTCTTGCACATTAGCCAAGTCTGAATACTGTTAGACTGATATGCATGATATACTAATATACTGCAATGTTCCCTCGGTACCACTGATTACTTACTTAAAAGCACATAGGACGGCACGAACCAAATGCATGAGACAACAGCTGTTGTCAGATATGCCATTAAAGAGAGGACGCCGCCCCCTTAGGACACAACAGACACTAGATTAAAGAAGGTTTTATGATTTTCACCATGCAAAACCACCTTTGGGCACATTTATACCATACGAAATGTAAATGACACTTAAACAATTTTGAACATTTCAATCATGTAATGCCTTAATCTTTACAGCTTGAGTGACCATATATATAATGCATATTTATCCCGAATGCACATATATATAATATATATTATACATACATACATACACACACACACACACACACACACACACACACACACACACACACACACACACACACACACACACACACACACACACACACACACACACACACACACACACACACACACACACACCACACACACACACACACACACACACACACACACACACACACACACACACACACACACACACACACACACACACACACACACACACACACATATATATATATATATATATATATAATGTCCATATCCTAAGTTACCTCGTCCGATGACAAGTACATTGGCTATGTGATGTACTCTTTCTAGCACACATACATATCTCTCTAAGTAGAGGTTCCATGCCTGTGCATAATATTTCAAGTGGGCTCACAAATAGGCTCAGGAGTTTTCTTCATAACTTCCTTCCCTTATATCCCACACTCATATTAATTATTCCCAGAATTGCGCTGTTCCTAACTGAGGTCATTTTTCTGCTTAAAGGTCCTTTGAAACTAACACATGTACATCTCTTTCTTGCTCAGCAGAATTAGCACCATTACAGAATGACTGAAACACCACATACAATAGCACTGTAGCTTAATGAAATCTAACCTAATCTTCGTCTTCTTTATCTATGAACAAAATGAAGTTGTCAGTTAATTGATGTTATGGTTTACAATTGGCATCTTGGTAGCTTAGTATGCTGGTGTGTCTGCTTTGGGTGCATCATCATCCCCCACATAAAAACATCCGCATCAGTGTTGCCACCTCCAGACAAGCATGCTCTGCTGAAAATTCCTGGATGCACCCTGCCCTGAAATCCTGGTAACAATAGGTGGTTTCACGGTGGCTTTTCGCTTTCAGGTTATGTGGGCTCAGAAACAAGATAGAGCAAGCAGGCCTGGCATAGTAATTGGCATACATTAGATGCAATCAGTAATTGTAATTCTCACAATAATTTGAAGAGCAAAATATGTGTTTCCCACAGTGTTGCTGAAATAAGAAGATTTTGGCGTCGGAATATCAGCAAATTACAATACAATACACAATGCAATGCAATACATGTGTGTTGGTTCACATGCCGACTGCACTCAGCTCCATGAGATCAACACATGGATGCCAGATGACGACATTAACACTATGGTTGAATTAGCAAGGGGCACTGTTGAATCATTTCCTGGGTAAAAGATAAATTAAGTGACCACAGAAGCATACTAAATATATGCCTGAATATATGCATGCATGCCTGATATTCCTGACATGCTCACATGACCTAAACAGTAAATAATTGCACCACAACTTACAAGTAGAGTGCTCAAACACCAACTGGTTTGTTTGATTGCTTCACATGAGAATATAGGCTTGGGAATATAAAAATGGTTTATTTCAAATGATGGCAAAAAAATTGTCTATCTAGTATAGTTTTCTGCCCACTACCAACAAACCATTCATTCCTGCGTTTGATGCAAAAGATGGCTTATACTTTTTAATGGCTTGAGCCGAAACGACATGAACAACATAGCATTAAGCGTAGCTACGCCACACGTTCGTAGCAGAAACACCATTTATGATATTTATGAAGTAATGAGTTTTAAACGCTTCTGAAGAAAAACGAATTACATGGACTAAAGTGATGAATAAATTGCAACTAAATAGACCAATCAATTTTGAACCAGGTCAATCAAAATTTGCCCAACCTTACTGATAGTATTCGTGTACTACGACTCTCCAGAGCTATGATTTCTGCCCAATGTTAAGTCAACGGGTTTTCACGACGAGAGAATCGCTGCGACCGTAATCAGCTGTTGCGGGCCCAACCGTATCTAAAAAGGCCGTGGGTTGCAAGAACCACCCCCTGGACGGGCGAAAATGAATAATTACGATGGCCATGGGCAGGCTTTTCCAATGTACATAGCTATAGCATTCCATAAGTTGTAGCAGCTGCGACGCCTCTATGAAAACCATAGGTCGTCGGGCTTGTGGGTCGTTGACACAAATTCACCGGAAGCGTCCCGGAAGATGCGTCACACCATGATAGGGAACACCATTGTGCTGCAGTTGCTACGTATGTGTTGGATTTCAATGTTTGATGACAACGTGGAGGGTCAGCTAAGGCTGTCGTTCAGGCGCAAGCTACCGGTCACCTGAGGAAGTGCCTGTAGAACTGACCAGAGGGGGCCGCAACAACAGTACTACCCTGATTAGCAGCTTGCACCGGTCAGTATTTCTGTGCAGTGTTTTGGCCATTAACATTTGTTTCTTATTAACAGAGAAGAAGACGATAATGGAACAGACGGAAGAGAGGTGAAGAGCGCAGTAAGTCGAGCTGGCCTACGTCGTCTTGACAATGCATTGTAGCTTGGTGCAAAGTTACAGCTGTGTAAATGGCGAACGTCGAACATTTCAATCGCGAGGGCCACCAACTGAAACTTGAAAAAAAAGTTGTTTAACTTCTATCTTAAGCAACTTCGCTCATCGAGACCGTTCATAACAGATGCAGGTTGATATAGTTTTATCTTGATTAATTCTCAAGATACAAATTAATTTAAAGTAAAAACAACTGAACTTTCTGGCTCAGTGCGCGGCCCCTATACCAGTGAGAAATATGTATGTGTTGGTGCCAATGAACTCCATAGGGCTCATATATTGTGAAAGCCTGCTCAAGCTCGCTTCCATGCATTTGGCGAACTGAACACACCTAGTAAGGCGTGATACATTCCAGCTAGCCCATGGTATAGTTGCATGACATGAATGGACCTACAACTCCAATGCCCTCTGATTGATTTCGAGCGGTGATCTGCAGTCAGTCCGAACACAATCGACTACCAACCAAAACTGAACAGTTCGTGATCTCGTGAGGTTACGACATCGATTCCCACCTGGCATCCTGGTCCTGCTGGTCGCAGTCTTGAAGCCGGTTCAGTTCGCCGATGGTGGACAGACCGAGCTGGAACTTGCACCGCGCCGTGTCGTCGTTCTGCAGCCACGTCTCGGTCGCCATCGCGCCGGGTTCGGCTGGCATGTCGGTCGTCCGCGCCGTCGACGATCGCGCGCTCGAGTGTGGCGCGCCCCCGCCGCCCGCCGTCTATATCATCACCGTGTCCCTAGGCACGGCCCCGGCTTCGATGTCAGCGGCGGACGTATCGTGCACTCTGAAGGATCCGGCCACGCAATCAAATCCACATTCCGTGGGCACGGGCATCACTTCGTGGTGTTGATTGCAGGGGCCTATTGAGCTTCTTGATGGCCAAAGCTACCTCAATTTGTTATCTGGTGCACATCCATGCGCCGAGTAGTTAAGCTTCGATCTGATTGGAGGGTGAAAAAATCACGACTGAGGGGTCATGGCTCCACCTCAGCGTATGGAACTGCACAAGTTCGTGGCTACATGCTAAATTACATTTTCCTCAGCTTTTTACGAGTCAAAAGAATGCTGTGATTACTTTCCGCGCCATGCATCACGCTCTTCCTCATCCATTTGCATGACTGCACGAATCACCATAATTTAATTCGTGGTTTCTCCCAAAGCAGCTCATTTTTGGGCTGTCGAATATAAGCTTTGTCTCAGCTTTTGAACCGGCCAAAGCCGACCGAAGCATACGGTGCAGGACGCGTCGAGCCGTTGCACCTGCCCCGCTGGGGTCGTGGCCGTCACCAGCTGTGCCCCGGCCGCGCCACTTGTCGCCGCGGCCGAATGGCGATCGATGCGAGTGCCAGGTGATGCTCGGCACGTGTTAGTGCCGAGTATCGCCGGTGACGTAAGGCTGGGCTGACGACACGCCCACTGGGCTAGCGCTCTGATTGGTGGGCTGGAGTGTGCGGTATCGAATGGCCGGCTGACGTCAGTTGCCGGAAGCGTTGAAGGTCGTGGTGGAGTTATCGGTCTGCCGTCCCAGCTACGTCACAAGGCGTCTTGTGGAAGGAATGAAAATACGTAAACCACTGTATATGAGGATACGCTACAATGAAATCGCCATGTATTACGTAGTAGTGTGCAGGGGCGGTCCAAGGTACCGACGTGGGGTGGGAGTCACCGCAGCACCCGCACCTCACCCAAATAAAACTCGAATTCCGCCCACCTTATTTGTCGGTTGCCAAACTTCGAAAGCTGTTTGTTTTTCCTCCAGAAGAAAAATCACTTTCAAATCTCGGTACCACTTTTTCGAGATCTCTTTCTTCCGCATGACACTATGTCACTGAGAGACAAAAGGCAATTTATTCACACATTAAGAACGAACACGGCGAGGCGAGCGAGTAAATAAATAAGTAAATACATATACATATATGCATATATACACACATATATATATATATATATATATATATATATATATATATATATATATATATATATATATATATATATAATATATATATATATATATATATATATATATATATATATATATATATATATATATATATATATACCAAACAGTGTGTATACGAACCGACCGGATAGGGCCAGTGTTTAGATTCCCGCAGCGAAGGTTGTCAGGCAGGCTGTGCCTCCTCGAACCGGCCGCGCTACCGCCGCAATTGGGCAGTGACCTGGCCACTATGGCCTGGGGCGGTGGCGAGGACCGGGAGGTGTGGCCATGTGGAATCACGAATGGAGAGTCAGTCGAACACAGTGCGAGCAGCAGGTCGGTATGTCTGGACTGTGGCCGGGAGTGAAGACCAGTGGTCACTGACCTGACGTGGTGGCATTGGCATTGACATGGTGGCAGCGGTGTACAGAAATTGTTGCCATGCCGGGCAGTAAGGACGCCGTGTGCGTGTGGCGTTGGGAGACTTCCCGATTTGTGATGGAACCTGCGCTCCCGGTTGTTTCATCCGTCAGTGTCGGCGCTTGGCGACCCTTGACGGGATTTCGGCGGAGATTATCAAGTATCGTGGCTGCAACATGTCGCGGGCTCGCCATGCAGTGGTCGCCGGTCGTAACCGACACCGCGCAGAGTCCCCGTCGCATCGGTTTCGGCGTGACGAAGCGTCCCAGGGTCAGCAGTGCCGCGAGAAGCAGTGGGGTCGCTCTCCGGCTGGCCCGGCCGGTGGCCTGAGTGGCGCACCACCTGGCGGCCGCCGAGCCTGACCCCGGTCGGGGTCAGTCTGCAACAGGTACATGAGATGGTTGAAGAGCTGAGCAAGCAGTTTAAATCAGTGTTTACATTGGAAGATGTGACCAATCTGCCGACCGTACACCATAGTTAAGTGACATGTGATCTGATAAATGATGTTGATTTCATTGATAGTGATGTTGTTTACAATCATATCAGGTAAATAAAGCCAAACAAGGCAGCAGGACCTGATGAAATTTATGCTAGGGTGCTGCGGGAAACTGAAAAGGAACCGACATTTCCACTTAGTATAATATTTTGTAGATCAGTTTCACAAAATGAAATTCCAACCGATTGGAAAAGGGCAAATGTAGTTCCTATTTTCAAGAAAGGAGAAAGAGGGAAAGTTGAAAACTATAGGCCAGTAAGTCTCACATCCCTAGTCTGCAAGGTACTCGAATCAATTATCAAGGATGGAATAGTTAGTTATCTGGAAGGTAGCAGATTGATTCAAGATACTCAACATGGGTTTAGAAAAGGACGATCGTGTCTCACAAATCTCTTGGACTTTTTGAACTTCGCCACAGAACAATTTGATCGGGGAAATTAGGTTGATGTAGCATATCTTGACTTTAGTAAGGCCTTTGACAAGGTACCCCATAAACGGTTAATGATACAGCTTCAGTCCCATGGTATTGCAGGTAACATCTTAAAATGGATAGAGTTGTGGCTTTCAGATAGACAGCGAAGAGTGATGCTAAATGGTACAAAGTCATCATGGCAAAATGTTCTTAGTGGAGTCCCCCAGGGGTCAGTACTGGGGCCACTACTGCTCATTATATTTGTAAATAACATTGAAAGTGGCCTAAACAGTAAAGTTTTGAAATTTGCGGATGATTTGAAGGTCTTTAGGGCAATAACAGGTCAAGATGAGCATATCTCGCTGCAAAAAGACAGACGAACTTGTGAAGTGGTTCGAAGAATGGCAAATGAAATTTAATTTTGATAAGTGCAAAATCATGCATGTAGGTAAGCAGCATATGAAGGCTCCATACTTGATTGGTGGCCAGGTGCTATCAGTGACTCAACAGAAGGCTTTAGGTGTTATTCTAAACACAAAATTGGGGGCATCAGAACAGACCAAGGAAGCCAGGAAGAAGGCACTGAGAATGATCGGGGCAATAAATAGGAGTGTATCATACAGAAGTGAGGAAGTCATCAGGAAGCTTTACTGTGCATATGTCAGGCCACATTTGGAATACTGCATCCAAGCTTGGTCTCTTAGCTATGAAAAAGATTGTTGGCTTTTAGAGAGTACAAAAGAGGGCTACAAAAATGGTTAAAGGCATAAGCAACCTGGCATATGAGGAAAGATTGAAGAAATTGAACATGTTTTCACATAGATATAGAGGGCTGAGAGGAGATCTTTTCGAGGTCTTTAAATTTGTCCATGGTCTGGAGAGGGGATATCTTGGGGAAATGTTTGAATTGAACAGGAATCATGCAATTAGAGGTCATAAATTCAAAATTAAAGTTAACCACAGCAGAGCAAGGTTAAGGCAGACTTTCTTCAGCAACAGGGTAGTAGAACACTGGAACCAGCTGCCAAAAAACATTGTCAGTAGCAGCACATTGAGCATCTTTAAAAACAGCATAGACAATCATTATAAGAATAGAGGGCTTGCTTTTCAGTATTACAGGGAGGGCTGATTGACAGATTGGGGGGGGGGGGGCAACTGGTTCAGTGTACAGAGTGCAACCAAGAAGGGCCCTTTTGGCTCATAGTTGCACTAATCTTTTGTCTTTATGTCTTTATGTCTTTAGGTACATCCTATGCCCAGGTGGTCATAGGCTACCAGGCAACTGAGGCTTAACCTGATGTAGAGGTGGCTGTGATACCCGCATATGGGAGTGTTACTAGGGAACTGAGGAGGACTAGTTCTGGTAGATCACAAGAAGGGCAGTGCCAGGAGCCCAGTTTCGGTGGGTTGACACGTTTCCTGTCTGATAATCCTTGATCCTGTGCCTATGATCATTTATCTTGTACATATAATCATTGATAATTTACCCATGATCCCTGATCCTGTAGCTATTCTCCCTGGTCCTGTACCCATGATCCCTGATCATGTGCCTACGATCCCTGATCATGTACTTATGATCCCTTATCCTTTGCCCATGATCCCTGATCATGTGCCTAGTGTCCTGGAGTCGTGTGGTATGCAATTAGCCGTCAATCGTCATGGCGCCGCAGGCCGGTCAATGAGAAACAAACAATTGTAAAGCATAGCCAAAAGCTCTCGACTTCTGACACTGTCACCACGCCCCTATAAAGCAGCTTTCCTGGTCGGGCGACGGTGCAGTCTGCGGTCAGCAGTGGCCACGCCTGGGCGCAGACTCGCCTGTCTCGCGCCGCACACATCCAGCATGAAGAGCGCCCCGCGTGCTGTGCTTGCTGTCCTGGCTTGTGCGGCCGTGGTGCACGCGGACGCGCCGTCGTTCCTCGACGACTTCAACCCGTTCGACTTCGTGCCCAAGGAGTGCCTGTCGAATCCGTCCAACGACGATCTGGCCGGCTGCCTTCAGGGCCGCATCTCCACCATCCTGGACATCGGCCGCTCCCTCCTCGGCGGTGGCGTGCCGCACGGCAACCAGGTGGTGTCGCTCGACCCCCTGGAGTTGCCTGACGTGAAGGACCCGGCCAACAGGGACCCCAAGTGGCGCGTGAGCGGCATAAAGATATCGGGCCTGCTGGACGTGAAGCTGGAGTCGCTGCGACTGGCGGGCAACACGGTCGGCGTCGAGGTCAGCTTCCCGTCGCTGGTCGGCCAGGCCGACCTCAACTTCAAGGCGCTGTCGTTCAAGCCGAACATCGCGCTGGAGGTGAACAAGCCGCGCATGCAGCTGACCGCCGACTGGGTGTTCACGCCGCAGGGCGGCATGCGGGTCAGCAGGGTCACGCCGGCGTTCCTCAACGAGGGCCTGTCGGTCCGCCTGAGGAACGTGTCAACACTGACATCGTGGGATCCCGTCTGGGACGAACAGGAGTGAGGCTGCCAGGTCGGCTCCTGGTGTCTGTACTTTGTACTGCTCTTGTGTATGCAGATGTGTGTTTGTGTGCTGCACGTAGTGGCATAGGGGGCGCAAGCCGCTTCAGAAATTGTTTCAAATACTGAACCATGAATGTGAATTTATTCCATTGCGTGTTTGCCGTGTTTCGTTGATGAATGTCGTTACTTATTCTTATTTGTTGAGCTGATTGAGTGGAATCGGATACAATTCGTGCAGATAAGCTATAATGTGAATATACGTCGCCGATCGATAGCTTCTTTCGGGAGTTTCCTTACTTAGATAGCATGGATGAACGCAATGAGACTGAAACGGCATGCTTGCTAAGCCACTATTTTGTTCCGTGAGTCGGTAGTCCCTTTTGGTCCAAATTCTGCGCTCATGTTTAATCGGTGATAAGCCTGATGAATTGATGTTAACAGCGCACTCCTAATAAATGAATAAGTAAAAATTATATGCCTGCTCATTTTACAAGACTACAAGACTTCACTCGGTATCAAATACAAAATGGTCGAAAATTACCTTCTGTATATCACGGCATTGCTATGCGAAACGTAAACTATTGCCCCATGACGTAGTATACATTTGCAATTGCGCTTTGCGGTTACTGACCAATTGACCTATTCACCATGCATATCTTATGAGCTGGGCATATATGGGGAGGGAAGCTTCCAGCTTCTTGTCTTCTTGTCCGTGAAATTTGCTGATGTATTATCCTTGTGCTCACCCAAAGGGTCAATACACGTAGTGCGATGCATCTCGCATTTATGACTCTCGTCGACGTTCGTTCTCTGATTGAGCGCGCAACGGTTTCACAAATTCATAATGCAATAGCTTTGGCATCGTCATTCGTCTACTTCATCGGCAGGAATACTCAAATGTGACCAAATTACGAGAACGTAGGCCATCATCATCTCAGGGCCGAGCGCATGGTGTGCTTTTTTGTTGCTTTCGTTGACCACTGTTGGAAGGAAATTTGGGCGTGTAATCAGAACGTTGTTGAAGGCCAAGGCATGTAAATGAACGGGTTTAAACTGCTTGAAGGCTCAAAAATTAAAGGGTGGCTTTTGCAAAAAGTAAAGCTCTTAATTTTTTGCATGATTCGTCGAACACATTTAGAGACTACCCCCATGCATAAATATACAGCAAGCACTTTAAACAGCAACATTTCGTTTTGTTTCAAACGAAGTGCACGACTGGTATCCTGAACATTCTGAACATCTAATACAACGTTTCTGTGCATGAGGTGCTGCCAGCCTCAGGGATACTGAAATCGATTTTTGTCGGGCTGAAAAAAAAGATGTTTGTCATGTGCTGTATGATGCGTTAGGACTGCTATCCAAACGCGTCGTGATGTACAGTGAGGCAGCCGGTACACGTATATTAGTGTTCCAGAAGAAATGCCAAGTATCACTTGGATCCCAAATTATAAAAAATAACGCATCACAAGCAGACCGGGTAATGCTGTCAAACAGTCACTGACATTAAGCATCACCAATTACAGCCCACGATTGTCATTCCAAACACGAACCGGATTCGTTATCCTGGGAGCAAATCCTGGCGACTACTTGATCACCGTGCTGCTTCGGGACCAGAGTTATTAGTTGCTTAGGCATCTTGAAGCAACGTACATAATTTATCGCCTGCCCGAAGATGGTTCATATATTCTGCTTTCCAGTTTGTCTGGTTCAGCTGACATGCCACATGACGAGTGGTACACATTGTTGACTGAGGTCGTCGCTTCTCGAGGCTACATGTTGATTGCAGCTTATTTCGAGCACTATTGGGTGGGTCTCACTGATCCGGGGCTGGACAATTGCTTTCATCCTGTCAACGACTTTGTCCTCTCAATGACTCAATGACTCAAAGTTCGGCGAACGCTATTCGACAGTCCTTGAAATGCGCTACCGACAATAGGCGGTGTAATTTAAGGTCATGTCAACCGAAACTTAGGTCAAGGTCACGAAGTCATGACCTCAGATCAAGGTCATGAAGTCGCCTAGGAAGGTCATGCAATGTATCAATCGACACGTCTTGCCGATACAAGCACAATGACGGTAAATTCAGCCTTCTACCTCAATGCAGTGCGATATAATGCGCAGATATGTGTAGTGATCTCAGGTGACCTCAGAGACCTTGGTGAGGTCACTGAGCAAAAATATCACCGGTAGCATTGAGCATAGCTTCCATCCACATGCCACAACCGTTGCGAAATCATTCCGAGCGCAAATATGTAACCAGGAAACTTTTGTATATTTTACCATAGCCCTATAATGGGGATGCCATGGCCGGGACCTGACCTAAGGTCCAATGCTACGAAGAAAAAGCCAGATATACATATTATGGCCCCTGATGAGATCATGATATGCTACAAGTTTGAAATCAATCGCCCAATTATTGTGGAAGTTATGGCACCTAGAACTCCGAGTGTAGTTTGGTCACTTCGCCTGACCTGGTGACTTGACTTGAGATGACCCAGGACTAAAAATGTGTGAGGATATGTGTAAAAAAATCAATAAATAGCTATGGGAGGTTTGGCCTTGCTAACCCGATTAGTTTGGCGGCAAATGAGGAAAAATTGGAGGGGGCAGATATCTGCCCCCCCCCCCGGACGTGCGCGGGTTAACATGAACACCCCACAGCCAAAAACATGATGTCAGTTGTGATCCCCGTAGAAACCCTAGTGACGTCACTTTTAGGGGGATAAAGCTTTCGGGTGGCTAAGGGCCCACTCGCCTTGCGTCTTCCGATGACACCTCTTTCGTTTTCGTCTAACGCTTAGTTTGGATATTAGAGGGAGCATACAAGTATACACACTCCCCCTCCCGAGACGGGTGTAAGGATCTGACCGGAAAGAAGGCGAAAATTTAAAAAAACGACTCAAGTAGCCACAGCTTCACAAAGAACACTCGCACATGGTACCACATTTAGTCCATGCTAGCATGCATCATTGTTCTGTTTCTGAGCCATCCTACTGCCAATACTGCAACTTTGAAACGCTCTCGGGACATTTAAGCGACTCATGCTGCTGTACCCTGTTAATATTCATAATTCCTGACAGCTGTTATTGTCCTTGAATGGACGAAATATAAATCAGGTATGAACCATTACCCATCAAAAAGAAAACTGAACAAATTATATGCGCCACCATAGCATTCAAGGAGACGCCATCACTGCTATTTTTACGTTTTTCGTTATCCAGACTAATCGGCAAGAAACATGTCAAGAGCGCACATTCGGGTGCCACTGGTATTTAAAGTTCTCGATTCGCATCTTAACTTTACCACAATTTTACAAGAAATGTTGTAATTAGGAAGCAAATCTAATGAACTCTAATCCGACACCCATGCAGCCAACTTGGTATGCCTAACGAACCAACAGTCATCAGATCTGAAATATGCTTGCTAATGTCGACCGACTCAATTTGAAGCGGAAACATCCCCATAGCACTTCTGCACATGCTCTGTAGCATGATTATTTGTGTTTATGTTGCGCAAGAGGCTGGCTACCTTGCGTGTTTTAGACGCAAAAGTGCAAGACACTTGGATTTTCCGCCACAGACATTCTGGGCTGAATGCGAGGACATGGGTGGGGTTTCAAGCACGGAACCGCCCTCCATCACGTTCGTTGCTTTCATTTTCCCTGTACTACCAGTTCATGCTGAATTGCATTATCTTATGGCGCTGTTATTGAGGAACATCTGACACAAGGAGTAGACTTACCGGTAAACTGACCGCCTGCCGCAAAACCGTAAAACAGGAAAACTGTCATCAGATGTCACGCATTGTCTAGGTTGCTAGCTTGCGTACAGTTGAGCTATGGCTTAAGTGCGAGAAAATCCAGGTCAGGAATCATTAACCATTTCTTGGGGTTGCATTTGTCCCGAATGAGCAAACACTAGGTGCGAACCTTTCACCATGAAAAAGTGATGCATGCACCTGCGTATGACTGATTTTCTCGTCAGCATACGTGATTGATTTCGGATTATTATACCGGAACGATTCGTTTGTTTTGCCAGGCACACATTTGTCCGCACTACGGATGTATATATATGTACACAGTTTCTGACCTGAGGTCGTGTCGATTTCTGCGATGTTTCTCGCCGCATTCAGTGCTAAATATTGGATTTGGAGCAACTCGTTCACGTGGAAAGTGATTTAAAAAACCGACATAGTGACACCGGTGTAACACCAGTGTGCCACCCGTGTCACACGCTAATGAGACCCTGAGAGAAATGAGAGTATCGGGCGGCAGATCACTCGGGCTGGGTCCGGTGCCATATACAGCTGCGTTCTGCCTATTATTCAGTGGAAAAATTCGGCTTGGCAATCCAACCTGATCTTAACCCCTCCCGTCTCGGGTGGGGGGGGGGGTCTTCAACCGCCCCCTCAGGTTTTTCGCGGATAGTGAACGAACGGCACGCGGCAGCGCGCCAAAATTTGGCATACCTTTTTGCACATCAATTTGGCATGGTGTTGCAAAATTTTGAAGTCGGATCTTTCTGGGTCAACGAGTTAGGCAAGGTCAAGTGAGGACACCTCCAAAAACGTTCAACCAGTCGTCACGTTTTAACGTATACAGATATTTTAATGAAACTTTCAGCGTTTGCTTATCTTTAGGAATGCAACAATACGTACGAGCGGAATTTTTCATTTTTCCGTTTTTGACTACATATATTTCGTATATTTGCCTATTGCAGTTCAAATCGCAGATTCTGGCTAAAGTAAGCATTTTTGATTTGGGAAAGTTGACTTCCAACAACGTTTATCGGTCTGCTCTACCCATTAGAAAAGGAAAACTTGAAAACTCGAAATTTTGAAATAAAAAAGGGGGTATCGTACAATTCTATGGCCCTGGTCGATTTCGCTGTCCTTTTCTGATTCCAATTTTTCTTTCTTTCAAATATCCCCCAAAATGAACTCCCGAGAGCCAAAAACATAATGTAAGTCGTGATAAGTCGTGAAAATCTAGCCCCCTAGTGACGTCACTTTTTGTTTATTTTTTTCGGGAGTTGATCCAGACCCTACTCGTCGAGCGCTTTCCGATGACACCTCTTTTGTTTTCGTACGACGATTAGTTTGTATTTTAGAGGGGGTTGCTATCCGCCCCCCCCCCGAGACGGGGTGTGAGGATCTGACCGGAGAGACGGCGCGGGTTAACCTATTGGTAAATACCCATTCCATACTTTTTGCTGTGGCCAAAATTTAAATCCCTTGACATGTTGTTCCCGTATGTCATTCGAGGCTACACCGAAGTCATTTCAAAGCTTTTACAAGCTATGGAATACCATGTTTTACATGGCCGACTGCGATTACAGCACGCTCGGTTTATTACGCATGCACGCTAGCCATATGAGATGTTAATTTTCTTGCACGGGCATATGCTACCAGTCGATGTCTAATCGGCCACTCTGGTTGAAATACACCTGGCGAATGGACGGATCTGAGTTCGCATATGCCAGATGTTTCGCAATATATTCACCTTTGACCTTCTACTGACTGATGTAGCGTGTCGACATCGAGTATCACTTGGTTCATCCCATGACACGCAATGCGTTGGCTTTCCAATTTGTCATTTTTGTTCGGTGGTTCGATCTGTATCGAGCAAGCTGACCGGAGGTGAGGAGCCCTCTCACATGTCTCAAGAAAAATAGTTCCACTGAATTCGACATGTCATACATCCAGGGATGCGGAGGCGGGAAAATTTTGGACGGCTCCGGCTCCGACTCCGGCTCCGGGGAAGTATCCCGGCTCCGGTTCCGGCTCCGGCTCCGGGCAAAACGTACCGGCTCCGGCGGCTCCGGCTCCGGCTCCGTACATCCCAAACGTGAGCCGCCCCGCTTTTGACGGCTCCGGCTCCGACTCCGGCTCAGAGTAAAATGTCCCGGCGGCTCTGGCTCCGACTCCGGCTCCGGGCAAAATGTTCCGGCTCCGGGGCTCCGGCCCGGCTCCGGCTCCGCATCCCTACATACATCGCTTGATTAAAAATGCGGAGAAGGCACTGCACTGGGAACTCGTCAAATATTGCGTGGGTTCAGGGGCGCTGATTTCAGAAGATTATTTTCGTGGGAATACACGGAAGGGGGCGCAACCAAATGGATTTGAGGACCCACCCAATATGGTCCCATGTTACAAGTTTAAATTATTTGGTAGGGGCAAGCCAGCATTGGGGGGGGGGGGCAAGCCAGCATGGGGACAAGGCCCCTCAAAATTAAGCAAATCGACACCCACGCCTAGGTTACCTGAACTCGCCTTCAAAATATCTGGCGGCTATATCATTCATGAAGGCGAATTCGTAAAAGATTTGGGTTTACTCTTGGATCGCAATTTGTAATATGTACGACATGTCAACAAACTGGTGTTACACTCCTCATGGTACTGAGTCATGTCCGATAGTGTATCCCTCGTGAGCATCTCCTAGCAATTGCATCACGTCATCACGTGTCTGATACTGCATACTTGCATATGGCAACTGATCAGCCCAATGTATACCACGCAAATAAAAACGTTCACTCCACTGCACGTGTAGTTTTAGGACGAAGCAGGCGAAGAGACCATGTAAACGACGGCATGGACGAACTGGAATGGTTGTCGGCTCATGAGCTCTGTGTGTATCACTCGCTGTGTTTGTTGAAGAGGATGATGGAGATTGGTGAATCAAACCAGCTGGCGCAACAATTTCCGAGACACACCTGAACAAACAATTACACGTGCCGAATATCCGAACGGAATCAGGTATGTGAAGATTCGCATGCAGATCAACTGGTGCTTTTAATAGACTGCCAACGAACATGCAGGAGAGCAACATCGGAGCATGCAAGTACAAGTTTAAGAAGTGCCTTTGGCAACAGATAGTATGTGTGATTGTAGTGAGGATTCAAGTATGTGTAATGTCAGGCGAACATCACACTCACGGCAGAGCGGTGGAGAGCAACGATCGACCAGCTAGCCATGAGTCAATCTCGTATGGCCAAGCCGAAGTCGAGCCAGGGTCACCTCCAGTTCACGGTTGTTTTGCGAGCTGGTGGACCACGGGGCCAGAGTCGGTTTGATGTAAAAAATTACTGGAGTGTGTGGTCCTCCATTCCTCTTGTAGTTAATTTGCGAAGCACATTTTTGTTTGATGTCAGACTTCAGAGAGCGCAAGCGCAACACAGAGAGCCGAAGTGTTCAGAGGTGAAAACGGTGGTGAAGTTAACGAGTCTCGTGCCAAAGCGGAAGTTTCGGACCACAGCGGCTGCACCAGTCTTCTCACCGTGACCAGAGCCGTCGGTGTAGAAAAACTCATAATCACTGTGTACTCCATGAAAGACGCTCGCACCTCGATCTCCGTGGTCTGTGGTTTGCTGAAGTGCAAGAGATATTCGATGGGTAATGCGTTATAAAGCCAGAATGGAAACAGAAGAGGTTGGATGGAAATGGACAGCGCTGACATCCCCAGTGTTGCAGCAGCTCCTTCAGCGAGCCTTGCCACGGTGTGTAATGGTCTCAGTTACCTGCTGCGGCCTGGAGCTCGACCCGGTCTGAACCCTGAAGATGTTGGATAATTTCGTGTGCTCTGGACCTGATACCTGTTTCGGATTATTGAAAACATTCGTTGAAGAAACAGCATTACCTTGTGGCAGTCCATGATTATGTAAATTCGTATCCGACAAGGAGGAATGGCAGTTTACTAGGAAGGAACGTCGTTAGAGAGAGTTTTCCAGGAAGTGCGCAATATGTCCGCGTACTCCAGCATCGTGGAGCCTGGCGAGAACAGTTCCTCTGTGAACTTTGCTGAAAGCCGCCGTTAAATCCAGGAACACCGCCACTGTTGCTTATCGTGTAAGGAATCCATTTTGGACAGAAGTAACAAGGCGGATTATATTTGAGGATGTGTCTTGCGACGAAAACCGCTCTGGAATGGGCAGATGATATCATTGGTTTCTAGAAAGTATGCACTCGTGCGTTTACCATTCTCTCCACCACTTTATATAGGCAGTTCGTGAATGATATTGGGCAATAGAAAAACAACTGACAGCATATCCTTTTCAGATTTTTTAAAGAGGGATGATAATTGAATCGAACCACTTTTCCGGGAACAGATGGTTTTCCCAGAGGAAGTGTATTGCGGGGAGCAAGCTGCGTCAATTCGTCTCATATAGCTCGATATAGAATGCATATGAGATACCATCAGCACCGCAGGACTTCTTGATTGACTTGGCTGGGGACATCTTCAGTTCTTCCATTGTAAAGGGAACATTATATGTTTCTAAGCCGTGAGAATTAAAGTTTAGGCTTTCCGAAACAGTTTCTATGTCGTGGTGAACGCTCGGCGAATACGTATCAGAAGCAGAAATCGAGGAAAAATAGGTGGCAAACGCGCTTGTTACGTCTCATCGTTGGGTGAGAATGTCATTCGTGCTCTGAAGCTGTGGAAACGTATTATAATATGTGCGTAGAGAGACGAAGGAACTAATCGAATTCCAAACCCTTGTCATCGATGTAAAACGGTTACACGAAGAGGCGAAATATCATCATGCCTCCTGTCTTTTTCATATCGCAGTGTTTCGGAGCATGCTTTGCGTGCCTCCGTATGCAGTTGGATGTGAAATTCGCAAATGTAGCGCTGAAGAGCACGCAAGGCCCACTGCCGCCTGCCTTTTGCGTGCTCACATCGTGGGTTCTATCAGATTGCGTTTTTGCTACGGAAATCAAAATTGCGAACAGGACGTATGCGAGGAAAGGTCCATGATGCTGAGTGAGCAATTGCCGGGGTAAACATGTAATAGTGGGTTGTGGATTATCGCTGTTTTCTTGCTAGAGTATTGTTGAAGGCGCTCCAGTCAACATTCGATAGCTCCCATTTCTCTATGAATGGGGAAGGAGGTAGTGGAGGTCCACTGGTGAGGAAAATATGCATAGGGAAGTGATCAGAGAACAGAGGGTCAGTAGCTGCCGACCAGTTGAATAGGGGTGTGAGGTTTACAGAGGCGAGAGATAGGTTTATGGCAGAAGTCGTACGAAAACTTGAGCTTAGGAACGTGTGGGATCCATCGTTAAAAATGTTGTGTATTTTTAATAACTGCACAATCATTCTACTAGGTGGGGATATCCGTACGCGTCCCCACATTGGATGGTGAACATTGAAATTGCCTAAAAGCAGGCATTGAGGTGGTATTTCCTGAAACAAGCCATGCAAGTTTGTGAATGTGACATGTGGTGAGTGAGGGGGTAAGCAAACAGAGGCAATTACAAAAATTAAGTTGCTGATTTAAACATAGACTGCCGCTGCGTTTATAGGAGAGCAAAGTTGAAATTCCTGTTAAGCAATACTATTTGATACATAAAGAGCCAAACCACCCTGCCTAAAATTGGAATTAGCGTTGTTTTGATACAGTGTGTATCCAGTTATTGAACAATTGTATGTATCAAAGTCCCGAATATGTGCTTCTTTTAGGGCGGCTATTGCTGGCGCCTCATTCAGTATTAATTGTTTGAATTATCCGCAGTGCGACAAGGAACCAGACACATGCAATTGAAGAAAGAATATCACTGACCACTTGACTTGTAGTGGGGAGAGGGACCTTCCTCCACGAAGTTCAGCGTTTTTTTCTCGCGTCGGGTGCTGGGCAGGTGAGCAAGTGAGATGAGTCCCCATTATTTAACCCGTCCCGTCTCGGGGGGTCTTCAACCGCCACCCCCTCAGGTTTTTCGCGGATAGCGGACGAACGGCGCGCGGCAGCGCGCTCAAATTTCGCATACCTCTTCCCACATCAATTTGACATGCTGATTCAAAATTTTTAGGTCAGGTCATCTAGGGTCAACGAGTTAGTCAAGGTCAAGTGAGGTCACCTCCCAAAACGTTCAACCAGTCGTCACGTTTTAACGGTACAGATATTTCAATGAAACTTTCAGCGTTTGCTTATCTTTACGGATGCAACAAAACGTACGAGTTGAATTTTTCATTTTTTTCCGTTTTTGACTACATATAACTTTTGCGTATTTGCTAAATTGCAGTTCAAATACAGGATTCTGGCTAAAGTAAGCATTTTGTATTAGGGCAAGTTGACTTCCCACAACGTTTCTGTTGGTCTGTTCTACCCAGTGGAAAATGAAAATTTAAGAAAACTTGAAAACTCAAAATTTTGAAATTTCGAAAAAAAAATTATATTTTGTGGGGGGCCAAAAAAAATTATAGACCTGGCCGATTTCGCTGTCCTTTTCTCATTCCAAATACTTTTGTTTTCATATCCCCCAAAATGAACTCACCAGAGCCAAAAACATAATGTAAGCCGTGAAAAGTCGTGAAAATCTAGCCCCTGGTGACGTCACTTTTGGCGAAAATTGTTTTGGAGGGTGGATCCGACCCTCGTCGAGCGCTTTCCCATGACGCCTCTTTCGTTTTCGTGCGACGCTTAGTTTGGATTTTAGAGGGGGGTCTTCAACCGCCCCCTCCCCCCGAGACGGGGTGGGAGGATCTGATCGGAAAGACGGCGCGAGTTAAGATAGCTAATCCTATCCTTGTATATATAATCCGAATCCAACGAATTATCTCAAAGCGTTTAATTATCTCCGAAATTAAACGCTTGCAATGTTGTCATAAAACAGTCATGTTCTATTGAGTCAAACGCGGCCGCGGAATCCAGATTTAGTCGAATACCTGCCTAATCTAGTAGAATACTACGCGGCCACGGCTCATCCACGGCTCATCTCGCTCCGCCCGCGACTGCTCAACTAGTCCCACACCCATCTCACTTCAGATAAAATATGGCTGCCAATCTCCGAAGCATCCCTGGCCATTCCTCTACGTGTGTCGATATGCGGCGGAGCTCGCCTGGCATCAGGCACCTGACATCGCAGGAAAATCGTGAAACGCAAAACCAGCACCGGCCGCCGCGCGGTGACCAGTTGCGGGCGCCAGGCCCGCCCGAGCGCAGCCCCTCGTGCACAACACCAGCCGTCGGCGCCATGGCCAGACCCCTGCTCGCGCTGCTGGTCGCCTGCGCCTGCTGCGGCATCAGCGCTTACTCCCTCACCAACAACGTCGGCGGCAAGCCGTTCAACTTCCTCTTCCGGCTGTGCCGGCGGCAGGTGGGCAACGAGGCGATCAGCCGCTGCCTGAAGACGTACCTGAGCACGGGCCTGGCGTTGGTGCGGCCGTTCTTCTCCACCGGCCTGCCGGCGGGCGGCGGTGCCGTGGTGGTGCTGGACCCGCTGACGCTCGACGACGTCAGCGACGCCGTCAACACCCCGCCCCGGTGGGTCGTCTCCGGCCTTAGGGTCACCGGCCTCAAGGGCGCACACATTGAGAAGCTGCAGGTCACGGAGTCTACCCTGGAGCTGGAGGTGGGTGAACTCGAGCGCACAGAACAGTTGCATCGCGGAGGCAAGGCTTGCAGTGCCGCATTTTGGCTCGCCAACACTTTATCAACCATTCCTAACACACCCACTGGGGAGTTCCAGCTGTCGCAACTCCCCCCCCCCCAAAAAAAAAACCATATAACACACCCACCATTGGTTTATCTAGCTTAACATCACAGCTTTTGCAACTCCACAATACCTGTGCCTGCATCACTTCAGCCCCTTTTGGACTATAATTTTCCATTCTAGCAACATCAGTTTTTCGATTTGCAAGATCAATTTCTCTAGCGATAGTTCACCATTAATGCAATGTACAGTTAAACAGTTTGAGGACAGGAAAGTTGAAACGTAATTTCCGTAAAGTTGAAGACGTTGATTAGTAACAATTTGGAAGTTGAAAAGGTGGATAGCCATTTTGAAGATACATCTTTTGATATGACGTTATGCCTTCCAGTAAAACAATAGTCAATGTAGTATTCCATAATCGATACAACAACCGAACTGCATACCCCATCGTTGCTTACCTACCTGCCCATGGTTGGTTGGTGCGAATAGTCAGGCTAGTGGTTGGCGGGATGTGTAAAAGCTGGGCGATGGACAGTTGTGGATCCAATTGAACAGGTGTAGGTCCAGCTGATCAGTTGTGAGTCCAATTGAACAGTTGTGGATCACGTCGCACAGCTGTGGGTCCAGCTGAATAGTTGTTGGTCCAGTTGAACAGTCGTGGGTTCAGTTGAACAGTCGTGGGTCCAGTTGAACAGTTGCGGGTCCAGTTGAACAGTTGCGGGTCCAGTTGAACAGTTGTGGGTCCAGTTGAACAGTTGCGGGTCCATTTGAACAGTTGCGGGTCCAGTTGAACAGTTGCGGGTCCAGTTGAACAGTCGTGGGTCCAGTTGAACAGTCGTGGGTCCAGTTGAACAGTTGCGGGTCCAGTTGAACAGTCGTGGGTCCAGTTGAACAGTTGCGGGTCCAGTTGAACAGTTGCGGGTCCAGTTGAACAGTTGTGGGTCCAGTTGAACAGTTGTGGGTCCAGTTGATCGGCCACAACACGGACCGAATAACACGACAATCAGCACCTATCCGGCCGACCAGCTCTTCCAGCAGTCTAAGCACGCACTTATCGAAAGGGGATGGGTCTTCTCATTGTGGCAACATCCCGAAGCGTTTTGCCGTTAGACGTAAACAGTACCTGCGGTATTAGGTTCCCCAAATCACTGTGATTCGTACGGACTTGGAGAACCTGAATGTGTCTCAAATGCATGAAAGTGTAATCTGATGAAAGGCTATCTCCCGATTCTTGCGTATGGCGAGGTAGGTATTTTCTCCCATTACCGATGAAGGAAGGGCGTTCATGTTCATTCTTATCAATATTTATGTCGCGATTTGTCGTGTCATGACATCTAGTCTTATTCAGAAGTTGTGAACGAACGGACGGCTATTTCTTAAGTAGTCTAATCATGCTTCCACTTCACCCTCAGATGAGTCTGGACTTCCTGATAGCCGAGGCGCAGTTGTATGTATGGTTCCTGCCGCTGCGGCCGTACGTGCAGCTGGAGGTGCGACGGCCGCGGGTAATCGTCACCGCCGACTGGGAGTACGTCGGCGGTGACCTGGTCTTCTCGAACTCGGAGAAGATCGTATTCCTCAACGACGGCTATTCCATTACCTTGAAGGGGATCGACGTACCGGCTCCTAGCCAGCAGACTGCCGCCTGGCCAACCTTCGGCGGACTGCCGGTGGCCGCCTGACCAGCCGTCGGCGGACTGACAGTGGCCGCCTGACCAGCCGTCGGTGGACTGACGGTGGCCGCCTGACCAGCCGTCGGCGGACTGACGGTGGCCGCCTGACCAGCCGTCGGCGGACTGACGGTGGCCGCCTGACCAGCCGTCGGCGGACTGACGGTGGCCGCCTGACCAGCCGTCGGCGGACTGACGGTGGCCGCCTGACCAGCCGTCGGCGGACTGACGGTGGCCGCCTGACCAGCCGTCGGCGGACTGACGGTGGCCGCCTGACCAGCCGCTGGTGGACTGACGGTGGCCGCCTGACCAGCCGTCGGCGGACTGACGGTGGCCGCCTGACCAGCCGTCGGCGGACTGACGGTGGCCGCCTGACCAGCCGTCGGCGGACTGACGGTGGCCGCCTGACCAGCCGTCGGTGGACTGACGGTGGCCGCCTGACCAGCCGTCGGGGGACTGACGGTGGCCGCCTGACCAGCCGTCGGCGGACTGACGGTGGCCGCCTGACCAGCCGTCGGGGGACTGACGGTGGCCGCCTGACCAGCCGTCGGGGACTGACGGTGGCCGCCTGACCAGCCGTCGGCGGACTGACGGTGGCCGCCTGACCAGCCGTCGGCGGACTGACGGTGGCCGCCTGACCAGCCGTCGGCGGACTGACGGTGGCCGCCTGACCAGCCGTCGGCGGACTGACGGTGGCCGCCTGACCAGCCGTCGGCGGACTGACGGTGGCCGCCTGACCAGCCGTCGGCGGACTGACGGTGGCCGCCTGACCAGCCGTCGGCGGACTGACGGTGGCCGCCTGACCAGCGACAAGCCGTCGGCGGACTGACGGTGGCCGCCTGACCAGCCGTCGGCGGACTGACGGTGGCCGCCTGACCAGCCGTCGGTGGACTGACGGTGGCCGCCTGACCAGCCGTCGGTGGACTGACGGTGGCCGCCTGACCAGCCGTCGGCGGACTGACGGTGGCCGCCTGACCAGCCGTCGGCGGACTGACGGTGCCGCCTGACCAGCCGTCGGCGGACTGACGGTGGCCGCCTGACCAGCCGTCGGCGGACTGACGGTGGCCGCCTGACCAGCCGTCGGCGGACTGACGGTGGCCGCCTGACCAGCCGTCGGCGGACTGACGGTGGCCGCCTGACCAGCCGTCGGCGGACTGACGGTGGCCGCCTGACCAGCCGTCGGTGGACTGACGGTGGCCGCCTGACCAGCCGTCGGCGGACTGACGGTGGCCGCTTGACCACTTGTGCCCAATACACTGACGGTAGACATTTCCTATCCCAGAGACTGTCATGTGATACCTATGTGATGACATGTGATGCGATGTTGAGTTTGCAGATAGCATTGGGTGTCAATACACTTTGTAATACATTTGCTTAAGCTTTTCTCTGCAGAAATAGTTCACCAAGACATCTCAGTGCAAATTAAAAGGCTGGCTATAACATTATTAAATACTTAATATAATGCCCTGTAACCGTCTGACTCCTGACGGTGTAAACTGCCCTGCGTTTGATTTGCCGATCGGAAAATGTTCATGATCTGTAAACTTGGGGGTTGTTCCAAGGTTGTCCAAGCATCAATCGCTCTCCATGTTTTGTACGGACGACGTGCCGGATGCCAAGGCCATAATACGTCTCCACTCAACAGATGACACGAATGACTAGATATGTTTTTAGTCCGTAGAATTCAAACAGACAAAACTTGCGCCGTGCTGATAGTCCAAAACTCAAATAGTCAAGGCTTGCGGGCTTGCTGATAGTCGATCTTACTGGCTAGCGTTATCCACCATCGCAGGGAACCCCAGTTGTTCGCACAAGCAGCAAACACACACATCAACATATGCAGTCTAGTTGTCACGAGAGGGAGTGCAAGATCAGCTCGTTCTCGGAGGTTTGCCAAGCTTATCTGACTTCTGGTCAGGGGAGAGTGATTTTTAGGTGTGCTGGACCATAAAGACCGTTTGCGCCGCCTCTACGAGTACGCTACATATCCGTTTTTAAAGCGAGTGCTTGCTTGTTGTTTGTTTATTGGGTGGCTGACGACGCACTTTATGCACATTCACGGCTAATGGCGCCGCCCACACTGTTTCGCCGGTGGGCCGCGGGATTTTACGTGTCCTGAGCGGCGCTAGTGTCGAACCTGGGACCCTTGGTGCCCATAGCCCGATACCTTAACCGCTCGGCCATCCCCGCCCCAAAGCGAATGCTTACGAAAAAGTGCAAGCAAGTGTACAATTACGTTAAGAGAGCTCTACGTTGTAGTTTATGGGGTATTTCAGGTGCTGAATGTGGGAGCTGGGTGGGGGACGTCTCTCTGACGTCCAAATGGTTTTAGTTTTACTTCACTAATCCGCACGATAATTTGTAGTTGGGGGGGGTTGATAGTGACGAGAAGTTGACTTCGCTAGGGTGCCGGCTTTAGCCTATTCTTCTTGAAGAGCACCGAGGGATCCTTACCGTGCGAATAAGGAGGCAATTGTCCACACCGCCCATAACGCCGGCCGCCGTCGCGCGTTAGTTGTTAGTAACGGGGTGTTTCACGACGCACTTTATGCACATGCACTTGTTAGTAGCGGGTTAGTCTAAGCATGCTATGCAGGGTTGTCAGTTGGGTTAGTACGGTGTTTTGCAACTCGTTTTATCTACGTCCGCTGTTCCTCTGGGTAGCCGTTTTACGTCATGAGTTGCAAGGTAAATCGGCTCGTCTACGTTCAATGGGTCCTCTGGGTTTTACGTTATGCTGTGTTATATTTTTATTTTTATTTTCTCAAAGCAAGTCGGCTTATCTACGTCCGACTGCGTCGCTAGGTAACCATTTATTGCCAATTAGAAAGCAATTCGGCTCATGTACATCTGATGCCATTCGGGGATGGCTATTTACGTGTTTCCCAAGAGTGTTTCGCGGGCATGCATTGGGTGTTGATGTGAGTGTTGGTGGTGTGGTGTCTACAGTGCTCCTGCTAGTTTTGTGGTGTGCATATATTCAAACAGCAATTGAATGAGTTCTGAGTGCTTGTCACCGAGAGACGATGGAAGCGACAGGGTGATGCCATCTCTTTGACAGAATGCCTTAAATGGTTGTCTTTGAGTCTAGGATACTACAGTCTGTCAGGATGTGGCCTATGCTTAACCTGGTGTTGCAGGTGTCGCAGTGAGGTGTTGTATATTGGTCACCCTATAGTTGAAGATGTATTAGTTTTGTGCAACCAGTTCTGAGTCTAGTGAGGATGACCTCTTTTTGTCGACGAGATTGATTTGATGTCTTGCATGTGACAATATTCCGCTTATGCACCAATACTTAGCATAACTCTGCTCTATGGCTCTCCTTCTACTGCTCACACCCTAGGCTGTTGTACGCCCAGTTGCCCGCCACATGCTCCTAGCCTTATTACTTGCATTGCAATGTCATATCAGTTTCCGTAAAGCGCTACAAATATCGCGGTGAGGAAACCACCACTTGGTGAATGAAGTGTTTCCCTTGTGCGTGCCAGCGGGTGAGGTGATCCTTGTCACTGCCCAGCCCATTGTCTGCTAGTTCCAAGGCCATGGACAATGCAAGATCATCTGGTTGATGTCGGTCACAACGTTGCGTGCTTATTCTGGTCACGAACAACGTTCACAGAGGTCAAGACAGCCAAATGGTGGTCGCCGACGGCGACCAAATCGTCGCCAGCAGTCAGGCGTTTTCCCAGTTATTCTGCGCAGTGGTCGCCGACCGGTCGCCGATGAAAGCGGCGCTCCGGTCAAGCGCGGTGTTTTTGCGAGCAGATTTCTGTTCGCAGTCTTGACATGTGCTTGAGGCGAGGAAATCCGTCCAATTGCTGAATGAAAAGCTAAAAGTGGCTAATAAAGTCACAGGGATGGCCGGGAAACCTTTGCCAACGTGCTTTTGTTCCAAGTGGCTCTTCCCCGCGCATAATTATTTTAGCAAATTATCTTTTGTCAGATCATAACTATTTCAGGAAATATAATTTGCGAATGCAAACTCATTCCAGCAGACATAATTGTCCAGCTTTTGACGTTCTAAAGGTGTTTAAGTAATTTTGGTCGCCAATACTGCTGATAGTTATAACCATTTGGGCCCCGACCCCACCTGCCACATGGGAGGGTTAATTACCTCTGAACGTTCAAAGGTTTAGCTCATGTGCAAGCAGACGTGAAAGGTTGCTACAGATAATTCTTGTCTACCTGTCTCCTAAAGTCGCGATGGATCCCAAAAGCCGGCGACAGAAAATAACTCCATGACTTATCATGGAACTTCGTAAGTATCTTAGTGTGCCTGAAATTCGTGGCGAAATTTACCCACAAGGACTGTACTCCTTCATTACGCACCAGGGATATTGTCTTATATCCTTTTGAGGGGGAAGTGTCCCCTCAATGTCGGCTTTCCCCTCTACAATAATGTTGACGTTTATCATGGGACCCTCAGGGACCCATGGGACTGTACATAATGCGAATACAACCGGATAGTTAATCAACCGCGGATATGCTAGAAAGAAGAGTACGAAATGTTCGCCATGCAAGAGAACCATGATGTGCGTAGATACTGTTGTTTTGCACCACCAGGCAAAGTACCTTTGCGAACTCTCCAGGGTAATGTTACCCATGTATGACGAATTATATGTCCTAATATTTCAAACACCTCGCTTTAGCCAGTTTTACGGTGCTCAAGCTACGGTGCGATACAGCCACACTTTGAAGCCTGCTAAGCGTCATACGATGAAATTACAACCTCCAATCTATTTCCGCATTGTATAATCTGTAGGTTATTCATGCTGTTATCACGAGACCAAATTATCAGTGGCCAGATGTCGGTCAATTCGCTAGTCCGCATGCACAGGAAGTACTTCCGTCTTCTACTCGGCGGCTGGTATGATCAGATGTCAGTCCGTGATTTTGTTCGAATAGACTATGTTTTAAATGCCAAGGCCTATTTTGATGATTCGTACATATTTTATCATAACTAGTACATGTTAGCACTTACATGTTAGCATTTATGTACGTCTATCACA
Source organism: Imbricaverruca yamaguchii (assembly GCA_034440575.1). NCBI lineage: Eukaryota > Metazoa > Arthropoda > Thecostraca > Neoverrucidae > Imbricaverruca > Imbricaverruca yamaguchii. Next base: position 240,990 of record JAOTOL010001304.1, read on the forward strand.
CTTTGACCCAAGTTAGAGACCGTTTAGATCCGAGTGACATGTGAGCAGGGCGGGGTCCGAGTGACATGTGAGCAGGGCGGGGTCCGAGTGACATGTGAGCAGGGCGGGGTCCGAGTGACATGTGAGCAGGGCGAGGTCCGAGTGACATGTGAGCAGGGCGGGGTCCGAGTGACATGTGAGCAGGGCGGGGTCCGAGTGACATGTGAGCAGGGTGAGCGGGCGGGGGTGACATGTGAGCAGGGTGGGGTCCAGTGACATTGAGCAGGGCGAGGTCCGAGTGACATGTGAGCAGGGCGGGGTCGGTGACATGAGCAGGGCGGGGTCCGAGTGACATGTGAGCAGGACGGGGTCCGAGTGACATGTGAGCAGGGCCGGGTCGGAGTGACATGTGAGCAGGGCGAGGTCCGAGTGACATGTGAGCAGGGGGGGTCCGAGTGACATGTGAGCAGGCGGGTCGAGTGACATGTGAGCAGGGCGGGGTCGAGTGACATGTGAGCAGGGCGAGGTCCGAGTGACATGTGAGCAGGGCGGGGTCCGAGTGACATGTGAGCAGGGCGGCGAGTGACATGTGAACAGGGCGAGGTCCGAGTGACATGTGAGCAGGTGGGTCCAGTGACATGTGAGCAGGGCGGGGTCCGAGTGACATGTGAGCAGGGCGGGGTCCGAGTGAATGTGAGCATGTGAGCAGGGCGGGGTCCGAGTGACATGTGAGCAGGGCGGAGGTCCGAGTGACATGTGAGCAGGGCGGGGTCCGAGTGACATGTGAGCAGGGCGGGGTCCGAGTGACATGTGAGCAGGGCGGGGTCCGAGTGACATGTGAGCAGGGCAGGGTCCGAGTGACATGTGAGCAGGGCGAGGTCCGAGTGACATGTGAGCAGGGCGGGGTGTGGGGCAGGGGGGGTCCGAGTGACATGTGAGCAGGGCGGGGTCCGAGTGACATGTGAGCAGGGGGGTCGAGTGACATGTGAGCAGGGCGGGGTCCGAGTGACATGTGAGCAGGGCGGGGAGTGACATGTGAGCAGGGCGAGGTCGTGACATGTGAGCAGGGCGGGGTCGGGAATTGAGCAGGACGGGTCGAGGACATTGAGCAGGCGGGTCAGTGAATTGAGCAGGGCGAGGTCCGAGTGACAGTGAGCAGGTGAATGTGAGCAGGGCGGTCGACATGTGAGCAGGGAGGTCCAGTGACATGTGAGCAGGGCGAGGTCCGAGTGACATGTGAGCAGGGCGGGGTCCGAGTGACATGTGAGCAGGGCGGGGTCCGAGTGACATGTGAGCAGGGCGGGGTCCGAGTGACATGTGAGCAGGGCGGGGTCCAGTGACATGTGAGCAGGGCGGGGTCCGAGTGACATGTGAGCAGGGCGGGGTCCGAGTGACATGTGAGCAGGGCGGGGTCCGAGTGACATGTGAGCAGGGCGAGGTCCGAGTGACATGTGAGCAGGGTGGGGTCCGAGTGACATGTGAGCAGGGCGGGGTCCGAGTGACATGTGAGCAGGGCGGGGTCCGAGTGACATGTGAGCAGGGCGGGGTCCGAGTGACATGTGAGCAGGGCGGGGTCCGAGTGACATGTGAGCAGGGCGGGGTCCGAGTGACATGTGAGCAGGGCGGGGTCCGAGTGACATGTGAGCAGGGCGAGTGAAGGTCAGTGACATGTGAGCAGGGCGGGGTCCGAGTGACATGTGAGCAGGGCGGGGTCCGAGTGACATGTGAGCAGGGCGGGGTCCAGTGACATGTGAGCAGGGCGGGGTCCGAGTGACATGTGAGCAGGGCGGGGTCCGAGTGACATGTGAGCAGGGCGAGGTCCGAGTGACATGTGAGCAGGGCGGGGTCCGAGTGACATGTGAGCAGGGCGGGGTGGCCGGGTGACATGTGAGCAGGGCGAGGTCCGAGTGACATGTGAGCAGGGCGAGGTCCGAGTGACATGTGAGCAGGGCGGGGTCCGAGTGACATGTGAGCAGGGCGGGGTCCGAGTGACATGTGAGCAGGATGTGAGCAGGGCGGGGTCCGAGTGACATGTGAGCAGGGCGGGGTCCGAGTGACATGTGAGCAGGGCGAGGTCCGAGTGACATGTGAGCAGAGTGAGGTCCAGTGACATGTGAGCAGGGCGATGCAGGCATGGTAACACAAAGCCAGATGCGTGTCGAATTGCATCCCAATTAGGGCCAGGATAAAAGCGGACTTCATTGATTATTTGAGCTTAAGGGTGCGCCGACTACGATGTCATTTTGCGCTCATTTATCATTTGCGAGGTCATTTAGCGCCCAAAAGCGGACTTCTTGCAGCACGTGGCGTGTGCTGAGGGCACACTTGATGCGACCTACAACCTGGCCCCAGCCTGACAGCCGAAGTTGGCCCACATGTTCCATATACCAAGATAAATGAAGTTTGGGCCAATTCCGTCCTCCCAATTATCGAATAGCTATGGACAAGGGCTACTGGCGTCGAAATCGCGCCAAATTCAAATACGTATTCAGAGGGAGCCCTCCATTCAAATACGCATTGACAGGGAGCCCTCCATTCAAATACGTATTGACAGGGATTTCTCCACGCAAATGCTGATTGGCAGGGATTCCTCCATTCAAATACGTATTGACAGGGATTCCTCCATTCAAATGCTGATCGGGAGGGATTCCTCCATTCAAATGTTAATTGGCAGGGTGTTCTTAATTCCCATGCAGACTGGCAGGGAATCCTCTACTCAAATACCGACACTCCAATCTCCTAAGCGTTCTGTATTTTCCCGTCGATATGTGTCTCGCATCGCCCAGTCAACTCCAAATAATATCTGGACAGGCGTGGGTGAACGAGTGGCTCCTGAGTGTGAACTTCCTGTTCCATGGTCATGACGTTGGTAGTTCAGGGCCATACCTCATTTAATTGTGCTTCAAGTCATATTTGAGCTCAATATTCAATGGACGTACCCTGCCAGTCATTTTTATTCCGAAGGATTCGTGTCTAATTGTCCTTAAATATGTCGGATCAGCTTGGTCACGAACGTTTGGAATGTTAACAAAGCAATTTGGAAAAAATGCATGCAAGGTTGCAATATCTAGGTAGTCGAGCTCTACTCCAGTTAAAGCATAGTACCACCTCAAAAACAAACACTACCGTGCATGCACCCTCAGAGGGTACACTGAGAAGCTTCGATCTGTGAGTCATTTACGCATACTGTACCACATGGCTCACTTCATATGGTCCTAAGCAACACGACACCACATTGGTGATAACAAACACTATATCATGTGAGATCATTACCAGCATCACAATGAGATGCAAACACCTGGAAGTCAATGCGACTGGTGCAAGCGCACTATAATCCACTGACGTGGCAGACAAATGGGCTCCGATGCAGGATTTCGGCAGACAGATCCATTACAAATACGGTTGGAATTAATTTGCTCCCATGCCCATTCGTGCCGATTATGGAAAGAACGAATTTGGCCTATCTTGGGTTATTTCCAATCAGGGTCGGCACACCCGAGCATCAGTCGTCCTCTTCGAACGAAGGCGCCCACGGCACGCTGCCGACGTCCATCAGCGTCACACTGTGTCCCTCGCTCCAGAACTGGCCGGCGATGTTGCTGAAGCGGAGCTCGCCGTCCGTCACGCGCCACTCGGCGGTCATGATGAGCCGCAGCCGGAGCACCTCGACGGCCAGCCGCGGGATCCACGAGAGGAACCACAGGCGCGCGCCGCCCTGCACGCGGAACTGCGGGATGTTGATCTTGGCCTCGACGGTGGTCTGCGTCATGGCGAACTCGTCCAGCGTGATGCCGCTCAGGCCGGTGAGCCGGAAGTCGGTGAACTGCCACTTGGGCGGCCAGTGCCGCCAGTCGTCCACGTCGTTGGTCGTCAGCGGGTCCAGCACCAGCGTGTCGTTGCCGACCGGGAAGCCGATGGTGATGAGCGGCCGCACCAGCTCGAGCAGCACGCGCAGGTGGTCGCGCAGGCAGCCGCCCACGCCGTCGTCCCAGTCGGGGTTCAGGCACCGGCTGAAGAGGAAGTCGAGCGGCTTTCGACGCCTTCGCCCGTCCGCGGTTTCGAGATGGCAAGCGGCCGCCACCAGCACGGCCAGCAGGACACTGTTCCTCATGTCGCGGCCCGCGGCGAGGTGTCTACAGGCTCGCCACCTGGGAGTGACTGGAGCTGGCGGGCGGACTGCTCACCGGTTTTATTCGCCAGGTTTGTTTCCTTGCAGGAAGTTGGCTACAAGTTTGGTGTATAGTGAACGTGTTTTTCCTCACTAGACGTGGTCAGAAGGAAGAGACGTTCTGGCTCAGATGCATGAGTAGGTATACCATGGACATGATAAGCAGCTTTAGTTGTTCTCAGTGGTAATTGAAAATGTATGTGCCAAGGCAGCGGATTAGCGCCTATCCAGACATTTCGTCTTTGTAATCTGTTTGATGAGTCGCATATCTCACTCCCTTGTTCCGTTTATGGTGAGTTTGCTTCTGCATCTATTCACCTTCCGTTGAGTCGTGATGGTACTGTTCCTTAAAATTCCGGGGCATGAATACTGCCTGGTGGTGTCGCTCTCAATAGTTATTTTAAACGCAATCCTGTTCCTCAAACATATGGAGAATTGAGTACTTGAGGCATCATTCGGGAGCGAATTGCAAATTCACCGCTGGGAATTAGAAGCTCTCAATTGAAATTTAAGGTGCAAGCAGACGAAGACAAGGCAGGGCCGAGACCGTAGGAGTGTGTAAGCTGGGCCGCATATACCGATGGACATCCTTCTCGCATTTGGATGTTCCACTGCGCTTTCAAGTTTAAATGTTCATCAATTCATCTGATAATCGTTTAATTACGTTCGAGTGCAGGAATGGGAACCTCATCCACTCGAGTCTTCACTCATGGCTGTATGCCGTATTTTGTGAAGAGTGGAACACAACACGGCAGATAAGTAGATTCTTGAAATCGATTGTGGGAAGCCAATGCATGTATTGGTTATGATGCACGCCAGCGTCGAGGTGCCAGCGTCATAGGGTTCATGCTCAATTGGGATGGCGGGAACAAATCGGACCATTGACGGGGAAATAGACAAACGCATTACATAAAAGATCATAAGAAGAGCTGTGCTCCAGTAGTGAATAGGCAATGGACGAATCAACGACATTCTGACAGGAATACCTAATTTGTGGAAAATTTAACGGTGTACATATACAACTTATGAATTGCAATCATATTCGTGCCAGTCTGTGGAACTCCCAGTCAGTTGTGTGGCCGCGAAATGATTTTTGGGGCTCCAATGTGATTTCCAAGGTCCAAGTGTGATTTTGGTGTCTCCCAGCGTCATAGTCTGTGACCCCTGCGCGACGTTTAGGGACCCGGATTTCATTTTAAATTGACTAGTATCAACTGAATAGGATCATATGCCCCTGCTAATGGCATGTTTAAAAAAAACCTAGGGTGCTCTACCGATGACTCCTCTTGTTTTCGTCACCCGCATTTCTCTCGACGGGGATTACTGCATAATATCGTCGAAAAACTCACTCACGAAGAACAGACCACTATATTTCGAGTCTGCTGGCGTGAGACCCGCCGTACTGGGTGTCCAACACAGGTGCATCAAGAACACAGGTAAATGCCCAACACAGGTACATCAAAAACCATACCAAACCACTTCCCTCACCGAAGAAGCTTGCAGCATGTATGTGCCACCCTCGCCGGAGTATCGTGTAATATCGTTGAAAAACGCTCACGTACGAACAAACGATTTGATTTAAAATGTCTGCTGGCCATTAGGCTCACGGCCCCCCGGCGCTGGGCTTAGCCTCATCCCAATCAAGGAAGGGTAGCTGAGGATTCCGCCTCCCTTGTGTTTGTTTTGCCTGCTGTCCCTAACCCTGAGTGGGAGGGACGTGACATTTGGTGACTTTCCCTATCTTTCTTGTCATGCTTCGTGCCGAAATTTCGGCTTCATAACTAAGTCGGAGGAGTATCTAGGACAGAATGTTTGGGCATGCGTCCGATATGTCTCTTTGCAGGAACTTAGGAACACCATACACACCTAAATATTTCCATTGCTGTATATTTTTATTGAATGTGGAGGCGACTATAAGTGGGAATCCAAGTGCTCATCCTAGCTTGCCTACCTGAAGAAATGCTTATTTTGATCATGCCAGGGACGGATTTAGGCGAGGAAAATATGGGCAACAAGTTACTGGTTTACGAAATCGGTGTCATTCATATTACATCGCTTGGTTGGTTATTTGGGCTCAGGGGCGCATCGACTGTGTTGGTCATATAGCACCTCATATTATCATGGGCACTAGTTGATTTTATGGCAGTATTTCGTGATATACGTAGCCTACCCCGTTATGTATGAAAGCCCATAGACCAACTTCCATCTTATACCACGGGCACATCCAGGAAATATATACGTGTAAGATATTTCAAATAGCCGTGCATGATTTAATCCGAGAACTGAGATTCCACAAATACATATCGATTCCGACTATAACTCAAAGTCAGAGACGCAATCATTGGGCGCTACATAACCAGAAGCAGTTGATGCGCCCTTAAGCCCAAATAATCAATCGATAAATCAAGAGACGCAATCATGGGAAGTTTCATCAACGCTGGACATAGGAGATATTCCCAGCGGTCAACAGATGCAGTAGCATTCGTATGCAGGCCTGCCACGATCTCGCTAGCATAATGTCCTGGCAAAGCATACGGATAAAACCGAAAGGTAGGGATTGGTAATATGTAAGCATAACAAAATAGTAGGTGCTTGTGGCATTGACTGTGAAGGAAGGTCGACAACAAATAAAACTGATTCTTAGACTCTTGGCTACGCCTTTGGTTGCTTTTTTGTGTATGTATGGACATCAAATAGTACCTTGGACCAATAAAGATGGCCTACTAGCCACGGGCAATTTTCTCTGTGTAAAATCCGAATGGCCTGAAATAATTTGCATCTATATACACCCATATTTGGTACATGATCACCAATTTTGAGCATGAGGAAATGTCGAAATTATAAGAAATTCACGCTATGCCAGAAGAACTCAGTTCAGCTATTTTCCTTTCAAACCAACTTCATAGATTCCAAGATCCATGGGGGGGGGGGGTGGAATCCGCCTATTGCATGTTTGAATCTAGAAAAGGGGTTTAATGTTACGTGTATTTCCTTATCACGTTCTGGGAGTGAACGAAGCTTTCCAAAGTAATGTGAAGTTCCTACATGACCTCAGTTAAACAACAAAATCAATGAAACTACTTTATATGCAAAGCATAAATGTGTTTAAATAATTGGCCGTTGACCGGACTTTAGTTTATTTCACCAGGCCTCAACCGGGCGTGTTCCCATCAGACCAGCCGGTCCCGGTGTTCGGTCCCCCAACATTTGGTATTTGACACCTCTAGTAGATACCTTTCACACATCACCCTCACTCAAGGTAGCAACGATAACATACATTGGTAGTTTCGATGAGCTCGGGCGCGTGCAATAGCCATGTAGCGACTGATAGCAGTAGGTAGTTATTATTTACACTCTTTCCATCGCATGTGTTTGCTGACTATTTGTATGATACTTTTACTACTCATAAGGCTAGTATCTACAACTATTTGAAGTAGAGTATTTGGTTTATGTCACTATCACTCTTGTACACTTGTGTACACTTCATGGTCCTGACATGCTTTGGAATGTTTTTACGCTGTGACTTCACCTATTAGTGGAGGTTAATAATCTGTTGGTGATTAAATATAAATATAGAATTTACAGAACCCGTACAGCCATTGGCACGCAAAGACGCCAGAAGAAATCGACTCAAATACATATTTGGTAAACAGGTCTCGCAATATGCTACTGTTAGAGCGCGGTGTCTCTTTTCGGTAGCCGAAATAAATGGCGCAATGACTATCGCAAGTGCATGTCTTAGAGACGATAAGCACTACACATAGGCACTTTGCATCTCCTAACAGCCTACCGCATTGCACGCCCACTGTGAGAGAACACAACAGTATGCTATGCAACACAAAAATCACAATATTTTCCTCATGTAGCTACAACATTGACTTCATCAGTGCTCAACAGCAGCGCCGGTATAGCGCGAGTCTGCGACGAGCCGTATGTCCAAACCGGACCGAGGTGATATGAATCGTGCCACTGACCACAGCACATTGTGACTGACTAGACTGAAGCTCGGTTAGCATCCAGCTCCGCACACAGCCGGTCGGCCACCCGCACTCGGTCACCACTCGTCGTCCTCGTCGTCCCAGCCGCTCTCCTGCTTTGGCCCCGCGAAGTCCGCCTGGACGTCGTAGACGAAGTCGGCGTCGCCGGGCCGCACCACGTGGCAGAGGTAGCGCTCCTCCATGGCGGCCTTCTTCTGGTCCAGCCGCTCCGTCGCCAGCTTGTTGAGGTCCTCGTCCGGGTCGAGGCGGAACTCGGCCTCGACGCGGGTCAGGATGTCGGATATGTCGCCGCCCGACATACTCTCCTGTGATGGCAGATGTCGGCGTACATTGGTGAGCTCCTACTGGACGGCCACCTGGCGGGCGGGCGCCGAAGTCCGACACGCCAGCTGGTATTTAAGACACAAATATTTATGCCACATTTCTTCATTAACTTGGCCCTGGGTTTAACAGTTATTTCAACTTTTCAGGCAGATATTCATTACAATGGATTTATGCTTAAAATGAAGTCAACTAAAGTTACAGTAGCTTAAATTCAACCATAATCTCAATGAGAAAAATATCCTGCCACCAGAGCAGGATATTTTTACATATATTTCAATACCAAGTGAGGTCATACGCCCAAGTCAAACAACCACCTGGTATGGCTTTATTTTATCTTATGGAAGGTGGCATGTTGTCGCCAGGGAACGCGGATTGGGAGAGGGGCGTTCAGAGGGGCAAGTTGACCCCTTGTCAATATCATGGGGGTGAAGACCAAGGATAAAAAACAGACTGTTTCTGGATGCCAAGCATCCAGCATTCGGACCTGCAGCCACGAGGCTGATATAATCCTATGCGACGCTTTCGTGATGCATGCCCCTTCACAAAGAAAACAACAGCGCAAAATCGTAGTTGCCGATAAAATATCCTAAGAATATTCCGAGCGACCGGGATTGAATATACGTAATGTCAGATATATTCTCCGTCGTCCAAATGATAGGAAATTTTATAGGAAGAACTGCGGGACTAAATACACCCAGGCCATCCCCACTGTCCCCCAGCCACCCATGATTTTGCTTCAACAAATGCCACATTTTAAAACTTCCCCGCAAAGGTAAATTTCGGTCCGGAAGAGGAGATACGTAGGAAGAGTCAGACACGTTCTCTGATCATAATCTTCCCGGTTTTGGTCACAAGTCACCTGAGGTCATGTCAGGTCACGAAATATTCTGGATTTTCTCTGTCAATCATGTGTAAGTGATCGAACACTGTTTACATTTTTAGCCATCGCATGACGTAGTTCTATTTCCCATTTTTAACAAATTATTCAGAATTGATGTGAAGAAACAGTCCCAAAGTCGCAATGACCTTACTTGCTTACTTCAGGAAAGGTACCAGATTTACTGATAGAGTGGAGCTGGAGCAGCCCCGACCCCCACAGTGCTGATGGGGCTAAAACTACATATTCAGACGATAGAACAGACGATGAGCAATGCTACAGTTTTTGTTTCATCACTCTTACTCAAATGCAAACAGAAATACTATGCGACGACAGCACATACTACTCTTTGATCCACAGTAAGACAGCATACTTGAAGGGACTTGAAAGCGATTATTTCATCTGCTGGTTGGAGATTAAAATTAGCGACCCAAAGTCACAACAATGTAATACCCTGGGTCAATTTCATCACAGAACGGGAATAGCCTGGGGTGAAAGTGCTTGGAAAACTTTTTAAGTGGGACATCCTAACGCCAGCAGCAGCATCCCCTGCAGGTACGCACCTGCAGGATACGCAGCATCTTGAACAACTGTCGCTGTGGCACCGGCTGCAGGTGGGGGCTGTGTTGCTTACTCAGCTCCTGCACCACAGGTACGTACCTGCAGGATGCGCAGCATCTTGAGCAGCTGTCGCTGTGGCACCAGCTGCAGGTGGGGGCTGTGTCGCTCCCTCAGCTCCTGCGCGACGCGTGAGCAGCTGCTGGACGGCGTCAGGCTTTTGACGGGCATCTTGCGCAGCCGGTCGCAGTCTGACGATGTCGGCCGGTACACCAGCAGCAGGCTGGGAGGTGACAGGCGCACGCCCACCTTCTTCACAGTCGCCTGCATGGGCGCTGGCGACCCGCCACCCGGCTACAACCTTGAGTGAAGGCGGCGCGGAGGGAGCAACCGACGCAGTGTATGCAGAACAGCAGGCAGCATCAGCACTGAACAGCAGTCAACATCAGTGCTGAACAGCAGGTAGTGTCAGCACTGAACAGCAGGCAGTCAGCGCAGATGAGGCTCGCCCCCTGAACACAAGGAATTTGTGAGTGTGGCAAATGGCAATTTTTATCAATAGAAATATCATCACATCTCTCAGATATCAAAGGTTTATTCATTCTTCTGGTGGCACAGGTCACCAGTGATCACCAGTTTAGTACAGTTATAGTTCAGGTAGGGGTAAATAACATAGGTCCTGCTAGGAGTGAGTGTGGGACTACAGGGCCATTCTGGCCATCTTGAAGGGTAACAATAGTCATTGTAACAGCAATTTTGCCTAGGGCCTCCCCTGAGTGGAGCTCTAGGGCACTGGCAGCCAATGCCAGGGTAGGTAAGCTCTGCCATGAGTTAGGTTTCACATTTGTAGACAAGTGGTGCAGGTTTTATGCATTGTGGGACCTCTATCAGAGGGATGGCCTGCACTTCTCTGAGAAGGGGGTCCACATGTTAGGCAAAGTGTATGAGCAGGTCCTTCAGGGAAACTAGGAAATTGGGTGGGGAGGGATGAAATTGCATTGCCAACTCAGGAATATTCCAATAGTGTCAGTCAAGGCAATAGAACCTCAAAGTCAGCAAATAGGGACAGCAGTAGTTCAAGGAGACAGAGTTGTTGTTGAGGAGGAACCAGATTTTGTTTGCATTATGGAGACATGGGTCAGTGAAGGGTATTTTGGAGATAACTTGCAGGACTATGAGATCCAGGGATACAATATGTATTCGTGCAATAGGGGTCCAGCAATGAAAGGGGGTGGTGTAATGCCCTATGCGAACAGCTTATTCAGTTATCAAAAAGTAGCAGGTGGGATAAAAATGTGTCTGTGGAGTTCATTTGGCTTGATGTCACTGTGGGAAAAGGCAACAGCAATACTCTGAGGATAGGAGCTTTCTACCGATCAGAAACCCTGCCACATTCACAGTAACTGGAGCTTGATGAGGTGATTTGTGAGGGAATCAGTAGAAACTTTCGGAGGAAGTGCCTTATTCTTGGTGACTTTAATCTAAAAGGATATGAAAATGTTGGTGCTGGCTCCCCATCATGCAAAATGTTCAGGAAATGCCTTGAAGAAGAACTGTTCTCACACCAGTTTGTATTGGAACCTACCAGGCATGGCTCATTCTTGGACCTTGTATTCTCAGATTTAAGTGACTTGGTTCAAGACTTGACTGTAGGAGAAACTCTGGGAAGATGTGACCATAACATAGTTAGATTCAAGGCACATGTAGGGGAAATTATTAAGGATAATTTGGTAAAGGTTCCAAATTTCAACAGAGCAGACTTTGACTGCATGAGAGCGGCTTTAAGTGCCATGAGATGGGAAGAAGAATTCTCCAATTTAAATGCCTGTGAAATGTGGGAAAAGTTCAAATCTTACTTGAAGGAAATTCAGATGACATGTCCCCTAAAAGCAAAGATGCAAAAGAAGGGTAGGAAAGCCAACATGGCTTACACCAGACTTGATAAAAGCAATTAAAGCTGAGAAAACTGCATTTAGAGTGTTTGTGGTCCAACAAACTTGTGAAGTGGTCCAAAGAATGGCAAATGAAATTGAATTTTGATAAGTGCAAAATCATACATGTAGGTAAGCAGCATATGAAGGCTCTGTACTTGATGGGTGGCCAAGTGCTATCAGTGACTCAACAGGAGAAGGATTTAGGTGTTATTCTAAACACAAAATTGGGGGGATCAGAACAGACCAAGGAAGCCAGGAAGAAGGCACTGAGAATGCTTGAGGCAATAAATAGGAATGTATCATACAGAAGTGAGGAAGTCATCAGGAAGCGATACTGTGCATATGTCAGGCCACATTTGTGATGAAAAAGATTGTTGGCTTTTAGAGAGACTACAAAAGAGGGCTACAAAAATGGTTAATGGCACAAGCAACCTGGCATATGAGGAAAGATTGAAGAAATTGAATATGTTTTCACTTAAATATAGAAGGCAGAGAGGAGATCTCATTGAGGTCTTTAAATTTGTCCATGTTCTGGAGAGGGGATATCTTGGGGAAATGTTTGAATTGAACAGAAGTGATGATATTGTCCTTATATTAATCTTGACCCAACCTCAACATGCAGCATCCTTGACTGACAAGCTGTCACTTCAATTCTGTCTGGGTGTATCTTATTGATTAAACTTATTGGAGGATAAGCAAATGATTAGGGATGTTTTCCTATTTTCTTCTGTTATATATTTATTTATTAGGGAACTGTATGACCAAAGTAGTCTAAGCACACTTAAGCCCAATTAACCAACTAGGGATGCTTTCCTATATGATAGCTGGAGACATTGGAAATTATGTGGGGATATGTAGTCCCACCTTAGCCTTGCTTATGCTTTACAAATATTTGGGGTGGCCAAACACCCACAAACAAATACATACATCCTCATGGAACAGCTTAGCTGAAATGCATAGTGGTATTGTATATAAATGCTCAATTATACACGTATCATCAATAATCCATGCCAAAATTTATCAAGGAAGAATGTACTATGCCCTGGATGTAGCTGGCTCAGAAAAAGTTTTTTTTTCAACAACTGCTGTATGCAAATGCAGGTAGGTAGGTACCTACCTACATGTTTGGAAAAATAGTCTGCTCCTGGATTTTTGGAACCCAGAATATCTCCTATCCAGAAAATTGTTTCTTGTTTTTCTCATATGGAGGCTGAATTTCTTAGGGTCATAACTGTTTGACGAACTGCTGTGATCAAGCAGAAGTGCTCAAAATTAACTGGAATGGGTCAAACTGGGTTCTGATGCATAAGGTTTGAAGAAAAATAGCCTCTATACTGGATGACCAGTATTACAATGCAGAATTACAGAACTACAATGCACAAATCCAGCCTTGCCTGCTCACGTCAAAATATCCGTCGGAACAAAGTCTCACTGGAAAGAACGGAACAAGATTGCATTATAATAAATCACCTGGTCAGCGGAATGCAAACTAAAAGCAACCACCGCGTATGATTTGAGAAATGTCTTCTGCAACCAAATTGATACCATATTTAAAAACCTTCGGATGACGTCATACAGCCTTGAAGAAAAACTTCAATCAACCTTCCAAGTTAGGTATCTTGAGACTGCGGACCTGAATAAAATATTACCCGCGGTTGATGCCCTGCTTCCGGCCAAGGTCTCTCCAAAAACTTGCTTTCGAGCCACCCTGTAGTGGGAAAATTTGACAGTTTTCAGAGGCGTTCCTTGGAGTCGCTTGTTGAACCAATCAAAATTGGTTGCGTTAGTGTTTTCTGTTCTGAAAGCCTGTCAACCAATCGATGCAACGTATTTTTGCAATGACGTCAGAACAATTAGCAACTTTGAACACATTGTTAACAGTGTCATGCTGCAAACACAAGACCTTTACGTTGCTCAAAATCCCACGGAAGGCGTGAATTGAGTTGCTTCTGAGGTAGGTATTCGTCGCGCAGGCAGTAATTCGCTTCGTAGGTATCTAGGTATGCTATCTGAGCTAAGGGTGAAGTGAAAAGTGCTTCCCTTTCCAAAAGTGGAAGGAAAGATATTGCTCTCGTGAGACGAAGCCTTGCTGATCATCACGATTCACTGCCTGGCGGTTGATCCATTAGCCGGTTATAAATCGAAAATGTGCTCGTGTTTGGCATAGGTATCAGGCATAATAACTGTATAGATGGCATAAAAGTTAGTTGCTAGCATAACGTCAAATATGTTTACTTTTTACATACATTTTATGTTCATTATTGGGATATGAACTGATATTGTGCAACAAATTTGTCTTCATTTTATGTTATTTTTATTTCAAAATTTACATTTTTTGGTTCTAAAAGCTGACATGTTCCATACATTTCCTAATTTTCCAGGGTTGTCACTATGGTGTGATCATGCCAGAGTTGGTATGCTTTCAACAAATCTGGTATGCATGCAAGATAGGTTTCTGGCAGTGTGCCTAAAGGCAGTGAAAATAACCTTTATGGTCCAGTATGCCTTAAAAATTACTCAAGCACTGGGGGGAGAGGGGTGACCCAGTACTCCTGTTGATGTCAGGAGCATGCATCTTGTGCTTACCTTTTTCAATTAATTCAATGTTTGTGTATGGTTGCATCATCATCTCATGACACAGGATTGATGCAAGACCTCATGTTCTTTCTTTATTGGTTTATGGTGCTCTGTTCAGTAATTGTCATGGTGTGAAATAAGGGCATTCACAGGAAAAATTCACTGCATAAAAAATCAGACAACTGACAAGTAGTAACGAGTTGACAAAATTTTTCAACACATTTTCAGATTGAATAGAATGCACTTGAAATCCCTGAAAAATGCACTTCAAAACCATTAGAAACTATTACTATTTTTCTAGTGACTATTGGTCCCTAATGGTTTTAGTGTTGTCCTATGGAATTTACCTGACAGTGTGTTGGTTCCAATTGTCCTGACAGTATTCTTACCACACCAATCTTAGTCTCTAATCATGGGTGCAGAATGACCAATGCAGTCAATGTGCCCTAAAGCACAAATCCACCACCACTTCTGGAAGGTCTGAGTTTACCATGCTTCCTATCATTTTCCTGCCAGAGGTGCCCCTTGTAAGGAAAAGGTGTCCCTCCAGGTACATATGCAGCAGTGTTCTCCAGACAAGTGCCCCCTCATGACAATTCCTAGATCCCCCAGTAAAATCTGACATTCAGTGAGGTATGACATCCACATCAAGTTTGAAATTACACTGGGGCCTGCTGTAGTTCCATGGCAACCATGTTCTGACCACGCTCAACCATATTTAGGCTGTAAATATGGTTGGGGTTGTTCTCAGAACCATCTGAACAGCATTAGGTTGTGATAACCTGAGCTGACTTAATCTAACTTGACATAACTTCCTTTTTGATGACATTTTTTAGTTTGATGTTTATTCTCAAACTTTTCATCATAAAAATCCACAAAAAACTGAACCATATCCAGCCTCCTTTGTTACCTTTTGTAGGTAAAATGTGTACAAAACTTCACACATGAACAATTTTATACTGCAATAATCTCATAGCTTGTTCAATTTCTCATGGCTGTAACACACAAGCTCTGGTTTGAAAATTTTGGTAACTTGATCTGATCCAGCATCACAAAAGTCAAAACCACAATAATCTGGCATACACCTAAAATATATCATAGAGATTCCATGGCACTGAGTGAAGATTGGTCATGTCAGCAAGCAAGACATTCAGTTTTGTAAATTGCCTTCAACCTGACAAAAGGTCTATGACAGTCAAAACCTAATAGATACATATGTGTCACATGCTGAATTATCTGGAGAAGGAATATGAGGCTTCATCAAGTATTTTATATCCATAGGTACATCCATGATATCTTTTTTGCATAGTAAACTTTGACATCACCTAGTATCACAAAATGTAAACCTAACATTTACAACATGTTTGATCATTTTGTGGAGGTCTCAAAAGTTCCATATATATTTTGCTGGTGGGTGGCCTCCTTCCCATGTCAGAAATATAAATAGGTCTTTAAAAAGCCATCATGCAAGGAAGAAAAGCTGATGAAACAGATTAAAAATATTAGAACTCAGCCTTAGAGCAAGTATTTTTTAAATATTAACCATCAAAATAACTTTAAAATAGCTTGAATATATTATGTTATATATATATATATATATATATGTTTGTGTATATATCAGTGTAGGATTTCCATATTTTTTCTTAGTAGTGAAGGACAAAATATTTAGCTGTAGTACAAAAATAGCTATGCACTTGGCAACAATTAACCTGGTTTTAGTGGGGCTGAAAAACCAATGTTCCTACCCTGGCAGAGATGGCAGCACCACAGGGAATCAAAACCTCATACCTCTGAAAACTGTACTCCTGAAAACTGCCGAACCAAGGTGCAACACCACTCATGCACCTAACACCTGGCACCGTCCTCTGCACTAGGCAAACAGGTTGTGATTGATGGAAAATGGAGCTGGGTCGGATTCGCTTACCTCTGCAACGATCTGATCATGGGGCTGGCATACAGTTATATTTTAGGGTGCATTATTTATCTTCACACACATTTCCCCCTCCCCCCAAAAAATATTACAGGGTACAGACATACTGTCCCCAGTAGGACACACAGTGGGGTGTGGCATCTCATGGTGCTGAATTAAAACACCTTACATGGATATATTTAATGCACAACCCTTCCCTGGTTCTTCATTTGATGATCAGACCACCTGTTCCCCTGGTGGAACCGGAGGATCAAAGATGACCACACCACACAGCACACATTCGGATAACAATCATGACAGAGACACTTTCGAAATGTGAGTACCACATCTATGCAGACAAAAAATTCACTCCGCGGATCTTAATCTTAAAATTGACTGATCCAGAAGAAAAGTTGTCATCTGTCTCCCCATTCCAGCAAAAGTGAAAATGTGACCGTCTTGGGACTATCGCACGCTGCGACGATGAGGGGATCAAAGTAGAGTTCCGAAACGGGATGCACGCAATGAGAGCCTTGGATATAAATTCATTTACTTACATCATGCATACATCCGATGGAATGTGACATTGCATTTTGAGTAAAAGTCGAGCACCACAGTATCAAAAACTCCGGCAAATGTGGTGATCAATTGCTGCGACCTGAGGGACGTCCCTAAAGCTGAAATAGTGAAAGAGTTAGCAGAGTATGATGTCGTGAAGGTGTAGAGAATGGAGATGAGAAGGGGAATTGAGCTTCACGAAACTAACATCATCCTCACTTTCGGCTGAATTGATTTACCTTCTACAGTGTCAGTTGGGTATGTCCGTTTTCGTCCCAAACCCAACGCAGTGTTTCATATGTCAGTGGTATGCCCACACAATTCAGTACTGCTGAGGTCGCCGTATGTGTGGCCAATGTGGGTCGGCAGACCACACAATTGGCAAGTGTGATTGCCACGATCTATGGTGGTGTGTGAACTGCAGGAGAGGACAGGTGCCCCACACAGGGTTAAAATATTGGTTTTTCGTTAGGTGTGAGATGTCGAAACTGGCAGGGAAGGATGTCGAAATTTTCCATGGAATTAGTGTCAATTAAAGTGCTTTTGATGTTTTTCAGGCCCAAATTTTGGCCAATGGTATAGGTACTGATGACTGAACATTTGTCATTTGCTTTGACATTCATAATTTAGGTAGAGTTGTATTCAGGACATGGAGAAAATTACCTATGCTATAATTCGATACTGTACGCCTTATCACATAGTTAATCCCTTTACCCAACATTACGTTGTGATATGTCTGTGTGTCACTATTCCTTATTAGGAGCATTGACATGATATGTATAAGTGAGATACTGCTTGAAAGGAGACACGAAGACTTCATAAGCACGCACCACGGAGCAAGATGTCGATACTTCTTGGAGAAGGATGTCGATTGAGTGTCCAGAAAGTGGTATTTTCCAACCTATTTGACGAATAATTTATCACTGGCCCCACAAGACCTTCGACAAATCCTGCCCGGTCTATCTGAAAGAGAAACCTATTGTGTCGTCGAAAAGCACCAGTAATATCTCCTTCTGGTAAACCAGGAAAGCATACTTGGAAAGCTACCCAGGTAGATCAGGGAAAGCTGGTTGGGATGGGTTGTTGCAGTGTTGGATGCAGAGCTTAAAAAAGGGGTCGGTACGGGATGGATACTGGGAAGGGAATGGAGGGATGGACGATGGAGACTGTGTGAACCTTCGGAAACACCTCAGTGCTTCCAAGTCCATTTTCGGTCTGGCTGTTACCACACCCTAGGGAGCGCCATTTCCCTAACCAGCAGGTAACGTGTCTGACCCAACTGCGGAGACATAGCAATTATCTGATCTGCACCCATATAGATGCAGAGGAGTGTGTTATATATTATGTAGTTTTATGTCATTAATCAAATCATCTGATACCATATGAGTGCAAAAACGGTTTGATGAGGGCAGTACTTTCGGTGGTGAAAAGATTTGGGACTGTGAATGTCACATCACAGTGCATCGTTCATTCTTCACCTGGTTAATTTAGATGTTTAATTGATACTTGTTCCTCAGACCTGCGCTTCGTGTGGTTCCGATACGTTTCGGGGCTCCCGGCAGGGGTTGAGCTTCCTATGCTTTTGATTTGGTCTAGGCCTCATCAACTTTGCCTTGGCCTACCAACTTTTTGCTCGCTCAGCATCGAACCATCTGAGCTGGCCCCACCAACCAACTTAGCATTACTCATTTCCTCCATGCATTGGGCCTCACAAATGATTTTCACCTTCTCCACACGTGGCTCCCGGTGTGCTTTAAGAGCCAGACTGTACTGATTTGTCCCCCGGACGATAATTATTTGTGCTTTTGACACATTTTTTCGGAGCATGGGTCGCTTTTTCTGATCCTCCGTTGTTTTTCGTGACCTGGATCGATTTTCGGCCCACTAATGCGATATTTATAGGCCTCGGCTGGATTTTCGTCGGAGCCCTCGGCACAATTGTTATGGGTCCCATGCGGCCTTTTGTACTTCAGCACAATTTTTGGACTCCAGAACGGTTTTCCGAGCCCGGATTGATTTCTTGAAGTCCCTACTTATTTTTTTCGTGGCCCCGTTCTTGATTTTCTTCTGATCCTGGCGCGAATTATGGGGTCACGGCGCGATTTTGGAGCGTCCACCACCTCTGAAGGGATAGTTTCCACTTGTTCGTTCTGTTTGTGTAGCACTTGCTTTCTAAATTGTCCCTACTACGACTGTGCTAAATTATTTATCACAACGTGGATATCTTACATTTTGTTGGTGCTCTGATTTACCATGTGTGGACAATAAACACTTGGCCTCGAGTATTGCACTTTTGAAACAGTACACTCAGCCAGTTTGCAGTTCCTTTCGGCAGAGGCGGATCTAGGAGTTGCCATGGAGGGGCACATCCGGAGGGACATCCCTTTGTCTTCCAAGGAGCGTCTCCGGCTGAAAAATTCGAGAGGGTGCGCCCGAGCCTTGCCGGAGGGACGCCTTTTCTCGAAATGGAACCAAGATCCTGTTATAGCGGATCACACTGTCACATAGCTGAAAGACCGTGGATGCCCCCAGGATGTATTGACGCATTTACCTTTACCTTTTCAGGTGAGATCACTTTTGTGATGTTATCATAGTTATCCGTCCCATGTTAAAGAGACTGTTGAGATGTATTCCATCATTAAGCCAATTAGCAACGGCTATCTTTCGCATGTATTATGTGTTGCAGGGGACGAGTAGTCTAGGGCTAAGTTGCCCGTTTCACAATCGAAAGCCTGGGTTGGAGACGCTCCTGTCGCTACTCTTCGCCCGCGGCCAATCGGCGTCAGAGATTGGCGACGCAACGTGACTCAACGGTCGATGTGTCGCAAAACCAATAACAAACCGACCATTATGTGTTGCATGCTTTATGATTTGGGTTGTGGCTGTTGTCGATTGAACCGAACAATAAATGCCTGACCGCATTTGGCAGCACCGTTGGAAGTCTGATGTAGTCGAAACTTATTCGGTTGTACTGACCGACTCGGTGTTGGCGACGGCGGTTCGACTCTGCACGCCTCACGGTGGCTGCCGTTTCAGAGCGGTGCAGTACTGCGTGGACGCGGCGCGCTGGCCATGGACGCGGCCGGCAGCATGTCGGCCATGGAGGCGCTCATCCCCGTGCTGAACAAGCTGCAGGACGTGTTCAGCACGGTCGGCGCCGACTCGATCCAGCTGCCGCAGATCGCCGTGGTGGGCTCGCAGAGCTCGGGCAAGAGCTCGGTGCTGGAGAGCCTGGTGGGCCGGTCGTTCCTGCCGCGCGGCGTCGGCATCGTGACGCGCTGTCCGCTCGTGCTGCAGCTGATGCACACGCCGCTCGACGACCGCGAGCATAGGTCGGCCGAGGACGGCACGCTCGACGCGCCCGAGTTCGCGCGCTTCCTGCACTCGAAGCGCGTGTTCAAGGACCTGGACGAGGTGCGGCGCGAGATCGAGGTGGAGACCGACAAGCGCGCCGGCACCAACAAAGGCATCTGCCCGGAGCCCATCAGCCTCAAGATCTTCTCGCCGAGCGTGGTGAACCTGACGCTGGTCGACATGCCCGGTCTGACCAAGGTGCCGGTCGGCGACCAGCCCGAGGACATCGACGTGCAGATCCAGGACCTGATCATGAAGTACATCACCAACCCGAACTCCATCATCCTGGCCGTGACGGCCGCCAACATCGACATGTCGACGGCTGAGAGTCTCAAGTTCGCGCGCCAGGTGGACCCGGACGGCCGTCGCACGCTGGCCGTCATCACCAAGCTGGACCTGATGGATGCCGGCACAGACGCCATCGACATGCTGTGCGGTCGCGTGGTGCCCGTCAAGCTGGGCATCATCGGCGTGGTCAATCGGTCGCAGCAGGACATCCAGAAGAACAAGAGCATCGAGGACGCGCTGCGCGACGAGAACACCTTCCTGCAGCGCAAGTACCCGTCGCTGGCGGCGCGCAACGGCTCGCAGTACCTCGGCAAGACGCTCAACCGTCTGCTGATGCATCACATTCGCGACTGTCTGCCCGACCTCAAGACGCGCGTCAACATGATGGCGTCGCAGTTCCAGTCGCTGCTCAACTCGTACGGCGAGGATGTGTCGGACAAGGCGCGCACCCTGCTACAGATCATCACAAAGTACGTGGTGGCCGTGGGGACGAGTAGTCGACAAGTAGTAGACGAGTAGAGTAGGGGTAAGTTGCTCGTCTCACAGTCAAAAGGTTGTGGGTTCGAGTCTCACCTGTCGCTACTCTTCTCCCGCGACCAATCGGCGTGAGAGATTGGCGACGCTACATGACTCAACGGTCGCTGTGTCGTAAAATCAATAACCAACCAACGTGGTGGCCGTGTGTCAACGTCTGATGGGACGCTCTGGCTTTCTTTGAAAAAGGAAGACAAACAGAGAAAGGAACTTTATTCTCAACAGGTTTCCAAACATAAATGTGTTCTCTCACCTGCCGTGGTACATATCATGATAACATTTATGCTGCATCCAACTATATGCAAGGGATATATCTGCGACGTGTCATGAGTTCCCATATCGTACTTCTTTGCTCTGGAAATCTCGGGATCTTGTTCTGGATCGTGGGGCAGTCGAATACCTGTGCAATCCAATAATTATTTTCTTGGTTGGTTCACACGTGAGAACAATCTTTCAGACAAATTCAAAGTATGAACACCACTGCCAGAATGTCTAGCACAGCACTCGAATCCTTAAACACTCCAATGTCAGCAGTCTCCTGTTCATCATCGATATTTTGTTGACCAGGTTCGCGTCGGCGTACTGCCAAACGATCGAGGGCACTGCGCGCAACATAGAAACGACAGAGCTGTGCGGTGGCGCTCGCATCTGCTACATCTTCCACGAGACGTTCGGTCGCGTGCTCGACTCAATCCACCCGCTGACGGGCCTCACTTCCATGGACATCCTGACAGCCATCAGGAACGCCACGGGACCGCGCCCGGCACTCTTTATACCGGAGGTGAGGCGCTCTGTTTATACCGAAGATGAGGTGCTTTCTTTATGCCGGAGATGCGGTGCTGTTCGTGTGTCCCGGGGGTGAGGCACCCTTCATGTGTCCCAAGATGCGTCGCTCTGAAAAATAGTGAGGTGCAGCATTACCGAAAAGCGATGGCTGCATTTTGCAAATGTCGCTTCATGCTATTTTTATATAACCTGACAAATGGCACATGGCCGATAATCTTTAAATGTGCGACCCTTGTTTGTCGCCGTCAGGTGTCATTCGAGTTGCTGGTGAAGCGACAGATCTCCCGGCTGGAGGAGCCTTCGCTGCGCTGTGTGGAACTGGCGCACGAAGAGATGCAGCGCATCATTCAGCACTGCGGCACAGAGGTGCAGCAGGAGATGCTGCGCTTCCCCAAGCTGCACGAGCGCATCGTGGACGTGGTGACGCAGCTGCTGCGCGTGCGGCTGCCGCCCACCAACGAGATGGTGGAGAACCTCGTGCAGATCGAGCTGTCCTACATCAACACCAAACACCCCGACTTCCACAAGGACGCGGCGCTGGCGTCGTCGCTCATCAAGAACGCCGAGGAGGACAGCCGGCAGCAGCGGCACCGGCCCAGTCGGCCGGCGCCAACTGCCGGCCAGCAGCAGGTGGCGCCAGCTGGCGGCCAGCAGGTGGCGCTGCTCAATAGCGCCGCCGACGAGCAGCCGCCGCGCAACCGGCTGGTGAAATACTCGAGCGACTCGCAGGTGGTCAACGGAAACTGGCTGGCGCAGCTGATGCCGTCGCGCGGCGGCGAGGAGGGCGGCGCCGCGTCGGCCGACAGCACGCCGCCGGCCACGCCGCAGCACGGCGGCCGCGGCGACACGGCCGCCACCACGCCCGGCAAGCCCGTCAACCTGCTGCCAGAGGTGCCCTCGCAGCCGGGCCGCAAGCTGTCGGAGCGCGAGCAGCGCGACTGCGAGGTGATCGAGCGGCTCATCAAGTCCTACTTCTACATCGTGCGCAAGTCGATTCAAGACACGGTGCCGAAGGCGATCATGCACTTCCTAGTTAACTACGTCAAGGACAACGTGCAGTCGGAGCTGGTGTCGAAGCTCTACAGTCCGGCCGAGATAGACGTGTTGCTCTCAGAATCGCCGCACATCGCCCAGCGACGCCGCGAGAGTGCGGAGATGCTGCGCGCGCTGCAGCGCGCCAGCGCCATCATCAGTGAAGTGCGCGAGACGCACGTGTGGTAGCCCCAGCGGATGCGGTAGCGCCTGCGAGTGGGCTAGTGGGCGATGCGGCCAGCGGCTGCTCCGCGCATGATACCGATATTAATGGAGAAGGGGTGATGAGTGGAAGACAGGCGACGACCGGCAGGAGGATGGGATACGAGCGACGACCGGCAGGAGGGTGGGATACGAGCGACGGCCGCCAGGAGGGTGGGATCCGAGCGACGACCGGCAGGAGGTTGGGATGCGGGCGACGACCGGGTAGATGTAAAAGACGCGCGACAACGGGGATGTTGGCGAGAGCGTGGGTCAGTGACTATGACAACTCTTGTGATGGCGTATGTCGATGTAACCCAGCACGGGGAGGTCAGTGGTCGTACGTCAGTGACTGACGACGACTCTCGTGATGGGGCGTGCCGGTGTAACCCAGTACGGAGATACGAGTGGTCGTGTCAGTGACTGACGACGATTCTTGTTGTGATGGCGCGTGCCGGTGCAGCCCAGTACGGAAATATGAGTGGTCGTGTCAGTGACCGGGACGACGATTCTTGTTGTGATGGCGCGTGCCGGTGCAGTCTAGGTCACCGCCGTGTATTGCTGTGTCCGTCGGCCACGTTGTGTGTTGATTTGCGGCCAGCAATGCCACCGCCATGGCGGACGACTATTGGAAGCAACAGCTGGCAGTAGCTGTGGTGCTGGCGCCGTGGCATGGCTTACTGCGAGCGTGTGTGTGGCACAAGGATGGCTCCTGTGATGCAGCCAAGTGGCCGTCTTTTTCACGTGGATCGGCCAGTGTCAGATGTCAAAGTATAGGTGATGTGCAGCCGTCCGCCTATCGTTTGGTCCCGTACGACGGAGTTGGTGGAGGCGCACTCTGCAGTCTGAGGTGACTACTGCGGATAAGGCTTCATGGCCGCAGTCGTGATCGACTTTCATCTGACACAACGTTGCTCCACACCGAATTAATACACCATCCTCCGCTGAATGATCCAGAAGCGGCATTTGTAGAACAATTTCCGATCGAGAGGATAGCTGCCTGTTCCAATCAGAACGTTAGGAGTGTCCACGGCGCTATCGGCTGGTGTTTTCTTCATTAAGTGTGTGTTGGGCACCCACAGCAATTGTAAAATGTAACGTTGATATATCGGAGGACGCCCTAGACCTTTCCCGTTTGTGTTTTAAGTTTCTCTGTCTGACAGTGAAGTGCTTGGAGGCGATGATCTGCCAAGGTTGTGTCGAGTAGGACAGGCGGTATACCCCTTTTGCGTTTCCGCTGCATAACCGTTTGCACCTTTATTGCAACAGGAATGCGTTCAATGTTGCATGCGACTCGATTGCGCGTTACCTGACGGACTGGTTTTCAAAGTTGCATGCGACTGGTTCATCCCTCCAGATGGTACTCATCCCTCCAGATGGTGCTCATCCCCACAGATGGTGCTCATCCCCACAGATGGTGCTCATCCCCACAGATGGTGCTCATCCCTCCGGATGGTGTACATCCCCTAGCTGGTGCTCATCCTTCCAGGTGGTACTCATCCCTCCAGATGGTGTTCATACCCACAGATAGTGCTAATCCCCACAGATGGTGCTCACCCCTCCAGATGGTGCTCATCCCTCCAGATGGTGCTCTCCCCTCCAGATTATGTGCATCCCCAGCTCGTGCTCATCCCTCCAGCTGGTGCTCATCCCTCCAGCTGGTGCTCACCCCTCCAGATAGTGTGCATCCCTCCAGGTGGTGCTCACCCCTCCAGATAGTGCTCATCCCTCCAGATGGTGTGGATCCCCCGGCAGGTGCTCATCCCTCCAGATAGTGCTCATCCCTCCAGATGGTGCTCACCCCTCCAAATGGTGCTCACCCCTCCAGATGATGTCCATCCTTTCAGATGATGCTCATCCCTCCAGCTATCACTGTATCCGGGAGCGAGTTTGGTTCAGCTCGTAGTGTTTCGTTTTTTTGCGACGTTTTTGTCCTTGCCTTTTTGTATTTACTTGCCTTTCCGAACAGCACGCCTTTACCTTGCCAAATGTGACCCCAGTTACTCCACAAGGATGGCTCCACATTCAAGAGAGACGCGGGACAGCTCCAATGGCAATGTTGGCTATGCTGGACCGTTATTTCAATATGCTGTGAAGGGTGCGTCAAATTTATCAGGTGCGGCGCTCACCTAGCAAAATAGGGCGTTTGTTCCAAATAGTAGCACCCAGAAGTGTCTATGCTAATACTGTCGACAGAAACGTTCGGGCATCTCAGGACGGTGCGTACTTCTGCATTAAGGGTGCAAAATTTAACAACTTCAAGGCAGCGCCTTTATTTTTAACCGAAGTATCACCTGGCCTTAAAAAGTGTCTCACTCCAGAGGGAGAATCGTCTGCCCCCGATGGCGGCTGCAATTTCAAAGCACTCAACTGCTGAGTGTACCTATCTTGTCGGGGGAGGAGCACGTGCAGCCGATGATGAGCCGCATTTTCCAAGGGAAGTGCCGGGATGGCCCACAGGTGCTCCTGCATTTTGAAGGCATATGGCTGTCCGGGTGGGCATCTGTATTGACGGGATAAGACCCTGGCTGTCCGGGTGGGCATTGTATTGGCGAGATAAGACCCTGGCTGTCCGGGTGGGCATCTGTATTGGCGGGATAAGACCCTGGCCGACCCGGACGGGTGTCGACATCTTCAGTTTGTGTTGCATTTTGCAGATTATAGCTGAGTCGACTGGTTGGGTGGCCAACTGGTTCCACCGGATGAACATTCGCCAACCGAGCTACGTGCCACCCGAGTCCCTGCTCGCCTTTGACCAGTTCCCGAAGGCATTCTATTACCCATGACATGGACATCGAGGACGCGCCGAAAGCCAGGTTATCGTCCTGTAATGGGATAGGAGACCTAGTCAAGGTTGCAGTTCCTTTGGAGATGGGTGCTCCTGTGGTCTGGCCTCTCGGCACACACGGAGGATAGATACCCTCGTTTTCCCTATGTCCCTTGTTGAATGTGTTTTTGCACGCTACTTGACTGATCATTTAAGAACAAGAAACGTTTGTTTTGTAGCCAGCATGGCTGCTATATGACCAAAGTAGGCGATTCGCCCTAAAGCCCTAATAACTAACTTCTGTAGCCAACAAAAACAGTCGTAATGTTGGTGATGGTGGGAATCTAGGGCATTGGCATGCGTGGGAAGTGCCCCATTGCGGTTTTGTTGTCCATATCCCTATTGTCAGCCGGCCGGGGCGACGCCGGTGCTTGATCCCTGCTCTAACGTTGGGTCGTCTCCCTGAGTCCACCGTGGCGGCGCGCTTAGTAATGTCTAGCCTGACCACTTGCAAAATATGATTTGGCTTCTTCCAGCCATGTTGAGCATTGGCATTGCCATTGATATTACAATTGATATGTTGTCATTGGTATTACCATTGAAATGTTGCCATTAATCATTGGTATTGCATGAACAAGATACGTGTCAGAAGTCACGATCATATTGAATAACTTACGAAAATGCAGCCCACCGCGGGCGAGGAGACCCTCCGCCACGCCTGTACACACCAACTGATATTCACATTCAACACCCGCAGTCTCCCTCGCGCGCAAGAAGCCTGCAATAGGTACACGCTCGCACCACGTGCGCCCATCCCGCAGCGCTGTCAAACCTGCCAGCGCTACTGCCACCCCAGGATGTGGGGAGGGGGAGTGTGCCGCAGCACAACACCTGCACGTGGCACTTGTGCTGGCACACGTCGCATGGACACTTGCACCAGCGACGCTCGCCTCGGTTGTGGCGAGAACCACAGCTGGGATTGAGGGGTGACCTCGGTGGTGAGCAGAGAAGGAAGTTATCCGTGTCGTTCACCTTGACGGCTGGACCTTTCCCCAGACAGGGCCACGGGTCCACGACCAGCGGCAGGACCCGTACGTTGCACAGAACCAGGTGCGCCATCACCACCAGCAGATGCAGGCGCAAGAGTTCACTACTGCCACGCACACAGTACAGCAATAAGCACAGCAACCCAGTTACCAAACACGATGGCAGCAAATCACTCTCACACCATCCACACCACTCATGTCTCCCTCCCCTTCCCCACACAAATGCACCAATGCCCACGCCGACACCGGGCCAATCACAACATGAGTCACACAAGCGTGCAAAACAGGCACAACCCAGACTACTAGAGTGCCACAACACAACACGCTAACTATCACCCATGCTATTATCACGATATCATACACGAGAACTGAAGCCATCGCCTTTACTACACAAACACCGACCCGCTACCTACGAATCAATCACAGTCTCTGACTCTGCCATCTCAGACAGGGCCTATGACACCTTAGGCATAGTCTGAGACATTTCACCACACAGAGATGTATCACGAACGACAACACGCTACCGTCTCTGTCTGCGCATGTCTCCCTCTCCCTCTTGCTCTCGTCTCTGTCTCTGTCTCTATCTTTGTCTCTGTCTTGTATTTTTTTTTTTTTTTGTTTTTTTTTTATGTTATTTATTTTTTATATTATGTTATTTATTGTATTTATTTATTTTTATATTTATATATATTTATTATTTATATTTATTTTATATATATGTATATTATATATATATATATATATATATTATTTATTTATTTATTTATTATATTATATTATATTATTATATATTATATTATTTTTTTTTTTTTTTTTCTGTGTCTCTGCCTCTGTATGTGTCTCTGTCTCTGTTTCTCTGTCTCTGTCTCTCTCTCTCTCTCTCTGTATGTGTCTCTGTTCTGTCTCTGTCTCTCCTTCTCTCTCTCTCCCTCTCTCTTCTCTTCTCTTTCTATCTTTTTTTTTTTTTTTTTTTTTTTTTTTTTTTTTTTTTTTTTTTTTTTTTTTATTTATTTTTTATTTATTTATTTATTCTTTTATTTATTTATTTATTTTTCTTTTATTCTATTCTATTCTTTTATTTTTTTTATTTATTCTATTTATTTATTTATTTATTTTATCTTTTTATCTCTATCTTATCTATCTCTAACTTTTTTTTTTTTTTTTTTTTTCTTTTTTTTCTTTCTCTTCTTCTCTTTCCTTTTCTTTTCTTTCTTCTCTTTCTTCTCTTCCTTTCTATCTCTTCTCTCTTCTCTTCTCTTCTCTCTTCTCTCTTTCTCTTCTCTTTCTTCTCTTCTCCTTCTCTCTTCTCTCTTCTCTCTCTCTCTCTCTCTCTCTTCTCTCTCTCTCTCTCTCCCTCTCTCCGATTGGTTGCGAACCAATCGCCATTAGCGTCGTATAGTTTGCGTATTTCTTGAGGTTTTTCCATGAGGAATGTCGTCAAAGCATCTTACAAGATCAGCCAAGATTAGAATGTAAATTTCGCTTTGATCCGTGTGTTGAAGAAAGCGTGAGCACGGGAAAGAATGCAAATACGCATGAAGAACAAAATGAAATTAGTGTGGCGAAAAAAAGGAGAAAGTATCCACAGATACGGCAGAAGATTTGCATCACTAGAAGAGACACAGCATTTCGCACGTAATGCTGGCAATGCCCGTTAACATGGGACGACGTTTTAAGGATTTTTTAACGGAACCATAGAGCATTGTTGTTGCCTGGTAGCCACGAGCAACACTCCGGCGATATCGCAAGGGATTCACCGAAGTCAAGAACGCGCAAGACCAAGCAGGGATTCCGTCTGCCGACGCTGTTGTTGGTCAGTAGTCTAAACACTGATTCCTTGATTTGTTTGTGCTCTCTTCTTCTATTTTACCCTGCATTTCTAAATAATACGGCTCCGTTCATGTCCATTCGTTACTCCGCTGGAACCCTGTGTTGCGCTCACCTGCCTTTTTACTCGCAACCACTGGACCTCTTTACGACTCAGCATAGCAACACCAACAGGCAACATACACCGCTGACATGCATCAAAACTTGGCCTCCGACACAAACACACTCACCGGTGATTACCTGCTCTGCCACCGGGATGGTGGGGGGGGGGGGGGACGGCTATGTACTCCCGTGACCCGTACTCCCGTGACCCTGGATGGTGGAGGAAGTGATCACTGGTTTCGCAGGAGACCTTAACACGCACGGCAAGTTAGGCGGTGACGCTTCTGATCCTGGCATGCGGCGGCACCGATTCATGGATCCTTCCAATAATTCATCGCATTGATGATGCACACATCACATTTATGCCAGCTATGCACAGTGGCACGTCCGAAGTCATCATCTACACACGGAGTTGGGCTGGATGATGGGGAGGCTTCAGTCCTTGACATTCAAGTTTGAAGGTCAGGATTTTTTTTCGCCGTCTGCAGGCCCCTTGTTCCCACCATACACGCATGGCACACATCCACTGATGCTCACGTTCAATATCAGCAAGCATGGCTCAGCCTGCATCAGGTACACCGCCACAGCACGTGCGCTCTTCCTGCAGCGCCGTCAAATGTGTCAGCACTGCGGCCACTACAGGAGATTGATGGGAGGGAGGTGTGCCGTGGCACAACACCTGCGTGCAACACTTGTGCCTGCACCACATCACGGACACTTGCATGGGCGCTGCATGACCGAAGCAGTCGATGCGTCCCTAAGCCCAAATAACCCACCAACAGACACTTGCGACAGCGAACTGCGGCGCTGCGTCTGCTGCGGCGAGGACCACACCTGCCTGGGACCGGGCGTGCCCTCCGTGTGGGGCGGGGAAGGAAGTCCTCCATCTCGTTCACCTTGAGGACTGGGCCTTGCTCCGGGAAAGGCTGTGGGTCACGACCAGCGGTCGGCGCGGTCCGTGCCTTGCACAGAGCCGGGTGCGACATTACCACTAACGCAGAGTTCAAGACAAGACCAGCTGCTGGACGTGAGTCGTGGCTGGCTTAGTTCTCGTGTTGGAGGGCCTGTCGCATGACGAGAACTGAAAATGAGCATGGAAAGGTGGCGCCCCTCCAGGAGGGCTCGAGTGAACCCGTCCACTTTCCGCTCCATGGATTTGTCAGCCAAAGGCTGATTCCCCTTTCAGAGGAAAAGGCGGCCTCTGAGACCAGCAGGCGCCCGTTTAAGACGAAAAGGCGCCACTGCAGCATGCTTGGGTGCACCCCTTTCCGTCCAATGATTGTCCTGCCGAAGACATCGTCTTGGGGACTTTCGCAGCAGTGCATCTCCGAGGAAGTAACGTTACTCCAGACATATGACCAGCCTCTTAAAATTTCTGGATCAACCTCGGCGACAATTTGTTCAGTTAAAACATTCAATTTAGGTAAGCACCTTCATTCGCATGAAGCATCCATTATAACACAATGGGGGCTCCTGATGTTCTCGACAATATTGTGCTATTAAGGAGCTGTACGTTAACAGGTCCATCTGTTTCCCTCCATGGAGTGTAGGAGGGTTCTTTTTTGCACCTCTGCGCTCAATATCCTACTCGCACAAGGAGCGTTGTAGCCAAGGAACTCGATATTACACGAGATTACATCTAGACTCACGGTCTAGACTCACATCGCTGACAATCAGAGGCAAGAAAGTAGTTTTATGGCGGATTTCGAGCTACGTGGGAATTTGTGGCGACAAGGTATCTGATGCTGCAGCGAAACGTGCTGCTCGGCCACGATGTCACGATGTCTCCCCCTCCCTCCCGCTGACTTCTATCCAGAAATCACAGGCCTCCACTGCAAAAGGTTCCCGGCAAGCTGGGACGCCATCGTAGGCAACAAGTTGAGAACAAGCAACCTCTCTCAGTGAATGGTTATCATCCACTGAAATTGGTGCAGGTGTTGCAAACTCTTTTTGAATTCGCTTGTGTAACTTTTCAATCAAAGTTGTGTAACATCGATGACCTAGGTCGAGGCAAAAAGGTCAACCTTCAAAATTGTTTGGTCCCTCTTGAAAATTTCCTGGAAATCACCGACTTGTTCGAAGCTTAAATGCCTTGTAGTACGTGGCAAAATGAGCAAACGGTATATCTCACGTTTTGTGGAAAATATAAGGTTACTGACCTAAGATCAGATCAATTTTTGTTCCGCTTGGTATTTCGACTAAGTATGTACATTTTGTTATGTATCTTTCAAGCTTAGATATGTTTCAATAAATTGCCGACGACACACTCGATCATTATCTAACCACAAAATCCATGACCTCTGGTGAGGTCAGGACCAAGCCACCGGGACTCATACTAAAAAAATGCAGAGTGCTGATAAACAAGTTCATAAAACTATGATTTGTGACTTTCCAAACTGAAATTGGACGTTGATCTTGAATTCAGCATCCAATATTACGTCGGACGTGTTTCTGGGCAAAAATGTCATCCGAGTTCAACCGAAGCATTTAGTGGCCTATTCCCTCGATGTGGGCGCCTCCTTAGATCCTAATGGACTATTGTGAACCCCATGGATCTCAATAAAGACGATTCGCAAACATAAATGCCATCACAATTGTACGCTGGAGTCTTGTGCGGTCAATGCCAGGTGCCACGTGACCGCCAGCAGGGACTGGCCGGGACTCGGGTGAATGGACTCGGGTGAAAGCTCATGAACAACATACCCTGAATTCCTGTGGTCCAAGTGCACAATATTTGACAGTAGCTGGTGGGGCAGTGAATGGCTGACATAAATATGCTTTGCCCAAAAATATTGGTGTTCTAAACCCGTTGTTTGTTTTTTTCCGGATGCTTATATTTGTAATTCGGGTTGCATTTTATGATGTATTCTTGAGTTGTGCTGATCGATTTGATATCTTTGAGCTGATGGATGATACCTTGCGATTGTAGAAAGCTTTCATTAAAGAGCTGGAAGAAGAACAACCTAATGCCAAATAATATATTACATAATTCACGTCTATACAACATTTTATACATTATGCAGATTATAAAATTACATTGTTTATATAATTGATGCAATATTATTTATAACAATATTATATCCGGTGATTCCCGAACAATGCGACGTATTTACTTTCGACAGATTAGCCCTGAAAGACATTTAGACATTTGCTATGCGTGGTGATTTCCCTCCATGCCTTGGACCGCTAAAACTATAAAAATGTATACCATAATAGGTAAAACAAAACATAGCCATGTTTTGTGGATCATGTGTTTTCTTTACCATCGACATAGTATAACGCGTAATACAAATTATTAGTAATACAGGGTCTTGAAATATCTGACGAAACGACTGCCAAAAAGACATACATTACAACATCTAAATATCGTCATCCAATGTATCAACTCGTCCCGTCTCGGGGGTGGGTCTTCAACCACCCCCTCAGGTTTTTCGCGGATAGTGGATGAACGGCGCGCGGTAACGCGCCCAAATTTGGCATACCTTTTCCCACATCAATTGGCATGCTGTTTCAAAATTTTGAAGTCAGGTCATCTAGGGTCAACGAGTTAGTCAATGTCAGGTGAGGTCACCTCCAAAGAAGTTCAACCAGTCGTCACGCTTGAACGGATACATATATTTTAATGAAACTTTCAGCGTTTGCTTATCTTTAAGGATGCAACAAAACGTACGAGTCGAATTTTTCATTTTTTCGTTTTTGACTACATATAAATCTTGCGTATTTGCCAAATTGCAGTTCAAATGGGGGATTTCTGGCTAAAGTAAGCATTTTTTATTAGGGCAAGTTGACTTCCAACAACGTTTCTCGATCTGCTCTACCCATTGGAAAAGGAAAATTAAAGAAAACTTGAAAACTAAAAATTTTGAAATTTCAAAAAACAAGGTTTATTTTTTTTGGGGGCCAAAAAAATTAAAGCCCGAATTCGAAATCCGATCGCCTATGTACAGCACTATCGGACGGTATCACCTGATGCATTAGTTGGCTAAAACCCGGCCAAATGAAGTAATAGTCTACACAAAATAGATAATATTTGTGGAATAAATGAATACATAGAATATTCCATTTCTCAGCTCACCTTCTCAAGTGATTTTGATTTCCGCTTCCGTTACTCGATCGTGCATTCAGTGTGTACCGGTGTCTTGCATCTCGGGCATAAATAACGTTCCACCAGAGCCCCACCGACAGAACGAGAAGAAGCCGAAAGGCACCTGAAGGAATGCCAAGAAGTCATCGGCATAGCGCTTTATAATAAGTGCATGTTAGTTTGAATGTTTTCTCTGTGGTTTTATGGAACAGACCTATGCGAAGCAGAGCAGAAATTTTATCGAAGATGCTACTCGCCGCTCATGCGCCCACACGACCGTTCTGGTGTCTCGTCCCCGGCCTCATCGCGTCAGTTGCCAGCTGACCATCCTAGCCGGGAGCTTTTTGGGCGTGTTAAGCAAATAGAACACTTTCCAGGATGTGGGAGGTCAGCGCAGGTCGTTATTCTAACCAACTGGGCTGCGGCCGGCAATCTTCCGTAATTCTTGTGCTACGCATGTCTGAATATGGTCTGTTTACCGATTATTCTCCGTGACCATGCCACGACATTGGTGGAAATATACTAAATCCATTTTCGAGGTTTGTGGAAAAGTTTGCATCCAAATACTGCCTACATGTATGTAACTTGTATTAATAGAATATCCATCAGAAAGGAATTGGAGAAAGACTGCATTTGGCCCTCCAAATAGTTTTCAGAATCCTACACTTATGGATGCTCCATCTGTGGGAAATATAAGGAAGGATCTATTGGGATTTTTCTGTATCGGATAAGGATGAGGAGGCCGATAAAACATTGTGTTTCTTTACCGGTACGCCAACCTTTACGGTCAATAACACTTCGTCCTGATCATGGAGTGATTGGACCTACCAGTGTCTGATCATGACCATTTGTGAAGACCACCAGCTCCCAGATGTCACGGCCACTACACGTGTAGTGAAACACGCAAAGACTACGACCAGGGCCTCTGATTTACCAATGCTGCCCAGCAGAAGACAACATTTATTGTGCCGGCTGCACCGTGCAAACGCTAAATAATTTTCCACTCCTCCATGAGGACAGCATCAGTAGTGGACTGAGGGCAAGAGGACAACATCAGTACTGGACTGAAGCCAAGATAACATCAGTACTGGAATAAGGACAAGAGGACAGCTTCAGTACGATGCTGAAGACAAGTGGAAACCAACAGTGCTGGACTGAGGACAAGAGAATAACACCAGTCCTAGACTGAGGACACGAGGGCATCTGGTCAGCAATGGAAGCCGAACAGTATCAGCTGCGGTGTGGGATTAGCACAACGCCTCACCGCCATTGCATTATGACGGACACGTGTATGCCTCTCTGCCTATCGTCCTGTCCGCTGCTGCCACAGTCACACCTGGCTGAAACAGCACGTGCTGGCCTCTCTACCAACCCTGCTGACCGCTGCTGCCACAGTCACACCTGGCTGAAACAGCACGTGCTGGCCTCTCTACCAACCCTGCTGACCGCTGCTGCCACAGTCACACCTGGCTGAAGCAGCACGTGCTGGCCTCTCTACCAACCCTGCTGACCGCTGCTGCCACAGTCACACCTGGCTGAAACAGCACGTGCAGGCCTCTCTACCAACCCTGCTGACCGCTGCTGCCACAGTCACACCTGGCTGAAGCAGCACGTGCTGGCCTCTCTACCAACCCTGCTGACCGCTGCTGCCACAGTCACACCCAACTCAAACAGCACGCGCAGGCCTCTGAAACCCACCGTGCTAATCGCTGCTGCCACAGCCACGCCCGGTTTGAACAGCGTCATCATGCTTACTGTCCCAAATGTATCCCTGCCAAAAGTTCACAGGAAGTTTCGGTTGCTGCGCGGGCACGGGCCACGTGTCACAACCCGCGCGGAAGCAGTGTTCTGTCGAGCCGGAGTTTATGCTTTAGCCTAGTCATCCTGCTCCGCCTGCGCACGGATGGGTAATTTCGGGCATGGCAACGGCGGCTTCAGCATCAGGGCCAGCAGGAGATCTTCGCTGCTTTCTAGATCGGATAGACTTTATGTGTGGGGTGTGGCTGGGTTGGGGATTGCCAGACTTAAGCGGGCAAGTCCGAGAAAACGACTGCTCTCGGTGAAAAGACTTATAGCGTCTCAAACACGATAGTATGTCCTTGGGTGAAACTTGAAGGAGAGTAGCCGTGGCAGCAGTCGGAATCAGAGAGGAACAGTTTTCCTGGGAGACAGCCGTAGAGAAGGGATCCACACTTGGGCCGAACAGCATCATCACCTTCAATGCAGAATAGCAGACACTTGCGTCATACGATTTAGACCGGTAGCTTATCAGGACACTAATATGATATTTAGTGGTCACGCTACGGAAGGATCCGTTACTTCCCGTACTCATCCGTTACTTCCCGTAATACAACATATTTATGTGCATACACATGCTACGTTGAAGCACTTTGAAAAGCTTTGAGTTTTCTTGTCCGCAAAAATGTGCAGAATCTGATACATACCGACTGACGGACCCTGAAACCACAAAGCACAAATGTATAGCCTGACGGCCAGCTAGCATGGAATGTGAGCTTTATCTAGCCACTCTTCCAAGGACAATTCAGACCTGGGGCGGGACAGATATGAAGAATAGTTGAGTGTAAGTAAGGGATAACGCATACAACCTACAGCTGCCAGAATAAAATAGACGGGGACAAACTGGCCTGAGAGGACATGCTTCCCCAGTGGTTGCACCCAGGTGAGAACTTACGGTATAGGTCACAGGCCGCGTGGAAAAGTGCCTACTTCGTGCAGTACAGTGCACAACCGGTCACTGCAGTGCACAACCGGTGGACCCTGGTGCATGCGGAGGGGGAAGGGGCGGGGGCGGGACGACGATGATCGCCTCCATTAGAGACTGCAAATGTGCGTTCTTTCACATTAATTCTACGGGTGCCAACTAGGAAAAATTAAGCTTCACATGCCTCTTACAAATCTTTCAGATGCGCGTTTGCATTTGAGCGCTGCGGCACGAGCCCAGCCAGCATTTTTTTATCCGGGTCCGATCATGTTTTGGTTGGGCTAGCTCGGGCTGGCCTGCTGGGGCTGAACTACGTTCTTCCTCTGATTCACAGTGGGAGTTGACACAGGAATTCCAAGCGTCCCTGTATCAAAGCCCAAGTTCAGCCCAGTTAAACGAGCCCAACCAGTGCCCAAACTCGGCCCAAACATGCCAGAGTGTGACCGAGTTGAACCCGAGCAACGCTTTTGCATTCATGCCGTGACCCCGATCAGGACAGGCATGGACGTACTGGGGCAGCTGGTGCGGTCAACCCGACTTCATCCTTAGTTCAGCCCAAGTAATGCCGTAGCAGGCCCCATTCGGCCCAGATCGGAATGGACTTTGGAATGTTGGGCCAGCTACGATCAGGATAAAACCCATTAGATTTGGCCGACCTACGTTTGCCCGAGGTGCCCAAGCAAAACGCAAATCTGCCGAAGCAAATTTCCGGCTGGGAATTGTCGGCCTGACCAACCGGCAGCGAGGAAAGTACCATCCGGTGGGACATCGCAATCCGCTGACTCAAGCAGGGTCTCAGCCAGGATTTTCGGAAGGGAAGGGGGCGTTCATCCAGTTAGTTAGCATTTAGTTTTAAAGGACTCGCTGATTACAATGACCATATTGCGGAACCCGAACATGTGATGGAACAATGACCGCCTTGGGCGCGGGAAAACGGCGAAAATTTCTGGTTTTGCGTAATGAAAATCTCAGATTTTCGTATTTTATCTGGTGTATTTTTCGTTGATAAAATGGACCCTAACCACCGGCCTCCCCTTGGCTGCGGTTCTGCCTGGTAGGGTGGAACGGGAGATGCCGACTGTCCCTGGCGGAACGCTATTTATGCCCGAAATGCAAGGCACCGGCACACCTTGATTGATCGGTCGCCTAGCAGAAGTTGAAATAAAATTCACTTGAGTAGGTGACCTAAATATATAGTCGTTAATTTTTCACGCACGCCATATATAGTATCTATTTTTGGTGCAAAATATTACTTTACTTGGCCAAGTTTCAGCCAGCTCATAGCAACAGTGACACTGCCCGATAGTTCTGCATACTGATGATCGCATTTCGAAGTTGTCTCCAGGCGACCTCAGACTGGAAAGCTTTCCCTGGCGGTTGCCACGCCCTCAGTGACTCGGCAGATCTGCGAACGCCCCGTGGCGGCGTCGTCACGTCACGACGCCCCCAATTGGTCTCACCTTGAGATGCATCACGCCGCGGCGTCGTGCTAGCGGACGCTGTGGCGGGTAGGCCACCGCCCCACAGCCCCAGATCACCCCTGGTGTACCGCCTCCACAGCCCCAGACCATCCCTGGTGTACCGCCTCCACAGCCCCAGACCGCCCCTGGTGTACCGCCTCCACAGCCCCAGACCACCCCTGGTGTACCGCCTCCACAGCCCCAGACCACCCCTGGTGTACCGCCTCCACAGCCCCAGACCGCCCCTGGTGTACCGCCTCCACAGCCCCAGACCACCCCTGGTGTACCGCCTCCACAGCCCCAGACCGCCCCTGGTGTACCGCCTCCACAGCCCCGACCACCCTGATGTACCGCCCCACAGCCCAACACCCCTGGTGTACCGCCTCCACAGCCCCAGACCGCCCCTGGTGTACCGCCTCCACAGCCCCAGACCGCCCCTGGTGTACCGCCTCCACAGCCCCAGACCGCCCCTGGTGTACCGCCTCCACATCCCCAGACCATCCCTGGTGTACCGCCTCCACATCCCCAGACTACCCCTGGTGTACCGCCTCCACAGCCCCAGACCGCCCCTGGTGTACCGCCTCCACAGCCCCAACTACCCCTGGTGTACCGCCTCCACAGCCCCAGACCGCCCCTGGTGTACCGCCTCCACAGCCCCAGACCGCCCCTGGTGTACCGCCTCCACAGCCCCAGACCATCCCTGGTGTACCGCCTCCACACCCCAGACCGCCCCTGGTGTACCGCCTCCACAGCCCCAGACCGCCCCTGGTGTACCGCCTCCACAGCCCCTGACCGCCCCTGGTGTACCGCCAACCAGACCACCCCTGGTGTACCGCCTCCACAGCCCCAGACCGCCCCTGGTGTACCGCCTCCACAGCCCCAGACCGCCCCTGGTGTACCGCCTCCACAGCCCCAGACCGCCCCTGGTGTACCGCCTCCACAGCCCCAGACCGCCCCTGGTGTACCGCCTCCACAGCCCCAGACCGCCCCTGGTGTACGCCTCACAGCCCCAGACCGCCCCTGGTGTACCGCCTCCACAGCCCCAGACCATCCCTGATGTACCGCCTCCACAGCCCTACCCTGGTGTACCGCCTCCACAGCCCCAGACCGCCCCTGGTGTACCGCCTCCACAGCCCCAGACCGCCCCTGGTGTACCGCCTCCACAGCCCCAGACCGCCCCTGGTGTACCGCCTCCACAGCCCCAGACCACCCTGGTGTACCGCCTCCACACCCCAGACTACCCTGGTGTACCGCCTCCACAGCCCCAGACCGCCCCTGGTGTACCGCCTCCACAGCCCCAGACCACCCCTGGTGTACCGCCTCCACAGCCCCAGACCACCCCTGGTGTACCGCCTCCACAGCCCCAGACCACCCCTGGTGTACCGCCTCCACAGCCCCAGACCACCCCTGGTGTACCGCCTCCACACCCCAGACCGCCCCTGGTGTACCGCCTCCACAGCCCCAGACCGCCCCTGGTGTACCGCCTCCACAGCCCCAGACCGCCCCTGGTGTACCGCCTCCACAGCCCGCCCGGTCGCCCGCCCGCCCTGTGTCCCCCGACCACCCCTGGTGTACCGCCTCCACAGCCCCAGACCGCCCCTGGTGTACCGCCTCCACAGCCCCAGACCACCCCTGGTGTACCGCCTCCACAGCCCCAGACCACCCCTGGTGTACCGCCTCCACAGCCCCAGACTAGCCCTGGTGTACCGCCTCCACAGCCGCAGCCATATTGCACTGGGAAATACCAGAGTTGGCGGTGACGGTGTCTGTGTGGGAAATACCACCGGTGGCGGTGACGGTGTTAATGTGGGAAATACCAGAGTTGGCAGTGACGGTGTCAGTGTGGGAAATACGACAGTTGGCGGTGACGGTGTCAGTGTGGGAAATAACACAGTTGGCGGTGACGGTGTCAGTGTGGGAAATACCACAGTTGGCGGTGGC
This sequence comes from Imbricaverruca yamaguchii, assembly GCA_034440575.1. NCBI lineage: Eukaryota > Metazoa > Arthropoda > Thecostraca > Neoverrucidae > Imbricaverruca > Imbricaverruca yamaguchii. Next base: position 280,016 of record JAOTOL010001304.1, read on the forward strand.
GGTGTCAGTGTGAGAAATACCACAGTTGGCGGTGGCGGTGTCGGCGGTGGAAAGTACCACAGCTGACAGTGACGGTGTCAGAGTGGGAACTATCGCGTCTGGCGGTGGAGGTGTTGCGGTGAGAACTATCACAGCTTCGGTCCTACTACTGACACAGTGATGCGGACGATCGGTGGCTCATTCCTGCCATCTATCTGTCAAACATCACGCGACGCATGATTTCCTACCTAAATGTAAGTCCAGCTGAATGTAATATTCCCACTACCAATAGATCATCTTCTAAAGATACCAGATAATACAAAGTAACAGTTCGGGAAGATGGTGGAACACGAACTCCTGGGCAAAAATGCAGCCTGGCGTATGATCGGTACGCCGCAGAACACTTTATCCTTGGTCTGTCGCGACGTTTGTTTTCTTTTTCACATGCGACCAGCGCACATGGTTAGGCTCGTAGTAGTGAAAGCAGGAGCTAAATTGTGTGCCTCGGTGCATGGCTTTTTTGTCGTTTTTCCGCGATTGGAGCAGAGCTTCGCAGCCCGGTGATCCGCTCTCTAGCAATCGTTCTCCGGCGAATAGCTCGTATCGTGCATTTCAGACCAGCCATTGAAGGTGGACTGTTGGTCAGTTCGACAGCGAGCAAGTTAGCATTAATGTAGGTAATGCCAAGTAACATGCTGGGGTTTCTTCTACACCAATAAAGGCGTAGCCGAAATCTCAAACCTTGCACGCTCCATTCGCGAGTGTTCCCAACTTTCGACAATCCATGTGCTCCAAGTGATAATCCATGTGTTTGATAATCCATGTCCGCCTGGAAAACACGGCTTCGTTCAGCTAACTGTCGAGACCTCACCTGGCCACCGTCAAACTGGCAGTGACATGCGTTACGAGACCCGCGAATGTGACTCAGCCTGATCTCTCCCTCCTGTTTTCTCTTCGGTCAGTGGATCAGTTGGAGAGGTGGCACCGGAACGACATGCTCTGTTCGCTGGGACCCGTCGGTGGGGAGGAGGGACCGGGACCACAGGTTCTGTTCGCTGGGACCTGTCGGTGGGGAGGAGGGACCGGGACCACAGGTTCTGTTCGCTGGGACCTGTCGGTGGGGAGGAGGGACCGGGACCACAGGTTCTGTTCGCTGGGACCTGTTGGTGGGGGAGGAGGGACCGGGACCACAGGTTCTGTTCACTGGGACCTGTCGGTGGGGAGAGGGACCGGGACCACAGGTTCTGCTCCCTGGGACCCGTCGGTGGGGAGGAGGGACCGGGACCCAGGTTCTGTTCCTGGGACCTGTCGGTGGGGGAGGACCGGGCCCGGTCCCTGGGACCTGTCGGTGGGGAGGAGGGACCGGGACCACAGGTTCTGTTCGCTGGGACCTGTCGGTGGGGAAGAGGGACCGGGACCGCAGGTTCTGTTCGCTGGGACCCGTTGGTGGGGGAGGAGGGACCGGGACCACAGGTGGTGTTTGCTGGGACCTGTCGGTGGGGAGGAGGGACCGGGACCACAGGTTCTGTTCCTGGGACCTGTCGGTGGGGGAGGGGCCGGGACCCAGGTGGTGTTTGCTGGGACCTGTTGGTGGGGGAGGAGGGACCGGGACCACAGGTTCTGTTGGCTGGGACCTGTCGGTGGGAGGAGGACCGGGACCGCGGTTCTGTTCGCTGGGCCGCCGGTGGGGAGAGGGACCGGGACCACAGGTTCTGTTCGCTGGGACCTGTCGGTGGGGAGGAGGGACCGGGACCACAGGTTGTGTTCGCTGGGACCTGTCGGTGGGGAGGAGGGACCGGGACCACAGGTTGTGTTCCCTGGGACCTGTTGGTGGGGGAGGGGGACCGGGACCGCAGGTTCTGTTCGCTGGGACCCGTCGGTGGGGAGGGGACCGGGACACAGGTTTGTTCGCTGGGACCTGTCGGTGGGGAGGGACCGGGACCAGGTTCTGTTCGCTGGGACCTGTCGGTGGGGAGGCCGGCTTTGTGTTTGCTGGGACCGTCGGTGGGGAGGAGGGACCGGGACCACAGGTGGTGTTTGCTGGGACCTGTTGGTGGACGGCGACAGGGACGACGGAATCTGGTTGCCGAGGCCGGTTACTCTCGTGTGCCCAGAGACCGGTTGTCGCTGCTGGTGGGGAGAAATACCCAACCACAAATGCCTCCGGGCAGTGGTCCATCACGATTGGTGATTCCCTTATGTCGTGCGCGCGTGCTGTTCGCTGAGTTCTGCGATGTCGTGTCCTGTGTCGCGGTGTCGTGTCCTGGGTCGCGATGTCGAGTCCTGGGTGGTGTGCCTGTGGTCCTGTGTCGTGGTGTGCGGTCGCGGTGTCGAGTCCTGTGTCGCGGTGTCAAGTCCTGTGTCGCGGTGTCATGTCCTGTGTCGCGGTGTCGTGTCCTGTGTCGCGGTGTCGAGTCCTGGGTCGCGGTGTCGTGTCCTGTGTCGCGGTGTCGAGTCCTGTGTCGCGGTGTCGTGTCCTGTGTCGCGGTGTCGAGTCCTGGGTCGCGGTGTCATGTCCTGTGTCGCGGTGTCGAGTCCTGTGTCGCGGTGTCGTGTCCTGTGTCGCGGTGTCGAGTCCTGTGTCGAGGTGTGGAGTCCTGTGCGATAACTGCATGTCATGCTACGTTTTGAATAACGGTGCGCTGGGGGTTTCCGACGTGTAGAATTGCTTCGTGCGATGCCGGATTTTGCATGTTCTCTGTGGGGAACAACCACTGGTTGTGTACTGACTTTTATATAGGAGTGTGATCTACCGATTGCTCTGCCAAACACACCTAGTCGTATGTCTACCAGCAGATAATTATACTATATGCAGTGCTTGCGCGCGCCTAAGATTGTTCACTTCTCCTAACGATTCGTCAAGTACACAGAGAGTTCGCAAAGCATGCACACCTAAGTCTAGATACGACTCTATCGCTGGGTGCAGATGACGATTCGAGCCAGCCATTATCATGAGAGCTTTACGATGCGTACGAAAATAACTTCAGATGTTGTGACTGTCTGGAGAGCCAGCCCAGGGCCCACCCTCACTCGCGTATGGTGGGCATGGTCAGGAGTTCCACGAACCACTTGACGATTACACCGGGAGCCGCTGCTGTCACCGGCGGTGGCCGTCATGCAGTCGCTGACGCCACCAGAGAGCGGTGACCGTCATGTAGTTGCTGACGTCACCGGTGTGGCGGGCGCAGGGCTGCAGCCGCCCCCGCCGCTCAGTGCCTCTCGGGCGAGCCACAGTGAAAGTTGGACTGCCCCGTCGTGCGCGCGCACACGCTGCACACCATGTTGATCGGTGAGTGCCGGGCGCGCCCTTTGTCCTGCCGACGCAGCCGGTCACGTGGTGAGTTCGCCGTCCCGACGACCGGCGCCTCTGCCGGACGCCGCTTTAGTGACGTGGCTGCTCAAGTAGTGCTGGGCAGTTTCGTCAACACAGTCGAACCAGTACTCATTCCTTAGCCTTCCCGACCATATGCTTAGCTCGGCGAATGTGATGGGAATCCCTCTCGGCGGTTGGAGTGAAGGAGGAGTTCGGTCTATTGTGAAGAATGTTGACAACGTGAGATTGAGCAATAGCAATGCGCAAGGTGTGATGCATGCTCTATTGTGTGGGCTGGGGAAGGGGGAGTAGAGGTGTGTTGGATGAGTGTAAGTGGAGTGAACCAAGGACGGTGAAGTACCGCCGGTCTACCTGGACCGGTGTTAGGTTCTTCGGACTGTGAGAAGGGCAGAATGAGACGTACTGGTGTGCGCCTGAAGCGGTGTTCGTCACGTCGCCATGGCAAGGACTCGCGGCGCCGTCTGTGTGGCCGATGCTGTCCTCGAAAACAGCAGCTCGCACACGGTGACTGGTCGTCCACTGAGTTCAACTCGCGCCAACTCGGTAACACTCCGGAGGAAAGCAAGCGCTACCAGAAACAAGGGACTGTAGTGAGTATTTCACCTGTAACGAGTCCCCGGCTAAAAGTGACGCGTCCAGACAGTGACGCGTCACCATAGGCCAGCCGGGCCCATCGGCAGCTGTACTCCACCCACCTGGTGTAACGATCATCGCCAAGTTAAAGGTCAGCTGAGCTGATTGAAGTGCTGCACATGACTGCACCTGAGATTAGGCGGCACCGTAGCGAGATCACTTGCTTCCGGGGTGGCTGGAACAGCTGCTTCGCGGCGTCCTGTACCCGTGTCCGGCAGGGACGTGGCGCCACGGATCCGTGCGCCTCTGTTCCGCACTTGCCGGAACCACATGCGCCTTGCATGCGAGCATACCGTGCAGGCAGTCAACGCAACTGGATGTCCGACTGTGGGAAGTTATCAGCGTGCAATTGCGACATCAAATGCACACTGCCAAGGGCTATGCATACAATGGTGATGAATGCCAGTTGCTGACCTTGAAACACATACGCAATCGAGCTAATCGGAGTCCGATGGCGACAAGGTCAGCACGCAACTAGCGGTTATTATCGGAGAATGTCTTTCGCAAGCTTCCTTATTTCAGCACGATCGATGTTGGAAATCCTTGACAATCACATCGCCTATGCTTTGCGATGAAATAATCTATGTTGAAGGGATAAGCGATTCATTGCTTTGGACAAATAACCTATGCATCACTAGTCGTAAATCGACATTGCTACGGCACAAAAAAAACTTTCGGCATTCATATTTTGACATTTATTCAGTTGCATGTGTATTCCGAGGTATCTTGAACTGTTGTGTGAATTGTTTTTTTTTATATTGTTTGTTTTTTTTAAATAAACTAAACATGCTTCCCCTCGCTAGCTTGCGAAAATCACCAGTGGACTAATGAGCAGCCTGTGAATCATGATAATAGTAAGAATATAATCATTAAGTTATAAAATTAACACAATCATGATACTAATAACAAATAATACGAATACAACTTGGTATTTTTATCCTTATTATTATCTTCTTATTATATTACAAGAAATAGTATGAAGAGGAAAAAAGCTTAGCAACAACAATAAAAATAATGGGATACAAACGAAGCAACAAAACCTCAAGGATTTGCGAAGCACTGTGCCTCAACACAAGCTAAACGTTCAAATTGATTGATAGTCATTTGTTTGAAAGATGTAAACTATATATATATATATCACGTCATATCATCCACCATTTCACGCGCATAATTATCCTCCAGCAAGTAAGATGAGGAATGATCCAGCAATCTCTCTGAGCAGAAGAGATGAATCAAACCGCGCTTGGCGTTGCAGCTCTCGTCCTTCACAGAGTCTGGGAGAGACGAGGTGGCCTCTACCAGCTTGGAACGGAACACGCGCTGCCTGAATACATGTGACAAGCTCGTCCGAGAAATCCCCGTAGCACAGAAGTTCGTGTGGACAATATTCTACGACATAATATATCATCCGGATGATGGTCATACGGGGCAAAAGCTCGTAAACGGTGGGAGCTCGTCTCGCAAAAGCTCGGCTGTGCAAAGTTCACACCGGAAAAATCCGCATGGGATAAAAGCTCGTACCACCAATACCCAGCAAGAACAAGCTCGTCTGGCAAAAGCTCGTGGGTGACAAAAGCTCGTCTTGGGCAGGAGTTCTTCTGGACAAAAAAGCTCGTAGACCAAATCCTCACTCAGGTCAAAATTCCGCACGGCAAAAGTTCGTCTTGGACAATGTTCGTATCCGAAAAAAAGAACATCCAGGAAAGAAAGATCCTTCGGGAAAAAAAATTATGCTCGCGTCAAAAGTTCGATTAGGACAAAAGCTCATGAATGACAATAGTTCGTTTGGGACAAAAAGGTCGTCTTGGACAAGCGTTCATAGATGACAAAAGCTTACCTGGGAGTAGCATTCTTCCAGGGCAGAAGTTCGTCTAAGAAAAAGACTCCGATAGACCAGAAAGGTGTATCACACTGGCTCGCATTGGGTACAATGTCATTTAGGACAACTAATGTTGGGTTAGCTCGCATTCATGATATAACTCGTATCGGAAAAGCAGGTAAAGTGTGGGTTAGGCTGCACCACCTAGCAACATCCACCGTATGACGATATGCGGATCAGGCTTATCTGTCTGACAATATGTTGACCAGGCTGTACCGTCTGATAATATACGGGTCAGTCTGCACCGTCTGACACTATGTTTGTTAGACTGCGCCGTCTGACAGTAGGTATGCGGATTAGGATGCACCATCCGACAATATGTCTTCCAGGCTGTACCGTCTCATGTGTGGGCTGGGTTCCAAAATTCCCACTGCGTCGTCGGAATGAGTGCCCATGACTCCTTCCAGCTGGATTTAGATGAATTTCAAGATTATTTGAGGTATTGCACAGGACGAACTTTTTGGATACGATCTTTTGTCAGCCATTGCGGTGCGATATTTTCTTGGACGAGCTTTTTATCAGATGAGCAAAAGTAAAAACTCACTTAGGACGAGTTTTACCAGGGACGAGCATTTATCCTGGACAAGATTGTATTCGGGACGAGCTATTTGGATGTGAGCTTTTCCTTGGGCGAGCTTTCACCATGGAAGAGCGTTTGTGATACGAGCTTTTTCTTGGTCAAGCTTTTGCTCCATACGAGCTTTTGCCCGAGAACAGCTCTTGCCCTGGACGAACTTTAAGATGCGAGCTAGTAGCCTGAACGAACTTTTGCTGTGCAAGCTTTTGACCTATATGCGCATTCGGTCTACGAGCTTTTATCCAGACGAGCCTTTGCCAAAAACAAATTCTTGCCATGCACAAATTTTTGTTTGGACGAACTTTTGCCAAGACGAGTTTCTGACACATGTGAACATTTGATGAGCGAACTTTTACAATATGAACTGTCGCCTTAAAAGATTTTTTTTTCCGTAAAAACTCTAGGAGGAAGAGCCAAAAAAATAATATTTTTTTTTTTTTAAATTCCCCCTTTTAAAAATTCAGTTGCACGAGCTTTTGTCCGACGAGCAACGGATTTGCGAGCTTTTGCCTGGTAACGACGCTGGCTGCACTGAGGTATTCATTGTGCGGTGATGTCAAACCGGAATGCGAGAAGTAGGATGCTTTGGTTAAACTGCGTCACTTGTAGGGTGCTCAGAATTCTAGAAGAGCGCAGGATCCGGTTTAAACACGACGCGGTATTTTTATAAAGCCGAAATGGGAATTCCAAGGAATCATGCACATTACTAGCTTATTGTTGCATATACTTGCAATTGTACGATTGCGATGTCATTCATTCGATTGGAAATGTCATGCCATGTCATAACGTGTCATGACATATTATAATATGGCATGCGGTTGCAATGTGACTCGACTGGACTCGATGCGCTAATAAACCCAACCCAACTAAATGATCCGAAACAAAGATGTTTTAAAGATGCCATCTCAAAATATTACCTGCTCTTGCAACTACCTTGGTGCGAATTAAGCGGATATCTATTCCAGCCATATAATATGATTGATGATTATACGTGGTCATACAATACCATATTAGTATACATGACGCAATCAATATCTCACTGAATTCCCTTAGGATCCTCGGCATTGGGATAAAAAATCAGACACGTTAAATCATCCAGTGCTGAAGTAAGTTGAAGTTCATATGGCAGGTGGATGACGGTATATTTCACGTTGTATGCATGGCTCCTACTGGTTGGAGATAAACTATGCTTTGTCATGCTCACTTTCAGCTCAAAAGAAGCAACTCCTCGACCACCGCCAAGCCCAGGGTTTCTACCACGCCAGAGCTGAGGCCACCCGCGTTAACGGCTAGCTGGGCGTGGTGCCCTCTGTAGAGCAGGCCCACCCGCCGCTGACCGCCGTCTCATCTAGGTCAGAGGCTGGGATAATGACCGTGGCAGGTTGTGTCGACCTTGCTGGTGACTAACGGCGTTGCCAGGCCGGCGACAGCGGCGGGGCGGGGCGTTGCCCACGTCTCGGTGTGCGGGCGGCGCTGTGCTGTGGCCCACTCAGCTACAGCACAGCAGCACAACTGCCTGCGTCAGTAAACACGTGGACGTGGTGGTCAAGGCTCCGCGCCTGCCCATGTACCGCGGTCTTAATCACTGGCGTGAGATGAAGCGGCGCCGACCGCAGGAATCCTCACCGTCCTCCCTACGTCCCTGCTCACGCAGCGGGTGGATCAGCTTGAGTGGCACCAGCAACAGTCTAAAGCTGTAATTCAGAAGCGTTTCCATACTCACTGCTTCTGTGCTACCATACTGACCATGGACACAAGGGATTAGACAATACAAAACTGGAGAAAACCCTGTGTCTCTCTTCCGTATAAATGCAGCTTCGGTATTTAGCTGCGAACACACTGGCATCTTCCTAACGATGAATTCGAACAGTATATCCGAAACACACCGAAAGCTGAAGGCAATGCAGCATAATTTGATTATTTATCAATTTTATTAATTTATCAATCAAAATAGCATTAATGATCCCATTTACTGGCCTTGTTATTTTTGGCATTGAGAAACTGAAGAACAGCTATCCCATGTCTCGTTGGGAGGGTCTCGCGCTCAAGATATGGGTCGCATAGTCCTGGAAAGCTGGACTGGGCCGGACTATGAATATGTTTTTTAATGATGGAATTCCACCGATCGCTTGAAAAACACACTCCGATTTTGCAACTTTTCCACGCACCGGCTGAGCTGATAAAGACATAGTTATGTGACTGTCTTATTGTTTATCAACTCTTCAATTCCTAGCTACCAAGGTCCAGTAGTCGACATGGCTTCGAACTGGTCACCCTGGATGCGGTGATGTATAAAGCCGTTCTGCTCTAAGTGCTACTCTATAAATAAATGCGAGAAATGGTTGGATATGAAATTGCATGCAACCTCGAAGCCTGAAGACAATTTGGTGCAATTGATGACTAGAAATGCCTAGGCTGTGTGAATTCTTCCTCGAAGTTTTAGTTTATCAAGATTTATGTTCATTGCGAAAGCTGGGGTGCCGGCTCATGGATGTCTTTTTCAGCGTCAGGGTCTTTTTCACGGGCGTTTTCCACAGTTTTCTTCAGGGGATTGTGTGGACGTCAAAATATGCACATGAATACTTGCGGCATAAGCATATATATGAATGCAATTAGACACGTCCTCTTTCCACCAAGCCTGTTAGCGTTTCTTTCCCCATGTCAAACCCTCTGTCGTGCGTCGTACGGAAAAATATATATATATATATATATATATATATATGTATATGTATATATATATATATATATATATGTATATGTATATATATATATATATATATATATATATATATATATATATATATATATACGGAGTACGGATTGGGTAGGAGGGAAGAACATACGCGAGACAAACACTTCGGCTATTTGCATTTAAGAGATAGTCATCAGTAGTCTGCAGAGACGCAATGCCTTTTTTGCACAAAATGATAAACTTGCCGGATACTTGATCGCTGACACAAAGTGATCCTCATGTTTGTTATAGGTGCCTGCCTACAGCGCCAGAATTAATATGCAGACAAGAAAACCTGAATTCATTGGGTCGAGCTGCGTTGTTTCCATGTTTGATGTTATTAAATATATGTCAGTTGTTCCGTAATACGATTCCGTCGCTACGCGTAGATCAAGCCACGGGTCCCCTATCGGGAATTGGTAACCTTGAAATTCGTAATGGTTTTTAATGGGAAACTATCAGATCTACATAAAAGAGGTATGAATGTTTTCTTTCTTTGCAAAACGTTTTCCAATTATATGTTTTGTATGCTATTGTTCTACCTCATGTAGGCTTCCAATAGAAGAAAGCTTAAACGAAATTCGTCCTACCCGGAATCGCAAAATCGCAGTCATGAAGAGCGGACGGCCATATCGGGTATTTATAAGAGAAAACGTGTATTTTTTCCTTTCGTCAACGAAATTATGCCCACTTTTTTCCGCCGTCAGATTTATCAAATTTGGTGGGATATGGGTCACGAGAAATCACGAGGTCACAAGGTTATGGGATCGCCAGTTCAAATGCACGAAATATTGATATTTTATTTCGGGGATATTTAAGTTGATACTTTTTCTTCTGAAGTGTATAAAATTCATTTCTGCTTCATTGAGATATTCATCGTCAAACCAACCCATGCTAACTGGCCTAAAAGCAATGCCGGAGGGCTTAGCTTAAAACCCTTTCAATGAATCTGGCTGAAAGTTGCACAGCCGTATTTAGAGTAAAAGACTATCCTGTGAATAACTTTTGGTCTCCATCAAAATATATGGGATGAAGTACATTTATCGATTTGTCGTGGAACGCACCGTCGTATGTGCTGATTTCAGCACATACACATACAGCACATAATTCGATTTCACAATCAAATTATGGCGCAGCTGTCACCTGTTTTTTGTCAGACAGCCCCGCGTCTGCTGTTCTTGGCGGCGACGTGCGACCTGCACACTTAGGTGCGGTACAGATATCGTCGAGAGACCAGTCGTTCTAAATATTTCGCACTGACGACGTGCCGGAAGCCAACTATATGACGCGCCTCCACTCAACAGACTCAATTGCTACAATGTGTTTATAGTCCTTTCGAGATTAATCAAGCCTCACGCCGTGCAAATAGTCTCACTCGATCCAACTGGAAGGTCTTACGGTTGGTTGTGCAATGCCAGATTGCGAGTCAGCCGACGCAGAGGAACCCGGTTGAACGCACTGTACAACACTAACACACAGCAATACTGTCTGAAGTCTATAATCACGCTGTCACGAGAGCGAGTACAAGAGACGGCTCGCTCTCGGGGGTGTATTTAGCCTGCCTTCCTAAGCTTACCTAACCTCCGGTCGTCAGGTGCCTTCTATATATAACGCTTATATAGGTTGTACGAATGTGTTGCAGAAACGCTGCGTTGCGGGGGATAGAGCCTTTGACCGGGCGTTGAGATTATCGCGGCGACTGACGGTGCTGGCTCGGATGAGACGGCAATGTAGTGGGGCGTTGGTGGGCAATGGCCAATTGGTGTCATAACTTGTGCAATAACTTCGGGCAATTGGTGACAAACTCTGGCGATGTGTGCGAATGGTTTGGGGAATGCACGAGAAGAAACAGTAGGACGACACATTGCCCAAGATCCCGCTGGCGATCAAGGCAATAAAGGCAATCAGCCGAGGCGCCAAAACAGAGTCGCTACCACAATTGGTTACATGGATTCGAGCGATGCGTACAAATGGTTTGGAGATAAAGGCAGAGTACGAGAAGAAGCAATACGTCAGATTGCCCAATTTCCCGCTGGCAATAAGCCGAGGCGGCAAAACAGAATCGTTACTACAAACGATGACGTGGCCGCAGCAAGTTTTAGCCCGTCGGCCGCTGGTGAAACATTTTGCTGGGGTACAGAAGCGCACGGCGTGACTCGACATTACATGGCGAACCGTTACAATGGTAATGCTGTAATTTTGCTGAGCGTTGCCCCCTTGCAGCAGGAAAAAAACTTGATGACGATTTTGTTGTGGTAAATATGGACTTACTTAGGCTTAGCAACCTTTTCCCATACTTTCCTGTTTTACGTAGACACATTTATATGCAATGACTACCAAGAGCGGATAAAAGGTGTGGCGCTGGGGGCATGTGCCGCCCACATGGAACGTGGCGTCCCTCCGGCCGGGAAAGGCGACCTTCTGAGAAGGTTCGAGTGCACTTCGTCGAATGTTTCAGCCAGAGGCCCTCTAAGAGAAAAATGCGCCCCTTAGAAGGTAAGGCACCCCTCCGATTCCGTCCGAGTGCACCCCGACTGGAATCCTTCAGCCAAAGGCGCTCCTCCGGGCACTTTCGCAGTGGTGCCCCTCCAAGGAAATGGCGCCCATCCAGTCAAGTGACTCCCATGACAATTCCTGGATCCACCCTTGGTTACAGCATTGTTCTTTCGCGGTTGTGGAATCCGGTTGGTTATAATATCGTGCGCATTTACGTTGACTTGTTTATTGAAATTTGACAACCTCCGTTCAGCCAATAAGAGGGATGCGGGCAACTTGAAAACAACATATGTATATGCCTAGAACAGCAATGTGACAGTGTAGACTGAAAATCAGAAATGAGATTCCGTCTGAGCAGGTTATGACGGATTTGCTGGGGGAGATCCTAGTCATATAGGATATGTGGGATTGCCATCGCAACAGCTACGAACAAAAAGAGATTTGCTCCTTCGATTCATGTTACACTCACTCGTTGTACACGCACCAGGCCCTCGACATGTCCAAAATTATTTCGATATCTCAACTTTTTGATACCGTAGGGCAGGACACGTCGAATGGCATCCACCGTATTTAAATTGAAGAAGCGACTTAGCGCGAGGACTTCGAAAAACTCAAACTAACCGTCGACCTTGAGGTTTGACATTGATATGTCCCGGTTTTAAATGTCACTACAGGTCCACCACGGACTCTTGCTTGATGCCCGATGTTGGTATGGTTTGGCGAAGAAAAATGCGAGGCGACCGAAGAAATCTGCTTGACTTTTGACTTTTGAAATTAGTTCAATTTCTCAATCTCCTGATGCCGGGCAACACGCCATGTGGAATGAAATCCATTTGATGCAAATTTAAGACATAGCGACGAAACGCGAGGACTTCGAAAAATCAAAATCAACCTTTGACATTGAGATTTAACCTGACCTGTACAGGTTTGAAATGTTACCCAGGGGTTGCATACTTGATCTTCTTGATCTCTTGATAACAAACATGGATAGTTTTGGGAGAAAACGAAGAAACGCGGGGCGACCGGAGTAATGAGTTCCACATTTGATCATGAAAAAAAAACATTTTATTTCTGAGTAGTTCGCTAAAACACCTCAGGGCACGTAGAATAACTCATTTTTATGAAAATTGAAACCAAAGCGTCGAAGCGCGAGAACTTCACACATGTTGAGCAAACCTTGTGGTTTGACATTAGCATCTCCCGACTTGAAATGCTACTCGAGGTTCACCACAGGCTATTGCTTGATGCCAGATGTGGGTGGGTTAAGGTGAATAAAAAAATGCGAAGCGACCGAAGAAATCTGCTTGACCTATGACCTATGAAATTAGTTCGATTTCTTAACTTTATAATACGACACAACAAGCCACGTATAACGACACCCACTGGATGCAATGTGAACCCATGGCGACGAATTGCAAGGACGTCGAAAAAATCAAACTAGCCTTTGACCATCAGGTTTGACCTCAACATATCTCTGTTTCAAAATGTTACTCGAGGTTTCACCATGGGCTATTTCTTGATAGTGGATAAGCGTAAGCTTGGGCGAACAAAAACAAAAGCGGGGCGACAGAGAAAGTAAGCTATACTTTTGACCGTCGAAAATATTTTGAAGTATCGACTTTCTGATGCCGCACAACAAACAACATCGAATTGCATCCATTGTCTGCAAATTGAAGCCATAGCGACGAAAGTCGAGGTCATCGAAAATATTAATCAAACCTTTGACCTTGACATGTCCTGGTTTTAAATATTACTCGAGTGTTCACCACATGCTGTCGCTTAATATTATATTTGAGTAGGTTTGAGCGACAACGAAAAAAAGCGAGGCGACCAAAGACTCAGCTTAGTCTTTGACACTAAAAACGATTCGATTCCTAAGCTTTCCAATTACTCATAACAAACAACGTAGAATGACACCCATTTGATGAAAATTGAAACGATAGTGACAGAATCTCGCATTCGGTCGCAATCGCTTCGATATCGCCATTAGCCATATAATAACTAACCTTTTGGCCTTGAAGTTTGACCGTGACATGTCCCTGTATGAAATGTTACAGAAGGTTCCACCACAGGCTATCGTTTGACACCAGACTTCGGCAGGTTCGGGGTGAAAACGAGAAAAACATAGTAGGTCGTTGGATCTTAACTTTAACATGCGTTGCAACTTTAACGGTAACCGTTAAAGCTGTCATGTGACACCTATGTAGTTGTTTCCAGCGTGTCCAGTACAATCAGAAGCATGTGTGGTAATTGATTCTGGCGATCACAAACACGCCGCTGAGTGCCAATACCAATGCAAGTACGCTTCTGGCGAACTCATCGCTGAATACGAATACGAATACGTCAACTTCGGGAAGCGTATTAACGCCGATTTTTTTGGCGTCTGGCGCTGCGAAACTATTTTTCTTTAACGACCCCTAGCTCGCAAAAATTTTCGGCCAATTTTCGTTTTTCTTCCTTTAAACAACGCGCCGGTCATTTCTAAGCACAGGTATGCAAACAATGGTGTATATCGGCCCGTACAATTTGGAGTTACATACGAAAAACCGGAGGGGTGGGCGGATTTCGCCCCCTCCAGGGCGCGTGTTAAAGGAGTTCAGTATCCTTTCCAATTTTAGGGATGAACGGCAGCATTGTGCGAACATTAAGACAAACTCAAAATGTTGTTGTTCCGTGACAACACCAATATTTTCATTAGTATTGCACCAGGAATATCTATGGTACACGAGCATCCACCACTAGTGTTAAATGGCACACACTTGGAACAGCTGTACAAATTTGCAGGTAGGGACGAACTTGCAGGTAGGGTCTATGATGCCCACTTTTTCCCGGTCGACAATGTCAGCAATTAAGAAGCAAATCGGGTAAAAGGTGCAGTAATCAATGTCCTTTAATTAATGCAGTAGTTTTGACCTACAAGCGCAATTAATATTTTCCTTAAAATGTCTTTACATTTCCCCCAAATGACCTTGAAAGGCTACACTACCCAATGGACACAACACTAGAAAACGCCCACTGGGCGATCCCAGTAATTACTGAGCTTTTTTTTCGTGGATATGGCTCTAAAATATGCTTCGATATCGATTTCCGGCAAGTTGAGCCATTTTCATCTGATATAATTTCGTAGAAAGCCATGAGATGAACGTTCGAAAGTCGAGATTTTCCCGCTGGACGATTTATAAAAGTAATTTACAGGGTTGCGCCAAACACACACTAATCAATGTCTTCTCACTCTATGAGATAAGGCAGTTAAGATAAAAATTAACATATGAAACATGAATTATACTACAAACACGGAAAACCGTGAACCAAGCTTTCAGTCATCCCACAAATATATTACCCATATCTAATTGAAATACATCGAGTACTTCACCTTTCATCCCTAATCGCTTCGTAATTACTGAGATCTTCCATCGGGAAATAGTGGGAATTATGGACATTCCAAAATTTGCACCACATAAGAACTATCGATGACTTCAGATATATTTTTTGTCACGACCTGTTTCGTCTAGGTGCAACAAGTGCGTCAGTTACGGTGACAACCTGTAACCATGACCTATATAGAGGTCACTGCCTGTAGGGCAGGGTCTTGATTCGTTTAGAAATTGTAGGGTGATGCAACTCGTGCATAACTATCAGGGATTCTCAGCATTTGTATTTCTAAGGATGGTCTAGAAAGTATTGAGGAAATGTATTGCACGATGTTTTCGGTTTTCATTGCGTTAAAGAGAAGCTAAGCTCAAGTTAAAGTACAGAATAAACCTACCAGCACCTGCCAGTGAACTTCCAGTTTAAGGTAACTTCTGATTCCTTGGAATTTCATTTTCTAATGTAATGTTTGTGAATGTGGTGCACATGATGTGACCACTTTTCCTCTATAAATGCATACTTTTCATTTTGGAGGAATAATAATGCACACACTCGGACTTCAAGTTGAGTAATATAAGTAGCATACAACATAATGTTGAAAATCAAGAAAAAATTAGGCACCATAGCACTGCCTAATCTAACACAACTTGACCTAGCCTAAGCTCCCATGCAAGAAAGCATATTACTTTGTTCAAAATTGAAAATTTTTGAACAATTTTTTTCTCTAAAAAACTCAACTTAAAATACCTAACCAAACTTAACCTAAGCTAGCCTGAACTGTTTTTGAAGAAAAACATTTTGGTATTAAAGAAAAAAATGAATGAATACAACAAAACCTTGGTAAGTTTGCCTTAAACTATGTTTTTTGTTTTTATAAACTTCCTTCAGAATATGATGTTTATGAATGTGACTAAGATGATGGGATCACTTACTTCCTATGCAAATAGATTTGAAAAAATTAGTTGAGGGGAAATTTGGGAAATTTTTCAACTTAAAATGCCTATACTAAGCTAACCTAGCCAGACCTAAGCCATTTGCTTCCTTTATAAATGCAGATGTGTGCAAAAATTGCTCTTGTTACCACCTTGGTGCACAATAATATGAAAATGTTTATAATTTTCTTCACAAATTCTTCCTGAAAATTTTGGATTTTGTAAAATCAAAAAGCAGCTTAGGCTAGGTTAGGTTAGGCTGGGTTAGGTTTCTATCTTAATTTTTGGAATTTTCAGAAGTTGCTTTTAATTTTTCTAATGTTTTCCCTTGAAGGGTAGGTTTGGCTAGGTTAGGTTAGGTTGAGTTGCATTAAAAAACATTTTCTTTCATGCTATGTTACCTCACTCAAAACCTCTTATTGGCATTATTTTGCCAACAGCCTGAACAGTAAGCTATACCTACACAGAATATATGTGATCCCATCATCTTAATCACCTTCATAAACCTGGCATTCTGAAGAAAAATTATATGAACACCTTTTAAAAGAAATTTACCATGTTTTCTGATATATGTCAAATAGACTGATGTTGGATGATCAGTCAAATTGACTGATGATGATGGTCTACAATGGATATGGAGCCAGAGAAACAATTTGCCTTTTTTTAAATTTAAGTTTCTTTTTTGGAAAGAAACAATTTTGGCAAATTTTGAGACAAAAAAGCATAAAATAACCTAATCTAACCAAACCATGCCAAACCCATTTATTTGGTTTATGTAGACAAATGTGTGTACACCTTGTCTTGTTATCACCTTGAAACAACAATAAAAAGGATTTGGGTGTGGCTATATATCAAGCTACAAAGTATGGCACCTTTGGCAAGCTTTTGTCTGAGCAGAGTGGGAAGCCAGCTGGTATGGCAATCAGTGCGAGGTGCAGGCGCAGCCAGGTTGATAATGCACTGACAATGCACATGGAACTGGAAAAATCACAACAGCAAGAAAATAATAACAATTGGAAAAACAGCAAAAAAAAACACAGTGTGCCATGCTTGTCTCAGTTAATAACTGCCAAATTTGTTTACTGAGCAAAACATCCCTTGCTCCCAAATTTCATGTGGTGTCCCATGTGGTCTCCAATATATCATATTTTGCCATATTTTACCTCCATCAAGCAACCTAATGGGCTGGGTTTGGTTAGGCTAGGTTAGCTTGGCTTTTTTTAAGTTGGAAGATTTGTTTTGAAAAATGTGAAACAAATACAAAATATTCTTGAAAACCACTTTATGTTATGTTAGACTAGGTTAGGTTTGGTTAGGTTTGTTAGTTTTGAAAATTGATGAAAATAGATTATTTCAAATCTTACTATGTTTCTGTTGCTTAAAAATGAGGTTTGGCTAAATTAGGTCAGGTTATGTTGCATTGCATTTTAATATTTAACAACTTTTTATGCTGTTACTTACCTAGCTTGAAGCCTACTTTTAGTTTTATTTTGCTTGCAATCTAAGATATTCATAGAAAATTAGTGGTCCCATCATCTTAGTAATTTTCATATACATTGTATTGGAAAGACAAATTCCAAGAATTCATAAAAAGCCTTTGATCACAAATTTCCCAAAGTTAGAACATGGCCAGAAATGTTGTCATATTGTAGTGCTAGACAGTGTACAGAGGAATACCACATGCATATCTGGGTTGTATATTGTAATGTAAGATTGTGGAAATAGTTTTAACTATGCTGAAGTAATATTTTACTGTTATTGTATTGCAACACAAATTCCATTTTGTTATTGAAGTATATGGTACACATTTTGCAAATGAACATTATGTGCTCATATGTGATTTTCTTGATGGTAGAGGAAAGAGTTGTGCCACATGTGTGCTTCAAGATCAGTGCTGAATTCTTGGTATATCATTTTAAATGCAATGTTTATATATGTGGTATCACTAATTTTCTCTGGATATGCATACTTTACAGTTGGCAGGCAAAATGACAAACATTGGCTGATTCCAAGGCTCCACTGGCTTCACTGAAATATTGTGCATATAGTGTGCATATAGTGCATATAGTGCACATAGTGATAGTGTTGCACATACCTGATTCAGTCACACTCCTTTCATGTAACAGCTTATACATCATGATAAATCATGCCAATTACATGCATAGTATTGAAGGCACCAAGTATGCCATCTCTACCAATGAAAAAATCTTATGTACATTGAAATGTTTGGTCCCATTTGTCTCTTCCTTCACCATTAACTTGGTGTTGCCTGCAAATGTAGATGGTTTATACCAATGTCAGGTGACCATTAGGAGGGCAATCAAAACATTGGTGTTGCATGGCAACACTAATATCTTCATGTTGCACTGACAAAAACAAGAGTAGATGAGTCTCCACCCTCATCCTAGGAACATGTAAGCAGTGTTTGCATGCATGCAATATTAAATGGAAGCTGTTCAGAGTGTTAGTCTTTGCAATTAGCATTTTAATTCCAAACGGTTTTTGCCGTTTTTTTTGGCTAAGTTTGACCAGTTTTGCATGCATGCATGTCTAAAGCCAGTTTGAGCCGGTGTATGGAGTCATATGTCAGTTGAACAGTTAAGGTTGTCTGCATATGTTGAACATGAAACAAAAGTGACAACATGGGTCTTGATTTGTGAAATGTATTGTGTGGGCAGGGGGAGGAATAATACATGAAGGCACTGGACTGACCCAAATGGATTAGGGAGACACTCAATAGAATCCCATGTTAAAAATTGAAATAATTGGGGAGGACAAAGCCAACATTGAGAGTAACTTCCCCCTCATAATTATATAAAACCTCACCCATGTGCCATAATCCTGTCAAATGAAGACTTGAGGCTCATGTACTGTGGTAACATGTGCATATCGATTTAAGTTGCACGGGAGTAAGCCCCTGGCGGCGGACGTCATCACCGTTGATTGTTCACCGTTGACCGTTGATTGGCAGGCGCCGGCAAGCAGCTGATGATGAAGTCGCGCTGTCCGTTCCTGCGCATGTTCCCGGCGCGCTACCTGCAGACGTACGGCGGGCGGCTGGCGTCGCTGTACGGCCAGAACTGCCCGGTGCTGTCTCGTCAGCTGAACGGTGCCGCCACCGCCGCCGCCACCGAGCGGGCCGTCCCGCGTCAGCCGGACATCGCCGCCACCACCGAGCGGGCCGTCCCGCGTCAGCCGGCCGCCCCGGCTGCAAAGCACGGTGAGTCAGTCGGTCGGTCACTGCGCGAAACTCCAGCGGGGCGCGCAAGCTTGCTGGTTCGCTTGTTGCCCTGCGCCTACGTCTGTGCTGTTGGCCACAATGTCCTGTAAATGGCTTTTATAGCGTGGAGGTTATGAGGGTTGATGTGAAAAATGCCTGGTAATGGGAAAAGGCGTCCAAACATAGGGGTAATGCCTATTAATGAGTGACCTTCTATGGCCTACTGTACGTTCCATGACCTATCGACATTTTCGATAGACCAGACATTTTCAGATTTTACACCCACTAAGTTTGAATTTAGACCAAAATGTGTGTATACCGTGGTCTTAAGCTCTGAAACTCTGAACACTCCTGAACAACCGTCAGCCTGGTCCGATTAACGGATTCGGAATTAAAGCCTTCGGCAGTGTTTTGATGTCATACAACAAGGCTATCTTTGGTGATATATATATATATATATATATATATATATATATATATATATATATATATATATATATATATTATATATAATTGATAATGAAGAGAACGGGTGACATATGCATCTTTGAGAAGAAAAATGATGACAGAAAACATACGTAATAAATTATCAACATTTTTCACGTTTGACCTCGTGACCCCATGAACTCGGGACCTTCCGTGCCTATCGAAATATATAAATTTGACGGCAGAAATGCAAACGGACATGCTTTGGCTTCTAATTTGTTTTGTGCGGTTTGCTTTGAAATATTTCATATAGGCGTCCATTCCTAATGCCATTTTATGATTTTGTGATTTACTGAAAGGACGGATTTCGATTAAGTTTTCTCCCATTGGACAACTACGGAGCATGGCGGAATTAAATATAAACGGGAGATATGGTCAAATTTTCACACTCAGTATCCGGGGTACGTTTATGCCCCCTAACCTCAAAACTAAGCGTTGCACGAATAGGAAGGTGGTATCGTCGGAAAGCGCTTGACGAGTAGGGACCGAAACCACACCCGAAATTTTATTCCACCAAAGGTGACGTCACTAGGGAGTTTATGTGGCCATGGTCATGCATGGGCGCTGCATGACCGAAGCAGTCGATGCGCCGTTAAGCCCAAATAACCAACCAACCAACATGATTGTCAATGTTTGACTCCGGGAAGTAAATTTTGGGGAGATACTAAAAACAAAACAAAAAATATTTGGAATCAGACATGGAGGGCGAAATTGACCATGACCCTAATCGCGATGCACTTAGGCTGTGCCCGGAACATCATTTTCACAGCCTTCATGTTATTTCATTATTCACGTTCTTGGGATACTGCTCATGTGGACATGTGCATGGGCAATGTTAAGATAATGTTTCCTTGTTAGGTGTGAGATGTCGAGTGACGTGACGTCAGGGTGTGACGCCGACGTGACATCAGGACACTCACGATGTGACGCCGTCTGCCGCAGACGCCGTGAGCAAGTGTCCGTTCATGCACGATAAGAAGACGGCCGACCTCGTCAGGGAACCGAGCGCCGACGTTCGGGGCGACACCATTTCGGTGACGGAGCGTGAGTGTGTTCACTGTTCGGCTCAGCGTTGCGCCTCGCCTGGTCCGGCTGGTCGGAGCGGCTGCCCACTGTTTCCCATCGAGTGTGATGGGTTCGCTTTCGGGTGACTGTGTCGCTCTATCGCTGGCTAGCTATTTATTATGGCTTTCTCTGAGACTGCCACTTTCATTTTATGTCTCGTTGATGTGTTTGCCTTGAAATAAATCAACCCCTGTTTGAAATGTCGATGGTAGCTTTGTATGTCAAATACCATGTCGTGCTTGCATGAAGTGAGCGTAGCGGCTTAGTTTACATGGATGTCATGGTCGTAGCTGCGGCGATATTTTTATACTGCCCGGTAAGTGAATAATGCATTCACGGTTTCAGCTTATGACTACGAGGGATTTTTCCGGGACCAAATCCAGAAAAAGAAGGAAGACCATTCTTACCGGATCTTTAAAAAGGTAACAAGTGGTCACACGCCACTGCATCAGGTACGCCGGTGGCTATCATGGTATCAGATACACCGGCGGCCGCCATGGTATCAGATACACCGGCGGCCGCCACGGTATCAGATGCACCGGCGGCCGCCACGGTACCAGGTACACTGGCGGCTGGCTGTGTACCAGGTATCTGATACGGCGGCCGGCTTCGAGCATAAGAACAACAAATACAATCAATGGCAAACAATGAAGCTCAGTCTCCATTGAGGGTTTGTCCCACTGCCGTGCAATGTACTACGATTAAAGCTGCACGATATGCAAGTCACTAACACACAGTAAATGTTGAGTACTGCTGTATGACACGAACTTTCCTACTTGCAACTATTCCTTAAGACACAGCGTTTGCCTATATTCCATTCGGCAGTAAATACGTGTGTGTACGAGTGGTGGTGGCATACGAACATTACCACCATTCGTGCAGCCAGGAATACCAATTGGTCGGGAGACCCGTACCTCGCATTGCCTTTTGTTCCCTGTAGGTCAGTCTGCGGCTGACGACCGAAATGGGAACCATTTGGGGTAAATTGTACACATTCACGAACGAACGGCTCCAGGAACCAAGCTTTGCACCGGGTCGGGTTATTCCCCCCGCAATGTCTGATTTAAAAAGACTGATTGGACATTCGTAGGATCTGATCGAAGCAATATTTTTCTTTCTTTCGGATTTCGAGAAAATTTCTTTCAGCGCCATGCTTCCGCAGAAGTATTGCCCTCTTGGAGTGGGGAGGATATGGCTCCCGTGCATCTCTCCCCCTTAGATCTGCCAATGCATATTACTCCCTCCTATCAGAAAACCTTGGTTGCGCCTCTGATCTTCATGAAAGTAGAGTTGTTCCTTTAAAGTCATCGAAAGATAATGCCTATCAGTCCATGGAAAGTTTCCGCAAACAACTTGACTTGCACCAGAAGAGAATATTCGTTGTTCGCGATCGATCTGGGAAGCCCCACGGAGTATGCTGTGGTATGAAATAAGCTGGTGACCACCGACCAGCGGTGTGACGTCAGAAGGTGACCAGTGGCGTGCCATCAGTTTGTGACCTGCAGTGTGACGTCGACTGGTGGCCTGTGATGTGACGTCAGCTGGTGGCCGGTGGTGTGACGTCGGTTGGTGACCTATGGTGTGACGTCGGGCGGCGACCATTGGTGTGACGTCGAATGGTGACTTGCGATGTGACACCAGGCGGTGACCTGTGGTGTGACGTCAGGCGGTGACCTGTGGTGTGACGTCAGGCGGTAACCTGTGGTGTGACGTCGGATGGTGACCTGCGGTGTGACGTCGGCTGCTGACCTGCGGTGTGAGTCGGCTGCTGACCTGTGGTGTGACGTCGGCTGGTGACCTGTGGTGTGACGTCGGCTGGTGACCTGTGGTGTGACGTCGGCTGCTGACCTGTGGTGTGACGTCGGCTGGTGACCTGTGGTGTGACGTCGGCTGGTGACCTGTGGTGTGACGTCGGCTGCTGACCTGTGGTCTGACGTCGGCTGCTGACCTGTGGTGTGACGTCGGCTGCTGACCTGTGGTCTGACGTCGGCTGCTGACCTTGTTGACGTCTACCTTAGGTGACCTGTGGTCTGACGTCGGCTGCTGACCTGTGGTGTGACGTCGGCTGCTGACCTGTGGTCTGACGTCGGCTGCTGACCTGTGGTGTGCCGCCAGGTGCTGCGCAGTGCTGAGCAGTTTCCGTCGGCGGTCGAGCTGTCGCACGGCAGACGTGACGTGACGGTGTGGTGCAGCAACGACTACCTGGGCATGTCGCGTCACCCGGCCGTCATCAGCGCCGTCAGGTGAGGCCACGCCCACACTCTGATGGCCTCTGTCGGCCTCTGATGGACACTCCAACACATTCTGATGGCCAACGTCACGCTCTGGTGGTGACTGTCAGCCTCTGATGGCCATTGTCAGCCTCTGATGGTGACTGTCACGGGCAAATGGTGACTGTCACGCTCTGATGGTGACTGTCGGTGCTTGAGAGAGGGTTGTCACTCTATCTGGACACACGGCTCGCTCGCTGTTTTGTTGTAGTGATCACACTTGTTGCAGTCGATATTGTTGTTGCTTGTTGTTGCACAATATTGTCCATCGTCCGGGCATGGTGTGCAATGCTCATCCTTTGAATATGCTGGCTTGCTGACCAGTTGCGCACCAGTAAATTCGGCGTCGTGATGTTCAGCATCAGTTTAGAACCAACTATATAGGTTGGCTCGTTGGTTATTTGAGTTTTAGGGCGCATCGACCAACTATATAGGTGATATCCACGTATCCACGTCGTCTCAGTGGCACGTTGCAGCACTCATACCCACTGCCGTTCCATGTTGTGCAGCCAAGCGCTTTTGGAGCACGGCGCTGGGGCGGGAGGCACGCGCAACATCTCTGGCAACACGCTGTTCCACGAGCAGCTGGAGGCCGAGCTGGCCGACCTGTACAAGAAGACTGGCGCGCTACTCTTCACCTCCTGCTACGTGGCTAACGACACCACGCTTTTCACGCTGGCCAAGTCACTGCCAGGTGGGTCCAACGGTCAGGTCACTGCCAGGTGGGTCACAACGGTCAGGTCACTGCCAGGTGGGTCACACCGGTCAGGTCACTGCCAGGTGGGTCACCACTGGTCAGGTCACTGTCAGTGGGTACCAACGGTCAGGTCACTGCCAGGTGGGTCACCACTGGTCAGGTCACTGCCAGGTGGGTCACACTGGTCAGGTCACTGCCAGTAGGCCACACCGTCAGGTCACTGCCAGGTGGGTCCAACGGTCAGGTCACTGCCAGGTGGGTCACACGTCAGGTCACTGTCAGGTGGGTCACCACTGGTCAGGTCACTGTCAGGTGGGTCACCACTGGTCAGGTCACTGTCAGGTGGGTCACACCGGTCAGGTCACTGCCAGGTGGGTCACACCGGTCAGGTCACTGTCAGGTGGGTCCAACGGTCAGGTCACTGTCAGGTGGGTCACACGGTCAGGTCACTGCCAGGTAGGTCACACCTGTCAGGTCACTGCCAGGTGGATCCAACGGTCAGGTCACTGCCAGGTGGATCCAACGGTCAGGTCACTGCCAGGTGGGTCACCACTGGTCAGGTCACTGCCAGGTGGGTCACCACTGGTCAGGTCACTGCCAGGTGGGTCACCACTGGTCAGGTCACTGCCAGGTGGGTCACCACTGGTCAGGTCACTGCCAGGTGGGTCACACCGGTCAGGTCACTGTCAGGTGGGTCACCACTGGTCAGGTCACTGCCAGGTGGGTCACACCAGTCAGGTCACTGCCAGGTGGGTCACCACTGGTCAGGTCACTGTCAGGTGGGTCACCACTGGTCAGGTCACTGCCAGGTGGGTCACACCGGTCAGGTCACTGTCAGGTGGGTCACCACTGGTCAGGTCACTGCCAGGTGGGTCACACCGGTCAGGTCACTGCCAGGTGGGTCACACCGGTCAGGTCACTGTCAGGTGGGTCACACCGGTCAGGTCACTGTCAGGTGGGTCACACTGGTCAGGTCACTGTCAGGTGGGTCACACTGGTCAGGTCACTGTCAGGTGGGTCCAACGGTCAGGTCACTGTCAGGTGGGTCACACCAGTCAGGTCACTGCCAGGTGGGTCACACCGTCAAGTCACTGCCAGGTGGGTCACACCGGTCAGGTCACTGCCAGGTGGGTCACACCAGTCAGGTCACTGCCAGGTGGGTCACACTGGTCAGGTCACTGCCAGGTGGGTCACACCGGTCAGGTCACTGCCAGCCAGGTAGGTAACACCGGTCAGGTCACTGTCAGGTGGGTCACCACTGGTCAGGTCACTGCCAGGTGGGTCACCACTGGTCAGGTCACTGCCAGGTGGGTCACCACTGGTCAGGTCACTGCCAGGTGGGTCACCCACGGTCAGGTCACTGCCAGGTGGGCCACACCAGTCAGGTCACTGTGGTCCTGTCAGGTGGGTCACCATGGTGAGGCTGGTAGGTCACTGCCAGGTGGGTCACACCGGTCAGGTCACTGCCAGGTGGGTCACACTGGTCAGGTCACTGCCAGGTGGGTCACACCGTCAGGTCACTGCCGGTCACCGGTAGGTCACTGCCAGGTGGGTCACACCAGTCAGGTCACTGCCAGGTGGGTCCACTGGTCAGGTCACTGCCAGGTGGGTCACACCAGTCAGGTCACTGCCAGGTGGTGGGTAGCCAGGTGGGTCCACGGTCAGGTCACTGCCAGGTGGGTCACACCGGTCAGGTCACTGCCAGGTGGGTCACACCGGTCAGGTCACTGCCAGGTGGGTCACACCGTCAGGTCACTGCCGGGACGCAGGTGGGTCACACCGTGTCACTGCCGGTGGGTCACACCGGTCAGGTCACGTCAGGTGGTCCACTGGTCAGGTCACTGCCGGTGGGTCACCACTGGTCAGGTCACTGTCAGGTGGGTCACCACTGGTCAGGTCACTGCCAGGTGGGTCACACCGGTTAGGTCACTGCCAGGTGGGTCACACCGGTCAGGTTACTGTCAGGTTCGCTATTATATTTATTTTCAGTGAACTCAAGAAGACAATTGTGAAAACTAAAACTCAAGTGAACTAAAACACAATCTCACCACAACAAAAGTTAGCAAATTGCGGTGTCCGAATCGCATACGACAACCGAAAGCTTGATCACATTTCATCCTAAATCCAGGGCTTGAACTGTTTCACGTCTGACGAGCTCACACTTTTCCATCATCTCTGCATAGTGAAGCAAGTTTTTCTCGCCGGACAACCACGTGGTGTCGCTGAAAATTTTATCGCCGTAGACCGCAACCAACACTAGATCACAGAGTAAACCCAGACGACCCGAAGTCCAATCCAACGCAAGGACACCAGCTATCTTTTAGCGCTTGTCGATGCTCATAACTGACCGCCACTAGAATTTCACACAGTAGCATTGCATTGCTTTACAGCTAGACTAAGAGGAAAACTGCTTGACATGTGCGATCTTGATGGCTGTGCTTGTGTTGTGGTGTGTGCAACCTGCTGTTATGTTGGAAGAAATTTCCGGCGGCGTCACTGAATCGGCACCTCCACCCTGTGCTCCAGTGCACACGGTTGGCGCAGTCCTCTGGCGGGAACTCCACCATGTGTTCCAGTGCACACGTCTGGCGCCGTCCGCAGTCGGCTGGCGGACATTGTTGGCATTAGATGGGTTGAGGGATAATGTTTGCATTAGTTTTACATGGTGATTTCGTTTGTGAGATGGAATGATTATGTTGACATGCCCATGCACACGTGCAAAACATTACCTCCCAACCCAATGCTGGGTTGTGACCACAACGTCGAGTGAAAATTGCGTAGCACATGCAATCCCTCCTGTATCGCCACTCCCGGAACAATCTGGAGAAGCGGTCAACAGTTTGGAGTTATTTTTTTTTGCTATTTTTGCCATGTTGTTTTTTTTTGGCTGTTTGGGGTCAGTTTGGAGCCAAACTTGGAGCCATTTTTCTATCATGGGTTATACGAGTTCGCGTACAGGCAGAGGTTTATGCCAGAGCTGAGGTAGGCTAATTATTTAGGTGCCCGTTTGTATGTATATGTCCGTTTGTATGTGTATTCCCATTGCATGCCCGTAGGGGACGAGTAGCCTAGGGGTAAGTTGTTCGTCTCACAACCGAAAGGTTGTGGGTTCAGTCTCACCTGCCGCTACTCTTTGCCCGCGACCAATCGGCGTGAGAGATTGGCGACGCTACATGACTCAACGGTCGATGTGTCGTAAAACCAATAACCAACTAACCAACCATTGCATGCCCGTCATGGCTGCTACATGGTAACGCTAGATTATGCAGTGTGTTACAGTGCCTGCTGGCCGGTGGTTGGTAGCCTGACGTCATGTTGTGTTGGACAGGCTGTCAGATCCTCTCGGACGCCGGCAACCACGCCTCCATGATCCAGGGCATCCGCAACTCGGGGGCAGAGCGCTACATCTTCCGGCACAACAACCCCGAACACCTGGAGGAGCTGCTGCAGAGGCTGCACCCGTCGCAGCCCAAGATCGTGGCGTTCGAGACCGTGCACTCAATGTCGGGCGCCGTGTGTCCGCTGGAGAAGCTGTGTGACGTGAGTGGTGGCGTGTGTCCGCTGGAGAAGCTGTGTGACGTGAGTGGTGCCGTGTGTCCGCTGGTGAAGCTGTGTGGCGTGAGTGGTGGCGTGTGTCCGCTGGTGAAGCTGTGCGACGTGAGTAGTGGCGTGTGTCCGCTGGTGAAGCTGTGTGACGTGAGTGGTGCCGTGTGTCCGCTGGTGAAGCTGTGTGACGTGAGTGGTGACGTGTGTCCGCTGGTGAAGCTGTGTGACGTGAGGGGCGTGGTCCGCTGAAGCTGTGTGAGTGGGGTGTCCGCTGGTGAAGCTGTGTGACGTGAGTGGTGGCGTGTGTCCGCTGGTGAAGCTGTGTGACGTGAGTGGTGCCGTGTGTCCGCTGGTGAAGCTGTGTGACGTGAGTGGTGGCGTGTGTCCGCTGGTGAAGCTGTGTGACGTGAGTGGTGGCTGTGTCCGCTGGTGAAGTGTGTGACGGTGGTGTGTGTCCGCTGGTGAAGCTGTTGACGTAGTGTCTCTGCTGTACGGTGTGGTGTGTGGTGCCGTGTGTCCGCTGGTGAAGCTGTGTGACGTGAGTGGTGGCGTGTGTCCGCTGGTGAAGCTGTGTGACGTGGCGCTGGCTGGAGTCGAAGGTATCCCCAGTCACACTGATCTGTACACTAACCAGTGTGACTTCGCCGGTGCACTGATCTGCTGCCCTGGTGCATTGGTCTGCTTCCCCAGATAAACTGGCATGCTCCCCCTGCACACTGGTCTGCCCTGCTACAGAAGTATGCCTCCCTGGTACACTAAACTGCTACCCCGCTACACTGGTCTGCTCCTCCGGTACACTGATCTGCTGCCCTGGTACATTGGTCTACTTCCGTGGCAAACTGGCATGCCCCACCGCTACACTGGCCTGCTCCCTTGGCACCTTGTGTATGCTGCCCCCCTCCTCTACCTTGTTCTGCTTCTCAGGTACATTGGCATGCTGCCCCACTGCACTAATGTACTTCCCCCGGTACACTGGTCTGCTATCCTGTTGTTCTGACTCGTCGTGTTAATGAGTTGTTGGTGGGTAGGAGTATTTTGGTGCCAACAATGAACGCAGTGTCGCAATGTTTTGTGCGGGATTTCCGAGGTGTCAAGAAATTCCCATCGAAAACAAAGCTTCTGCCTTACCGGAAATATCGATGTAAACAAAAGTATTAGTTATGCAGGGTTCCACGTGCGTGATGCCTTTAGTTGATTTGTATTGGTGTCTGGTTGGGGGAGGATTATGACCGATGCTGAATAGTATAGATTCATCTGCTGTCTAACAAGAGCCAAGCTTGGCCACACTATTGCATAACCCTGGATTGTACATAACGCAGCTGTCCGGCTTCTGTTTCTTGCGACAGACGTCTGAGTCTGCTGTGCAAGAGCTGTATGGTTCCAGCCTGCTCCTGGTGCCGAATCAGAAGACGTCCACATTTCTGTCAACAGGTGGCACACAAGTACGGCGCCCTGACATTTGTGGACGAAGTGCACGCTGTTGGACTGTATGGAGAGAATGGAGCTGGCATCGGGGAGCGGGACCAAGTCCTCGACAAAATGGACATGATATCAGGAACGCTGGGTAAGCACGGATCCGTTGAGCGGAAGAAAAAGCAGCACCCCGGCCCAGTCTGCTGCTGCTACAACGATGCAGTGTTTGTTGGGAAATGGACCCACCTGTGTAAGTTTAACGTTGCATGAAAAATCGACCTGGAAAAAAGTTTCCCCTCCTATCCGAAATATGTGGGGCGGCGCCCTTGCCACGAGCCAGGTGGCACCACTCTTGGTGGATGCACGGCTGGGTGGTGATTCTCAAAGGTGTTGGTCCGTCGGGTCATGCTGCTGACGCGAACGGCAGCTATCGTCTCCCGCACCACCAACAACCCCAGCTGCAACAAGCTCTTTCACACCACCAACAACCCCAGCTGCAGCAAGCTCGTTCACACCACTAACAACCCCAGCTGCAGGAAGCTCTTCCACACCACGAACAACCCCAGCTGCAACAAGCTCGTCCAAACCACTAACAACCCCAGCTGCAGCAAGCTCTTCCACACCACCAACAACCCCAGCTGCAACAAGCTCGTCCAAACCACTAACAACCTCAACTGCAGCAGGCTCATCCAAACCACTAACAACCCCAGCTGCAACAAGCTCTTCCACACCACTAACAACCTCAGCTGCAGCAGGCTCGTTCACACCACTAACAAGTCGACGCGCCCTAGAGCACAAATCCACCACTACCACCACACCACTAACAACCCCAGCTGCAGCAAGCTCTTCCACACCACTAACAACCTCAGCTGCAGTAAGCTCGTTCACACCACTAACAAGTCGACGCGCCCTAAAGCACAAATCCACCACCACTACCACCACCACACCACTAACAACCCCAGCTGCAACAAGCTCGACCACACCACTAAGAAGTCGACGCGCCCTAGAGCACAAATCCAACACCACCACCAAGCCACTAACAAACCCAGCTGCAGGAAACACTTCCGCTCATTGGCATCATGCGTCCCGTGCAACAGCCACACTCGCCAGTCAGGCCCCGGTGCCGCATTGCGCCCCACACTGCGAAACCGACCACCACACTTGCACGCTAGTGGACACCGAGCTCTGGCAGTCCGTAGAAACAAACTCTGCAAAGTTCTGCACATCCATCACAGCTGCGGATAAGCGTTGCGCGGTCGAACATACCAAGTAAGCCATCGGACACCTGCACACTGTCAATCGGTGAGCTCTGTCAGCCCGCATAAACCAGGCGCGCGTGGGCCTCATTATTCATGGTAACACTATTTCTGGGATGACCCTTTTTATGAACAATTCATGAGCTTTCAGAGCTCTTAGCTCATTATTTATATGCACACCCAGGATCCGGGACATCAATTGCACCTATGCGTTGCACACTTGCTTTCACCTCTGCACTGAAGTCGAGGTAAGAATACAGCCTTTTTCCGGTAGTATAAATGCACAGTTGCAGAAATACCCCAGTACGGAACCCTCGGGAGGGCAGACCATCACCAGACGACGAGCTGCGTACATCGTTGTCGCCGAACGCCATCAAACGGCCGACACTCTACCTCCACTAGGCCTACTTTGGCTGGGGACGGACCGAGCGCCGACGGACTAAGAACTGAGATTTGTTGTTGTGCATTCGTGATTATTTCGAGAAGTGCTTGTGTGTATGCAGTGAAAATATCAACGCGAGGTCCCGGACTATCACCGCTGTGTTTTCGAGGACAGAGTGTGACGAGGTGATGGACAGTCGCGGTCAACAGTATAGATCATCATCGACGCCTCACCAATAAGCCGAAATGACGCCGACGTCGTTTCACCCGACACCAACGCCAAATCTGCAATCAGTGTGTCGTGGAGCTGGACCGCGCGCGTCATCAGTGAGCCTAACAGTCGGCCGGCCACAGGCAAGGCGTACGGCAACATCGGCGGCTTCATCGCCGCCTCGGCCCGGCTGGTGGACGTGGTGCGCAGCTACGGCAGCGGCTTCATCTTCACCACCTCTCTGCCGCCGACCGTCTGCGCCGGCGCGCTGGCCGCCATCCGCGTGCTGCGTACTGAGGAGGGGCGCGAGTTGCGGGCTAGACACCAGGTGAGTTCTGGGCCGAAACGCAGATGTGTTACCCCCCGATGAGGCACCACCTTTACGCGGTGGGGGGATTGAGTGCCCCAATGACCCGGCGACCATCATACCGGCGATGGGTGAGACCAGGAGTGCCTCACTCGTCCTTCCATCCATACGCTCCCATTCCAATGTCCATCTCATCCCAACATCCATGTCCTTCACCTGGCCCTGTAACACTTACTATCCCTACTATGAGCAGGCAGGGC
This sequence comes from Imbricaverruca yamaguchii, assembly GCA_034440575.1. Taxonomy (NCBI): domain Eukaryota; kingdom Metazoa; phylum Arthropoda; class Thecostraca; family Neoverrucidae; genus Imbricaverruca; species Imbricaverruca yamaguchii. The sequence goes on from JAOTOL010001304.1 coordinate 311,058, forward strand.
AACTTCCCCGGTCCTGCCCACCAGCTGTTTTATCGGGGTAGCCGCGCCCCCTCGGCCCGCCCTCCGGGGTTGACGGAGTCCTGGAGGTTCAGGTCCCCCGTCGCACAGTGCTAGTTGTGACGGGGGACCAACACACCTCTTTGGTCCTGATATCCCGGAGGGTCGGGCAGGCCCGCGGGTCCTCACGCGGGCCAAGTGGCTGGTCGCCTCGGGCCGGGGGCCTGGGAATCTTCCCGGTGCCCGCCGACCCAGCCGGCCAGGGTGGGCGGCGCTAGATTCTGGTCGGGGTGGTGAGTATCTCTCTCCCGGCCGGGCGAAGGCGCCGCCTGCCCCGTATAGCTCCTCGGGCGCCTGGCGACCTCCCGTCCGCAGGACCCAGGCGTCCCCCAGTAGGGTCCCTATGGGATGGGGCGCCCGAGGAGTGGAAACTAACAATATCACATGGCATCACAAAACACAAAAACCCAACCTGGTCCACCTTACGGTGGCCAGAACGCAAACAGGAACACATTCTCCTACGGTGTAGCCAGCAGGTTCTCTTCCCCCGTATTCTTGTTCTACAAGCCGCTGAAGGGGCAAGGAAGCTGTCTTCTCTTTCTCCATTCCAGAGACGGGACGGTTGCGATCGTTTTGGACGCATCAAACGTTGTGACAAACTCAGAGACGGTGGCCTTGAAGTAGAATTTGAAGACGCTGACGAGTCGAATAAAACACTTATGGCAAAGGAATTTAGGTATTTAACCAGGGATCAGCAGGGTAGAACAATCATGACCACGCCCATCACGGTCGAAACGCACAAAACGAAAAACCACTCTAATGGAGTCAACTGTTTCGATTTGAGAGGTGTTAGTGACGATGAAATTACAGATGGCTTAGCTGACGATGGCGTTATTCTAGCACGAAGACTCACAGTAAGGAAAGGTAATGAGTTACAGCCCACCGACAATATTATTTTAACATTTGACTCGATGGACTTACCCGCGTCTGTCCGTGTAGGTTACATAACTGTCAAGGTAAGACAGTTCATCCCAAATCCCATGCGGTGCTTCCGCTGTCAGAAGTTCGGCCACACAACACAGTTCTGCCGCAACCGTCCCGCGTGTGGAAGATGTGGTTCATCTGAGCACGCGTCGGACCATTGCAATGCTGAAGCACCCTGGTGTGTTAATTATGGAGAGGGTCAGAGTGCACACAGTACGTTCGACAGATCATGTCCCACTTACAAGAAAGAGAAGGAGATAATTTCGCTGAAGTGTACCAAAAATATTTCGTTTCGAGAGGCCAGGAATATGTATGAGAGCATCCATCCCAAAGTTACATATGCAGCAAAGGTAGCTGGCCAGTCGAGTAAAACTACTCTGACAGCCACACAACATTTACAACCCAACAAGGTCTCTGAACTGATTGATCAATTAATGACACTGTTACGATCATCCGGGGTGACTGTAGCGTTGCCGGCAACGCCAGGTCCGTCAGCCCACGACGACGCCGAGAAGATTGAGGCCATACCCTCCACGAGTGTAAGTGCTTCTCGTGCATCAGAGGCCCCCTCCCGGTCAGTCCTCGAGGGCGGGGAGTGGACACTGGTCCAACGCACCTGCATCCCCTTCCACATCCGCACCTGCATCCCCGTCTCGTAACACCCGACAAATACCCGACATCAACCTCCACTATCAAGAGGCCGAGAGGCGCGCCCGCGAGGCGAAGAGGGCGCGCCTGGCTCAAATGGAGAGGGCTCGGGCGACGAGCCGCCAAGACCCTGAAAAGCCTCCTTTCCAAAGGCCGGCTACCCCATCGCCACGAAGGCTAATTGAGGGATCAGTGGTAGCTCAGGCTACCCATGACATGGGCCCTCCCCGCCTCCTCCCCGGCTGGGGGCACAGAAACGAGGCTTGCCGCCATCAGGCTCACCACCGGATCAAGAATCGGCGAACACTCGGCCCAGAACTCGGCTTTAAAGTACTTTTACCCAGTTGTGCCTCATCATACTCTTGTTTTACAATGGACCCCGTTAAGATGGTGATCTGCGATCAGCTGTGATACTTTTTTCTTCTCATTTTTATACTTTAAGCATCCTTTTATCACTTGAATGGGTGTCTTAAACAAAATATTACAATGGAATTGTAGGGGGATACGATCCGGTGCCCAGGACTTACAGGTGGTGCTAAGGCAACACTATCCGATTGCGATGTGTCAGGAAACTAAGCTACAGGAAACTATAATTACACGATTAAGAATTACCAATTATTTCGCAAGGACATGGCAGCAGACACCGTACCACATGGCGGTGTGTTGCTGGCAGTACACTGCAGCACACCCGCGCAGCAATTAGATTTGACTACAGCTTTGCAGGCTGTCGCCGCACGTATCCACCTTAACCATAGGCCTGTGTCGATTTGTTCACAATATTTACCTCCCGGAACACAGAACATCTGTACACAGATGTGTTACGCGTGTTATCACTAATGTCGGCAGTCGATGCGCCCCTAAACTCCAATGACAACACTAATGTCGGCACATGTTATGTCGACACGTGCGGTGTCAGTGTTGGTGGCTGACGTGCGGTGTCAGTGATAACAGCTGACGTGCGGTGTCAGTGATGGCAACTGGTGTGATGTGTCAGTGATGGAAGCTGGTGTGATGTGTTAGTGATGGAAACTGACGTCTGGTGTCAAACGGCGTACGGTGTCAGTGATGGCAGCTGACGTGTGAATCTCGCAACCGACGGCATTTACCGAATCCACCCGCGACCAAGCGGCGTGAGAGGTTGGCGACGCATAGCAGTTGAATGCGTCGTGAAAGAACCCAAGGTTCTTCTTGTTCAGCCGGCATGTGTTGTGAACGGTGTCAGCGCTAGCGTGTGACGTCATCAGTGGCAGCCGACGTGTGACATCATCGGCGCCAGGTGGCGTGTGACGTTGGACGCACTGGTGCCTGTTGGCAGGACAACGTGCGCTACCTGCGCGACACCCTGAACGCGGCCGGCATCGCCGTGGAACACTGCCCCAGCCACATCATACCGATACATGTGGGAGACCCGCTCATCTCGGCCCGAATTTCGGATCGCCTGCTCAACGAGCGCGGTCACTACGTGCAGGTACGGTACCGGGACACTGCGTGCAGGTACGGTACCGGGACACCGTGCAGGTACGGCACCGGGACACTACGTGCAGGTACGGTACCGGGACACTGCGTACAGGTACGGTACCGGGACACTACGTGTAGGTACGGTACCGGGACACTACGTGCAGGTACGGTACCGGGACACTACGTGCAGGTACGGTACCGGGACACTACGTGCAGGTACGGTACCGGGCACTACGCAGGTACACACTGCGTGTGCGGGTATGGTACCGGGACACTACGTGTAGGTACGGTACCGGGACACTACGTGCAGGTACGGTACCGGGACACTACGTGCAGGTACGGTACCGGGACACTACGTGCAGGTACGGTACCGGGACACTACGTGTAGGTGCGGTCCCGGGACACTACGTGTAGGTGCGGTACCGGGACACTACGTGTAGGTATGGTACCGGACACTTCGTGAGGGTATGGTACCGGGACAGTACGTGTGTGGTGGACGCTGCATGACCGGCGTAGTCGATGCGCCCATAAACTTCAATAACCACACAGCCAATAACTAGGTTTTCCTACTTTTTGAGTGGTACAAATTTGACTACGGTAGAAGCATCCATGTCTTCGTGTTGTTAAATTCAAGTTTTAGCCTCAGCAATAGTCAAACGCTTTGCTGCGGAAGAACGCCGATGATGCATTCATGGTTGAAAAATAAGTTCTTTCTGGATTGTGCTTCACCCAGAATATCGTCATCTACGGAGGATCATACTCTCCTCTTCCGTTCTGGAAAGTGGAATGGTGCTGTTTAACGTTTGACTATTGCTGAAAACCTGTTGCTCCGGTATAATATCCAATACTGACTGGTAAGTTCAAAAATTGGTTTCTGACGTCGCAAACTGAAATAGGATTAGCCTCTCCGAATTTGATGACTCAAACAATTTTCGTCTTGAAATCCATGGGCGGTAAATGGCCTCGTAGTCGGCACGCCCTTAAGTCCAAATAATCGATCAGTCCTCCAGTCCAGTCCAGAACAAATCCGATATTCTAAAGCATTCCACCCTGGTTGCATCTGATCTTTGGTTTGCTTTTGGCCACTTGCTATTCCTAATTATATTCATTAGTTAAAAACAACGTGGTGTCTAATCTCATCAATACCAACCAGAGTATCTGTTCTTCGATACAAAAATGAAATTATCCTCTCGAATTTGCTGGCCTCGAAAATCCACGAAAATCCACGAAGATGTCCTCGAAATCCACGATTCTAGAAGACAAATCCCACTCCGTCCACGTATGAGCGACCGCTTGGCAACAGTGTTCAGATGAGCTCCCGTTGGCAACAGTGTTCAGATGAGCTCCCGCCTGACATCAGTGTGCCGGAGCACTGGAGCGCCGCCTGGTGGCAGTACCAGCCGGCTGATCTGCCGGCAGGCCATCAACCACCCGACGGTGCGGCGCGGCGAGGAGAAGCTGCGCGTGGCGCCCACCCCGCACCACACGCGTCCCATGATGGACGCGTTCACTGCCGACCTGCTGGACATCTGGCAGCAGGAGGGTCTCGCCCTCAACACGGCCGCCTGTCGCAAGGTAACGCTGCCAACACTCCACTCCACTCCCCTTCCCTCCTGATACCGGGCGTTCAACTATCTGCCGACCTGCTGGACATCTGGCAGCAGGAGGGTCTCGCCCTCAACACGGCCGCCTGCCTCAAGGTATCGCTGCCGACACTCCACTCCACTCCCCCTCCCCTCCTGATACCGGGCGTTCAACTATCTGCCAACCTGTTGGACATCTGGCAGCAGGAGGGTCTCTCCCTCAACATGGCCGCCTGTCGCAAGGTAACGCTGCCAACACTCCACTCCCCCTCCTCTCCTGATACCAGGCGTTCAACTATCTGCCGACCTGCTGGACATCTGGCAGCAGGAGGGTCTCGCCCTCAACACGGCCGCCTGCCTCAAGGTATCGCTGCCAACACTCCACTCCACTCCCCTTCCCTCCTGATACCAGGCGTTCAACTATCTGCCGACCTGCTGGACATCTGGCAGCAGGAGGGTCTCGCCCTCAACACGGCCGCCTGTCGCAAGGTATCGCTGCCAACTCCCCTCCATTTCCCTCCTGATGCCAGGCGTTCAACTATCTGGTTGTCAGGCGGAAGTGCGGTCGAACTCATCTTTGCCAGCGGGTGTGGCTATTGCGATGCGTCCGTGCGTGTGTGCGTGTATGTGTGCTCTTCTCAGCGCTAATTGTCTTCTAAATACTGGTCTTCTTTTACTGGCTACCGTGTTAGAGAGAGAACTTGGGTGCCGTTCAGCGACGGAATTAGCTGCCTGTCGCCCCTTCGTAATGCGGAGAGTCATTCTGATGCCCGTCAACTTTTCCTGTGGGCAAAATACTGATATATGGAAAATGGAATGTCGTAATTGCACCATTCATACTTATTATTTATTTGCAACATTTTGTCTGTTTCTTTTGGTTGCCCTTTCAGATCAGATTAAGGATGTCAATGACGGGATACAGTTGGTTAGGCGGTCGTCGCCATAGTTTTCAGATTATCTGGTGAAGTGATTGCGATTTCGTTGTTCAGCATCAATGAGCTGAAGCCTTAATATATGCCAAGACACGTACGAAAGTCAAGGTCACCAGTAAGTTGTGTGAGAAAATTTGGGATGAACTATTGAAGAAGCAAATTTTCTGTGCAGATCAGCTTCTACTCAAGGAAAGGTAGTTTATTTCAACAACGCGAAGCCAAATGGTATCCTTCGCGAGGCTATGAAAAAGTCGAGCAGGTCTCTATAATTTTACATTTTTCCCCGAAGTTTTCAACAGTTTTTTTTCCTCAAAACACGTGGTGTTTCTCGCATTGAGAACGAAATCGGCGTGCAAAGCGATCCAGGGGCTGGTGGTAACTGCTCTAGACGTGCAGAATGGCCAAGTAAGCCCTGACAGGCGTTTCTTATTACTTCGCAAACGTACATTGTCCTCCATAGTGCCTGTGATTGTGTACTCTTGTCGCGTCAGGTCATAGCTTCGTGACCTGATCTATTGAAATCAAATTTTGGAGCAATATTAAAGAGCATGATGGGCCATGACATGCTTTGATTTTGAAATATATAAATTGGAGATAAAAATATGCACAGAGCTTCGTGAAAGTCACCGTCTTCATCAGAATGTTTTCACTTTTCTTTCTTTCCCTTTCACTGTCCCTGCATGCTTTCCTTATTTTTCTCCCTTGTGTCAATTGTGACCCATTTTCAGTTGCATTAGTGATGACCATTCTGTATATACTCGTACACATGTCCACCTGTATCTGTTCCGTCTGTGGGTAGCCGTGTGCCTTGTCACGGGTATCTGTTCCGTCTGTGGGTAACCGTACGCGTTGCCACTGGTATCTGCTCCGTCTGTCGGTGACCTTGCACCCCGTCGCCGGTCTTTGACCAGTGGTCGCGTGCCGTTCCAGGAGTGCCTGTACTGCCACCAGCCGCTGGAGTTTGAGCGCGCCGGCTGTCGTGTGAAGGCCGTGCTCGACTGCCAGGAGCCGCGCTGCCCCCTGATGGCTGCCGCGCAGTAGCCGGCCCGGCTCGCCCCGCTGCCGACGCCCGTGCCGCTGACGTGTGCCAGAGTCGCGGCGGAGGCGCGGTAGCGGGGCAGCAGAGGGGCGGTAGCGGTGCAGCGGAAGGGTGGTAGCGGTGCGGCGGAGTTACGGGCCAGAGGCGTGGCAGAGGACGTGGGACTGCCTGGTAGCTCGTGTTCGCAGGTCACCTGGAGTGCACGGCCGGGCACCTGGTGTGCAGCACGCTGCTGCTGCGCCGCAGCTGTTCGTGCCGTGTGCTTCTAGAACAGAGCCGAACCGTGGCTGGGTAACGACTGCTGTCCGTCAAACACACACATACACACCCACACATACACACCCACACATATACCCACAAATACATACCCACGCATTCATACCCACACATTCATACCCACACACGCATACCCACACATACATACCCACACATACGCACACATACATACACACCCACACATACACACATACATACACACCCACACATACACACCCACACATACACACCCACACATACACACCCACACATACACACCCACACATACACACCCACACATACACACCCACACATACACACCCACACATACACACCCACACATACACACCCACACATACACACCCACACATACACACCCACACATACACACCCACACACACACACATACACACCCACACATACACATACACACCCACACATACATACCCACACATACATACTCATACATACACACACACGCACAGACACACACACACACGCACACATACATACTCACATATACATACATACACACATACACATACATACCCACACTCACACACACATGCACACATACACATACACACCCACACATACACACCCACACATACACACACATACATAGCCACACATACACACACACATACATACACACCCACACATACGTACACACCCACACATACACCCACACATACACACATGCATACCCACACATACACATACACACCCACACATACACACACATACCCACACATACCCACACATACCCACACACACACACATATGCATCCACACATACGTACACACCCACACATACACACACACACATACCCACACACGCACATACGTACACACACACGCACGCACATACACATACACATATACACACATACACATGGACATATACACACAAATACACACCCACACATACACGCACAGATACACACACATACACATACATGCACATACACACACACATGCACACACACACCGGTCTAAGGTAGCACAGGCAGACAGAAAGAGAGAGGGGAGAATAGTGACACCGACACTCACAATGATGGTGTGGCCACCTATCGTGCACTGGCTAGTATGGTTGTGGGCACTGCTGTGATTCGAGAATCTATTGGGAACTGACCTCCCTGAATGTCATGGCATAGTTGCATTTAGCTACTGATCGGTGACAATACACGATCGAGGTGTATTTGTTTTGGTTTTACAATTCGCAGACACCCGGTTGATGAACGGCTGTGAATGATGCATTATTGATGCATTCTGCCTAGGACAATTACAAACAATTACAAACGTAGCTGTAGTCGTAGCTGCGGAGTCCCTTTTCTACCAAGGTGGATACCAATGGTCAAAATGCTTAATCGGACTCACTGGGTAAAGTGAAAAATATTTCAGATATTACCCTCATCAAACACGGCGCTATAATACTTGAATGCATGAATACATGAATACTTCGCTATACAGAACCGAACTGTACACGTCTAAATACATCAATGGGTGTTTGTGATGTGTTAGTGATGTTAGTGTGTTGTGATGGATTCTAGTATTTTTGGCAGAACACTCCTAAATTGGACTCAATTTAAATTTGGAACACCCTGGTTGAATGAAGGGTTGTTCATCCTGATTTCATTCGCCTCCCTCCCCACGCCTCGATACAGTTGTTTGTGTACAGCTGGTGTAGTCGCCTTAGAGGGGACAGCGGACCACCTTTAGACTGTCCGATAAATTAAGTGTTTTGATCGTAGCTGCTTTATATCCCCCTCATCTTGGATGGTGATAGGAATTGCGATCAGGAGCTGACCGAAATGACGGCTACAGGTTGACATTCGGGATTTAACACGCGCCCTGGAAGGCCTCTGAAAATTAGGCGCACTGGAGGGGGTGATTCAGCCACCCCTAATATCTCGGCTCCTATGATGGCTAGAGTAACGAAAGTTTCAGGGTAGATGGGTATGGCAGTGAACTCTATTGTGTGCAAATTTCATGTCCTTAAGCCGATATCTTCAAGGTCAAATGAGGTCGCATGTAATTTGGCTTGTTTTGCGTGGCTTGGCTTGATGTGGCTATGGATCGCTGCGATTATGATTAAATGGTCAAAAATGGGCATCGATGGTGTTTTGAAAATAACCCATGACGCGATACAGATGATATATTTGGCATTTGACCTCAAGTCACCTATATATGGCACTTTATTGGGTCAATTAACGGTTACAGTTACCGTAACCTGGACGCCCGCCGGACCGGCGGGCGGCGGATACAATCTGCTTGACCAAAAATGGCTGAATACATGAATTAAGTATGGAAACGCTCAAGTTCACAATGACAAGCAGACGTTTTCAGCAGGGAGAAGCATGCAAAATGACACGTATGACTGCCATTTGCGTGTATGACAACCTTCCAGTTGAACAAGTTTGGTTCCATGAACTTATTAACTGATCTGAGTTGACCTCGGTGACCTAGCATGATCTTGAAGCAATATTGCATAGCAACTTTATCAGAAAAGTCGCTAGTATTGAAACGAACACTTCTGTTTTGCAGATATGCGGGAAGCGCATCAGGGCCGATTTTTGTGGTCTAACACTACGAAATGTTTTGACTTTGACGGCCTTTATCTTTAAAAAATGGACTGATTTTTTTTTCTCTTGTTTTAGGCGATGTGCCGGACACTTCTAAGCAGGCACACAAAAAGAGCGTATATCGATCGGCAAAACCTGGAATTATTTATGGAAAATATGAGGGGTAGGCGGATTTCGCCCCCGCCCCCTCTCCAGTGCGCGTATTAAGCCATTGGCGGGCACAAGTCTCCTACGCACAAGCAAATAGCATTTCACCAAGCCAGTGTGGTGAAAGGAGTAGTGGGTTGGTGTCTCAAGCATCCCTGGCCTCAAAGCCGGCGAGCGCCAGGCGATGGAGCAGGCGGAGCAGCATGACGGTCCTAGCGTGTGCATCCGTTGACGTCCAGTGGCAGCGTGTGATTCGTCTGCACATCCGACATTCCCACCGACAGAGCTGCACTGCCGACGCTGGCGCTGGTGTGAGGAGCCGCATTTTCCCGCCGATACCGATATACGATACGAAATAGCGTGGAAGAAAAACTTCCATATGTGATGGACGGTCTTGACAGATGCCAGCGCGTTTTTCTTTCCGATTTATTTTGAATAAGATGTAGGTAGGTTCAATAGGTTAGGTTAGGTTAGGATATCACACAACATGCATGACATCTATAACGAATACGTTTGATGCGTACAGTTAACTTGCTTTCAACCAAAACAATCGCTATAGTTGGTAGTAAAAATGATAATTTTTATCTTAATATGTCGTCCTTACGTAATGGTTTCACTAGCCATGTGTTTGCAAATATAACGTTGTAGATATGTTGGTAGAGTATGCAAGTTCCATTTACCTGGCAGTGCTAATCTAGGGTTTTTCTTGCTCCGCGACAACTGGCTGTCAATTTCAACTTCCTCAAAGCCACCAAGTTTTCAATTCCAATAGCTGGTAATGCCCTTGTATTGACCGGGCTGATTATCAAACAATATGACGACCACTTAAACAGCAGTTTCAACAGTTTGTCCAAAGGTAAACACCAGCGCGTACCTTTTTAAGTTCGTGCCTCCAAATCACCAGGAACCCACGACGCATAACCGTCCCAACGTTGCACGTCTACTCACGTTGACCCGCTCGGTGACATCTTACGGCTTCGATCGTCCAGTCGCGTCTCACCAGCTGGAAGCACAAGAGGGTACCAGTCACGATGTGGCCGGGACCCACCGGTAAAATGCCCTTGTCTGTCATTAGCCGACATCACCTATTGCATCACATGGCGAAGGAAGGGTTACGGTCGTCTCACTCCGACCATCCCATGCCCTACATATGCGGTGGTGACGCCTCGCATGACGGTGGAATAACACCATGTACATTCACGGGCACAATAGGAGACGGTCGGCGACCGCTACCGGCATCGGATCTGACTGAGCATAACATCCCCGGCCATTGCCGCGGCTCGAGGCGTCAACTGCCGATATCAACGCGCCGGCAGGTACCAGCGAGTGCCAGGCCGGTGGCAGTCTGGGATCCGCTCGCAGCCCGGATATCAGGATAAATATATGCGCATTAACCCGTCCCGTCTCGGTGGGGGGTCTTCAACCGCCCCCCTCAGGCTTTTCGCGGATAGTGGACGAACGGCGCGCGGAAGCGCGCCCAAATTTGGCATACCTTTTCCCACATCAATTTGGCGTGCTGTTTCAAAATTTTGAAGTCAGGTCATCTAGTGTCAACGAGCTAGTCGAGGTCAAGTGAGGTCACTTTATAAAAGTTCAACCAGTCGTCACACTTTAACGGATACAGATATTTCAATGAAACTTTCAGCGTTTGCTTATCTTTATGGATGCAACAAAACGTACGAGTGGAATTTTTCACTTTTTGTTTTGTTTTTGACTACATATAAATTTTGCGTATTTGCCAAATTGCAGTTCAAATAGAGGATTCTGGCTAAAGTAAGCATTTTGTATGAGCGTAAGTTGAATTCCAAGAACGTTTCTCGGTCTGCTCTACCCGTTGGAAAAGGAAAAGTAAAGAAAACTTGAAAACTCAAAATTTTGGAATAAAAAAAACCTATTTTATTTTTGGTGGGCAAAAAATTATAGCCATGGTCCACTTCGCTGTCCTCTTCTCATTCCAAATAAATTTTGTTTTTCACATCCCCAAAATGAACTCCCCAGAGCCAAAAACATAATGTAAGTCGTGAAAAGTCGTGAAAATCTGTCCGCCCTGATGACGTCACTTTTGGGCAAAAATTATTTTGGTGGCTGGACCCGGACCCTACTCGTCGAGCGCTTTCCGATGACACCTTTCGTTTTCGTGCGATGCTTAGTTTGGATTTTAGAGGGGGTTACTAACCGCCCCCCCGCCCCGAGACGGGGTGTGAGGATCTGACCGGAAAGACGGCGCGGGTCAAGGTCTTCGAAAACGCGCTGATAAAAAAATTATCGGTGCACAACAAATAGGTCAGATATGACGCTTCAGATACCAGATCTTGCGTCAGATATGACGCAAGACTGCCATGTGACAACAATCAGCAAAACGTAGAAGGCCAAACAAAAACCATAGAATCGCACGAAGTATGGCGAATGCGCCGAATGCACAGAGTTGATGTATACGTGCGCGAACGTTCGAGTGTTAGCGACCATGTGTCAGCCTGGAAATCGGAAGGCCTAAATTTAGGAAATTTTACATTTTTTTAAAGTGATTATTGCAGGTGTAATTTCAGAAGTCAGGTGACTTATCAAGGGATGCCAAAAGAAAAACCTTCGAACATGGTGGTACAATTAGGGTTGAAACCCGGCGACTCAGAAACGTTGGTGGTAGATTGTGCCCCTCCATAAGTAAATTAAGTTGGTCAATTATTATTTCCTTTAAAGAATTGAAAATATATTACCGGTGTGAAAATATTTGTCGAAACCCGGGAACTTTTAATGGGATAGGCGACTCCATCTACATCCATTTCCCCCTAGCCCAAATCCTAGGTATGCCACTGGTTCAGGGACGATGCAACAAGCTTAGAATCCGCATGGATTTCCACAAAGCCTCCCCAACAGCGATTCGAACTAAATTCACTTGATAAAATAATAGGTCGCCACTGTTATGCCATTGTTTAATACAACGAAGAATGGCTCTTAGGTGCTCCTGGGTTTTAGACATTGCGTGAGACGAAATGTACTACCCTCAATATACCAGGAGGTGCTGAGTTTACATCAAAAGTAGCGTTGGGGATTATGCTATATTACTCAACGTTTCGGCAAGGGGCCATCGTCAGGAGTTGATGTAAACTCAGCACCTCCTGGTATTTGAGGGTCGGTATGTTGGTTACTGGGTGCCCCCCCCCCCGGTGGGGCGGGGGGTTGGGAAATGTTCCAGGTAGGGAAAAAAAAAAAACCCCCCTAACCCCCCCCCATTGGGGTCGTACATTTCGCCTCACGCAATAAAATAATAGGTTTAGACTTGCCTTCCTCTTCTATGTACGATAACTCAAATGCATAAGTAGGCATTTGAGCTGCACAATGTCTTCTTAACTTGCGTCGGTGACTACTGTGAAAGATATGTGGCCACGGCATAAACTTTTTACCAGCGGATTGTTATCGACCTTCACTTTCACTCCTCCAAATAACCGTTCGAAGTCACGGACATCACCAGCGGAGGTGGCGTCATAAATTGTGTAAGCCGACCCTGCTTCTTTCGTTATCAAAGAGAGGAAATCGTGTCCTGTCAGGCAATATTAAACGTCACATATATTATTTATGAATTCACGAGAGAGATTGACGGCAAATACATGCATATTCAATGTTTGACGTTGTCTTACTCTCGCCATTTCACCGTAAGACCATCCTCAACCAGTTCAACCGTGAGACCAGTTCAATGTCTAGTACCATCCTCCTAGCAATAGCTGAGAAAAGCTGCTGTTTCTTTTGCATAGACGATGGAGCGTCCGGCAGAGAACGACACAAGCTCTACAACTCGACTTTTTGTTAACGGCTGGATCTTGTTGGCCGGAGCTTGCCGAAAGACGGTGCAGAGAGCCGGCACAAATGCCGATTTTTTTACAGCCAATCGGACCCGACATGGAAACGTCATGGTTTCGGTAGCTTGCCTCCTGCATAATTGTTTTAGGAAAGTGAGATTTTAAGTCCAGCGATCGGAGGTATACTTAAACAATTCCGCTTCATTCTCCATTAGCGATTGATATGTCGCTTGTTTAATGAAGTCCATACAATTTGGAACTATTCTGAGCAGATTCAGCTGAACATCCTCGTATAGCTCAGTGTCCGCCCCACCGTGACCATCAAGCATTGTCTGCATGTGCTTGGGTTTCGGCACTAGGGTCGATGATTTGCCACCGGAGCGCCGCCGCCGGGGTCGTCGGCGCGCCGGCACGTGCGACCTTGACCTGGGACCGGCGGACAACGAGAGGTGGACACCCACACTTGATAGCTTCGTCGGAACTAGTTGCGCTAACCGAACAGAACATCAAATGACTCACCCTGGTGTAGGAGTGTGTTAGGGCAGTCAAATGGCAGGTCGCAGAGCAGCTCGGCCGCGACATCAGCGCCAACCGATTCCACAGGTCCTAGGAGTTGCCTTCGTGATGAGGTGTTGTTACAATGGAGTTCCGAGTGAGCAAAGCCGAATGTTTTGAGCGGCTAAAAGGTTGTGATGTTTTCAGATCAGATGGAGATATTTTTGTTGATTTCTTCTTCGCCACTGGCATTCAATCAATTAAATTTGAAAGAAAGAGACACTCCCCGAGATTCAGCTGCACATGTGGGAGCAGGCCTGGAGGGCCTGCCATGGGCCCTTGGCCTGCTGGCTCTTGTGTGCCCTGGCCTTGGAGCATAGCCGTCTGGCTAGCTCAGTAAATAGAGCACTGGAGGACAGCAAATAAGGGTAGACCGAAGAAGACTCGCGAAGAATCCAGCCGCCAAATCAGGTGTGGAAGGGACTCGGGACTGAATATTCACTTCGTATCACAGTCGTTCCATTGCGCCTCGTCAAGGAAAAAGGCACGTGGACAAGCATCAGATCGTCTTCCACACGTGTCGGCCGTCCAGTGTATATTCAATTTGCGCGGGAGACCGCTGATGTTTCCGCGCAGGAGCGCCACCACTTCATGTCCCAGACAGATGAACTGCGCTCTGTGTTGTTGACGTCGATGGGTCACTTTATGTGTGAGCTGACCGTGATCGAGCTACGACTCACCGTGATCGGTAGCAAATGTCATGTGTCTGGCCCCGATGAGATATCCAGCGACCAGCCGGTAGTGAAGTATGTGTAGTGGAGCCTGCTGATGACTTGTCATCCAGCCTGGGGGTCAGGGAGGGAGGTTCACAGGAGAAACTTCCCTTCCTTCCTCCTTCCCCTCTTCCGGCAACAGATCATCCCGGATATGCTGCATTGCGGTTAACTGAAATTGATAGGCGATAGTTCGATAGCTTTCTAGAAATGGGGTATTCTTGCATTAAGCCACTTCTTGGCTGGATCAACTCAGAATAAAATCAACATATTCACCAGCTCTGTATCGTTATGAAGAATCACAAATCGCTTCATGAAGAGATCCCACGGAAAAACAACGTAACGCGCGGAACATACATACGTGTTCCATGTTGTTGAACGCGACGTTAAAGTCGATCGCTATTGCAATACTTTGAAGGTTACCTTTTCATGAGTAAAATCGACAAGTATCCTGATGATTATTGCCATCCGACATGCTACCACTACGTCCCAGCACACCGTCCTGCCTGCAACCATCTACACTGCGGTCTGTACACCATACACCCTGGACAAGTCCTCACACCTAGACACCGGTGTGAAGACTTGCCCAGTCGGGTGTAATGTGTGCGCGTCACCATCTGCGGTTGGTTAATTGGTTGGTTATTGGTTTTGCGACACATCGGCCGTTGAGTCATGTAGCGTCGCCAATCTCTCACGCCGGTGGGCCGCGGGCGAAGAGTAGCGACAGCCGAGCGCCGTTCCGTGTACGCTCCTGTGTGTTCAGGTGTGACACTTGATTATCGGCACAACCGGCGTCACGCATCGCCAGGCAATTTATCACGGCCATTGGGCCACATCCGGAGGCCACAACCGATCCACATTCGGTACTGCTGGTGGCTCTCAAATGGCGCCAATGGATCCCAATCCGGCGCCACTGGTGGTTCTCAAATGGCGCCAATGGATCCCAATCCGGCGCTACTGGTGGCTCTCAAATGGCGCCAATGGATCCCAATCCGGCGCCACTGGTGGCTCTCAAATGGCGCCAATGGATCCCAATCCGGGCACTGTGGTCTCAAATGCGCCAATGGATCCCAATCCGGCGCCACTGGTGGCTCTCAAATGGCGTCAATGGATCCCAATCCGGCGCCACTGGTGGCTCTCAAATGGCACCAACCGATCGCCAGCTGGTGGCGGCTGTCAAAATTGTCGCACTAAGCTGAGACCGTAGATCGTTGTCAATAAAACAGCAATGGTGCAAAAAAATGTCCGTGCAATGTAGCACTCTTGTAGGAGTAGGCGAAACATTGCGCAGTCGCTCAGCAAACAATTTCATCGAACAACACACGCGGAATCAAGAAAAGTAGGTCATTCTTCTGCGCACCACATTATATTTCACTTTAGAGGATGTACACTGTAAACACATCGTGCATAACTCGGCACTTGATTTGTATTCGCTATTTGTACGTCTTTCAATTGCACGGAAGGCCGCCCATTCGGAAGGAACAGTAACAATCGTACGCAGGAAAATCCGATGTCTGAATTTATGCTTCGAAGAAATGGAATTAAACGTGTACCTTAACACAACGTGTACCACACAGCAAAATTTGCCAGACATATCCATTAACACAACTAGCATCCTAGGAAACAGGGAAAACAGCATAGAGGTGCTGTAGACAGTGGCAAAGAAAACTATAAAAGAAACAAAAAACAAATCAAATGTACAAGAAATAACAACGGATCGGGTATTTAACAATAATCTGCAATGCACCAGCTTGAACAAACTTAACCTCTTAAAAATAGGCAACAATAACAACAGCATTGTTAACATGTAAAGAGTATCGTTGTTTGCGCCGAATGTGTTAAAAACGCCATCGGTCTGATGCTTACACACATGAAAGCATGCCAATTACTTCAGACCAACACACGGCTCGTCATGCACACCAGCCCCTCCACCACCTCTACATCTACCAGCCATCCAGATTCATCTGTTACATATGTTTAAGTTAAAAAGTTAAACACAATTTCATCTGATTTGACTCTATTGGAGTTTAATGTTATGTTACGTTTAGCTGAACGCAAGGGAACGTTTACGGCAGCAGATTAAATAATCGTGCATTATTGTTGAAGACTACAACAGAAAACAAATATCTTCCAAATCGAGCGGAATTTTTGTGAAATTGTACGCATATAAAGCAAAACAGCACAGTCGGCAAAGATGTTTGGAATGGTAAACAACAGTAAATGGGACCTACATAGACGTCCATCTCGGTCCCGCTCCAGCTCACTTTGTTGCTGCCAACTGACGCTTCGCGCATCACAGCTTGCAGAACACGCGCTACAACTGGCAGAGCACGCGCTACAACTGGCAGAGCACGCGTCACAGCTGGCAGAGCACGCCTCACAGCTGGAAGAGCACGCCTCACAGCTGGCAGAGCACGCGCTACAACTGGCAGAGCACGCGCTACAACTGGCAGAGCACGCGCTACAACTGGCAGAGCACGCTCACAACTGGCAGAGCACGCGTCACAGCTGGCAGAGCACGCCTCACAGCTGGCAGAGCACGCCTCACAGCTGGAAGAGCACGCCTCACAGCTGGCAGAGCACGCGCTACAACTGGCAGAGCACGCGCTACAACTGGCAGAGCACGCGCTACAACTGGCAGAGCACGCGCTACAACTGGCAGAGCACGCGCTACAACTGGCAGAGCACGCGTCACAGCTGGCAGCCTCACAGCTGGAGAGCACGTACAGCTGGCAGAGCACGCGCTACAGCTGGCAGAGCACGCGCTCAACTGGCAGAGCACGCGTCACAGCTGGCAGAGCACGCGTCACAGCTGGAAGAGCACTCCTCGCAGCTGGAAGAGCACGCCTCACAGCTGGCAGAGCACGCACCACAGCTGGCAGAGTCCGAGCCGCAGTTGACAGAGCGTGAATCCTGCACGGAGGTGCTAATCCCTTCAACTCGTACCACACCCGCCGATGCCCCTATGTGCTAATCGCACAACACCACATCACGTCGCTCGCCATATTTGTAACCCTGAGGCGCCTTAGTGCATTGGCCGACGAGAAGGGTTTTCCCGGCATCGTGCCCTCACAGCTTGTCACGCATTATGTTCCGCAGTACGACTCGCGCTACCTTCCACAGCACGGTTATCGCTACCTCCGTCATGGCAAGTCTCGCTGCCTCCTGCAGCACAGTTCTCGCTACATCCGGCAGCGCAGTTCCGGCTACCTCGGACAGCGCAGTTCTGGCTACCTCCTGAAGCACAGTTCTGGATACCTTCGGCAGCGCAGTTCTGGCTACCTCCGGCAGCGCAGTTCTGGCTACCTCCGGCAGCACAGTTCTGGCTACCTCGGACGGCGCAGTTCTGGCTACCTCCGGCAGCACAGTTCTGGCTACCTCCGGACGGCGCAGTTCTGGCTACCTCCGGCAGCACAGTTCTGGCTCCACCATTCTCCGGCAGCGCAGTTCTGGCTACCTCGGCAGCGCAGTTCTGGCTACCTCGGACAGCGCAGTTCTGGCTACCTCCGGCAGCACAGTTCTGGCTACCTTCAGCAGCGCAGTTCTGGCTACCTCCGGCAGCGCAGTTCTGGCTACCTCCGGCAGCGCAGTTCTGGCTACCTCCGGCAGCGCAGTTCTGGCTACCTCCGGCAGCGCAGTTCTGGCTACCTCCGGCAGCGCAGTTCTGGCTACCTCCGGCAGCGCAGTTCTGGCTACCTCGGACAGCGCAGTTCTGGCTACCTCCGGCAGCGCAGTTCTGGCTACCTCCGGAAGCGCAGTTCTGGCTACCTCCGGCAGCACAGTTCTGGCTACCTCCGGCAGCGCAGTTCTGGCTACCTCAGGCAGCGCAGTTCTGGCTACCTCCGGCAGCGCAGTTCTGGCTACCTCCGGCAGCGCAGTTCTGGCTACCTCCGGCAGCGCAGTTCTGGCTACTCCGGCAGCGCAGTTCTGGCTACCTCCGGCAGCGCAGTTCTGGCTACCTCCGGCAGCGCAGTTCTGGCTACCTCCGGCAGCGCAGTTCTGGCTACCTCCGGCAGCGCAGTTCTGGCTACCTCCGGCAGCGCAGTTCTGGCTACCTCCGGCAGCGCGGCCGACTTATTGTACTCGTCCAGCGTTTGTTGGTGCTCAGTCCGAACTGTTGTCTAGCGGATCGTGTTTGAGTCGAGGTTGCGAAGTGCGCTGCCCGCCTCCATCCTCTGCTGGATGTGCTTCAGATTTTCGGGTCGCCTGTGGACATAAGGCGAGTCAGCCCGGAAGCCATTGGTAGCCACCGAGCATCGACAGCGAAGCTTCAGCTGCGCCGAGGTGACCGATCTGACCTATGTCTGTGCGACAAACCAAACGCCACAGTTAATAACATAAGCCATGCTCGACCTAACTGATGAGAGTGCAAGACCGTAGAGCAGGATGACAACTGACTGCATATACGTGCTTGAAAATACTTAATCATTTGCTTCATTAGGTAGCATAGCAAGCACACAATTGAGATATCTCCATCAGTAGAAATATCAAACTTGTCGCGACAATTTAGCGTTCCCTCGCCTATATAGCTATGCTACTGCAAGACCAACATTGTCATTGCTAATGATTATGCTGGGCAAGTTTCAAGCTCATGTCAGAAGGCAAACAGGGTGCAAACAGAGTAGAGCCCACGTAGTATACAAGCCGTGTACGAACAAGCGCCTGGTCTGCTCACCTATATTTGTTCTCTGTGACAGATGAGAAGAGCGACTGCTTGCAGTCCTTGTAATACTGCCAACAGGCGCCACGCTCCTTTCCCGACTTCTCTGCCGTCATGTACTCTGAGAGTATTTCATCGGCATACGGTGTGACGCTGACACTGTGATAGTAGCATAGCACGCATCAGCCATGCAAACAAAAATGTCACCCAACAAAATGTGCCACAATATTTGTCGCAGCTTATCATATGTAAATGAGATCAAGGCAAGCTACGATGTGATTCAATGAGCATCTCGGTAAGCTTTTGAAAGACAACACACTACTCTGTCAGAGCACATGACAGGAAGCAGTGTCGTAGCTAGTGTATGTGTGAGGGAGGGGGTTACTGGGGACATTGAACCCATCCGTAATTTCTAGGGCATCTGTGTGGTGTGTAGAAGGGCACCCCAACCGTTGTAGTGCGCTGATTGACAACTTGGCCGTTGTAGGGATACCTCTGCAGTATGGAAAGGGTCATTTCAGCCATTATAGGGGTGACGCTACAGTCTGGGGAGAGGGACACTCTGGCTTTTGTTGGGGCACCTATGCTGGAGTGCCTGCATGCTGCAAAAAGGGGCTCCCCAGCCATTGCATAAGTACTCATGTAGTCTAAATAGTCGTTACTTCGCAGGGAGAACCACCCCAACTATTGCACAGACACTCCAGCCTTCCCAGGAGATCCTGGGAAGCTCGTCGAATCTCACGTGTGAGGGTTATTTTTGGATTCTTTGAGGGTTTTTTTTTCTCTGTTCATCCGGCTCTAAAGATATCCACAGAAAAAAGGGTGTCGAGTTTGGAGAGTGCGCCTGCCAGTGGTAGCTATTATTCGGCTGATGACAGCCAGGGAAATGCTACTCCAGGCACCCCGGTGCGATGTTGGAAGTGTTGGGAGCCGCGCCATCCTCCTGGAACCAGGCGCCGTGTATATCCTCTTGATATTCGATTGTCACTCGCCCTCCAGAAGCGATCTGGCTTTCCTGTGCACCGTTGCTTGGTGATGGTGGGCACTGGGCAGTCGGGTACTTAAACAAAAATGGCCCAATGCTGTCCTTGGCACTGATCTCCACACCAGGTGGGGATTTTTTTTTACTATGTAGAGGCTTTCCCTGAACAAGTCTGGCTGTTTGTGGGTCAGAATTCCGCAGCTTTGCGTGTTGACGCAGGCGTTCAGGTGGAAATAATCCGCGTCGGTGATCAAAATCCTCTTGGAAAACACAGACTTAGCTGTGCACTTATCGGATTACCACCTGGCGAAGACGAACCGCTGTTTCCAGTCAGCTGCATTAAGCCGGTGGTGGATGGCCAACCTTCGAGGCGTCAGTCCTAGGTCTTTGAGAACGGGGGCGATTGACCCGTAGTTGCCGCCAAGTTCTTGGGCAAAATTTTCGGGCGGATTTTGATGGACCTTGTCCAACGGCAGCCCTCGTGTTCTCTACGCCTTCAGGAGTCCCACACACGACACGATTGCAAGTGGTAATAGTTCCTTCCTGATAATGTCCATGTCACTTGCTGTGAACTGACCGCAAAAGCCGCCTGAATTGTCATTCGAAATGAACTGTGCATTCGCCAAGAAACTGTGGACATTTCTCGGGTCCTCTCGGTACTTGTGTAAAATCGAACAAAGGTGCCCTTTAAAAAGTGATCTTAAGCTCTGAAGAAATGCATCCTCATAATCAGCGAACACATAGCTTTCAAGTGCATCTTATTTTTTAGGTGACTTGTCTTCTGAGTACCCCGAGCCCCTCCAACAAACGGTGATTGAAAACAAAGAACACATCTAGTATTTGAAAATCAATTGGGTAAAATTCAGAAGGCTTGATGTAAGGGGACCCATTAAGTAGTTTCTTTATCTTATATGTATGTCTGGATGCACATTGTGTTCTTGCCATTTCACTGTTGGGTATGAACATCTCTGATGGACGTCGCAGATGGCCTTACATTCCTGTTTTGCCCTGCGCTCCGATTGTTGGACGGGAGCCATCTTCATTTATGTGTGTTTTTTTCTGAAGTATGGGAAAGCAGTTCTCTAAAAACATCCAGTAAAGCAATTATCAAATGCTCTATAAGCCGAGTTCGTTATCCCAACATGTAATCGTAGACCATGCACTTCCCAACTCTGTAGGGTCTGCAGATTATGGAGAAGCTACAGTCTGACATCTTATGCTACATGTTATGGTCAACTAGCAGGATCTGTCGGTTATGGAGAAGCTACCAACAGGAGGCGGACGCACATCTAACTATCTCTGCGGGATCTGTAGAGTTTGGGTGTGACACACATGCCGTCGCTCTCAACACCAGCATCACAACGCCGCAAAAAGAGCACCTCGGACACGACTACGCGGCGGAAGACGGTGGTACCTGAACAACATCTGGAGGAACTCTCCGAAGATGCCGTGGTAGGGCAGCGGGTGTTCGTGGGTCTCGCAGATGGCCCGCAGCAGACACGCCTTGCCGTTGTGGCCGAGGTTTGTCACGTAGTCCTCGATCATCTCGAAGAGCACCAACCTGCGGCAGAACATGTGTCATGCCATGCTTCCCTGAATGCCACTTGGGTACCAGGTAGATCTCAAGCGAGCTGAAGCATTGCGATCGTATAAAGTTTGTACGAACTAAGTGATTTCGTTCCCGCTCACTGTGACATACATTGGTCTTGTATAATGTGAGAAGTTCATTCCACTATAAATGGCTCGAAAGGGGTTGCATGAATTAGAAGGTTGCCTTACTAAAGATGAATTAAGGAGCGTGGTTTGCCTGCCTTTTAAGTTTTGACAGTAGAGCATGCTTGCGACTGCCATTTGTTCGAATCTGTACAAGAGAGACCCTTATTGCCACTTCTGTCATGTGATTGATACTGTTTTCTGTCTCACAGAAATTCCTGAGTATATGCTTTCATAAAGATTCGCTGAGGTAGCTGATAACATTGGACCTCACGGCTTACCAGAAGCATGCCCGAAGGTTGTGATATGTGTTGTGACATGTGGTCCGGTATTGTGACATGTTTGACAGACGCTACGACGTTTGTGCCGGTGCTATGAGGCGTGGGCACGTGTTGTGACCGTAGCTGGTGCTGCGGACGGTGTTGTGGCGTAAGGGACTGCGTTGTGATGTGTGGGCCGGTGTGATGACGTGAGGACCTATGTTGCAACGTGCGAGTCGGTGTTGTGGCATGAGGGACTGTTTTGACGGGTTAGCCCGTGTCGTGGCGTTTGTGCCGGTGTTGTGACGTTTGTACCGGTGTTGTGACGTTTGTGCCGGTGTTGTGACATGTGGACCTGTGTTGTGACATGTGGACCTGTGTTGTGGCGTTTGTGCCGGTGTTGTGACGTTTGTACCGGTGTTGTGGCGTTTGTACCGGTGTTGTGGCGTTTGTACCGGTGTTGTGGCGTTTGTACCGGTGTTGTGGCGTTTGCGCCGGTGTTGTGACATGTGGACCTGTGTTATGACGTGTGAGCCAGTGTTGTGACATGAGGGCTGTTGTTGTGACATGTGGGCTTATGTTATGACGTGTGAGCCCATGTAATCCTCTATGTCGACGACTAGTCACTCCAATATCACCAGACGAGGCGCCGCAGTATCACCGGACGGAACATCCCCACCGTTCAGGCGACAACACCATAGACGGGTACCGGACAAAAGGCGGTGAACGCAGCAGCGGTATCCTCGACTCATTGGCATTTGTCAGCACCTCCACTGAGAAGAGATCCGGTGGGACGGATGTATGTATTGATGCTCTACTGCCCTCACTCAAAATATGCCACGCGTTGGCAGAACGCGATTGTGTTAGTCGTGGAACTATGGCGGATATGAAGCTCACTGCCCTTGAGCGTTTTCGAAACGTTCGAATCTGGAGAGAAATGCTGGATTTCCAATGGCATTGGGCTACTTTGAAGGTCCATTCCGGCCTATTTGGTCACCGGTAACTGACACGGATTGGTTAGATTGTCCGGCGTTCGCCGCATCCAGTTCTTTGGCTGATGTTCTCCACAGCCAGTCACAGTGGTTAGCCAAGTCACACCACTAGTCACGGTGGTTAGCTAGATCACACCACCAGTCATGGTGGGTAGCCAGCTCACACCGGCAGTCACGATGGTTAGCCAAGGAAAATGAGGATGCATAGAGAAAAGGGATGATACATACACCTTTCTCGATTGACGAACGAAAACCCATCCAAAATGGCAACACCCGCATTTTTTAGCGCTAACAATCATATCCCCCTTCATTTGTATCTTTTTATCTTTCCACTGTCTTCCTACCGCACTCTTTTCATTTGAAATGTTTTGTGTTGTATTCATGACCATGCTGAGAAAGGCGATAATTATCATCGCCTTTCTCGGTCCATTTTATTTTATCCTCATATTGTTCCCCTTCCCTTTCCCTCGCCCCTCCCCCTCTCTCTCCCTCCCTCTCCCTCTCCCTCTCCCTCTTTTTATCTCTCTCTCTTTTTTCTCTCTCTCTTTCTCTCTCTCTTTCTCTGTATCCAGCCTCTCTCTTTCCCTCCTGGTCGTTCCCTTTCTCCCCAAGATCTTCTTGCCTCTGTCACCGTTCTCCTTCGATCCCTGTTCCTCCTGTCCCCGACCCCAAGTGTCCATTTCGCACTGCCGCCTTCCACTCTCGCCCGGGTGGCTGATCTGCGCCGCTGTGACATCGCGCTGGTGCCCCGCCGCTGATATCAGAACCAGCATCACCCCCCGGCGGAGGGGACCCGGGTAAAACCCCTCCCACTGCCCTACACGGAGAGGAGATCGGCCGCTATGACACACGGGACCCGGGTAAAACCCCTCCCGCTGCCCTACACGGAGAGGAGATCGGCCGTGCTGACGGACTGGAGACGGACGAGACCCGGGTAAAACCCCCGCCGCTTCCCTACACGGAGGGGAGACCAGCCGTGCTGACGGACGGGAGACGGACGAGACCCGGGTAAAACCCCCGCCGCTGCCCTACACGGAGAGAAGACGAGCCACGCTGACGGACGGGAGACGGACGGGACCCGGATAAAACCCCTCCCACTGCCCTACACGGAGGGGAGATCGGCCGCTATGATACACGGGACCCGGGTAAAACCCCCGCCGCTGCCCTACACGGAGAGGAGACCAGCCATGCTGACGGACGGGACCCGCGTAAAACCCCTCCCGCTTCCCTACACGGAGAGGAGAGCGGCCGCGGCATCAGATTGGCCGACGGAGCCGGCGGCGCCAATGCACTTTCGCCCAGCTCGCCTGTCCGCCTGCGGTGCGGTGAAACGGCTGCCGCTTCTGCCCGACTCAGCGATGCAAAGCTGCAGCTCCATCTCGGCACATAAACGCCGCCGGACACCGTCCGCGGTCGATTGGCATGCCTCGAGTTGCCGCGTTTTTAGGCGCGCTTGCCTGTTGCTAGAGACAGAAATACATCGATGTATATGGGCGAGGCGATTCTGCGCTATTGGTGTTGTCCACGCAACGCCAGTCAGCACAGGAAGCCATTTGGTGTTGCTGATGCGATACCAGTCACCTCAGGAGGCCTGCACTGAATCCAATGGAGAACGACGCAATTAATCGCATCACATAGAGCGGTAATACTTAGAATATCCGGATGCGTTCACTTCCGAGATATACTTAATGGTCCATTCCACAAGAAATCAACACGAGAGAGACAAAACACACAATATTTTATATATTGATGAAATGATTGTGTGGGGTTATCTGATGCGCCGAATCTAGCTGTGCAATTAAAAAAAGATAAGATAAACGGTCAAAGAGTTATAGCCTCGGATATTTTTGAGATGTCACCCAACAAGGTGTCTTTTGTTGTCCTTAGCGCAGTGAAGAACTATAACAATTGTGCAAAAGTACATATTAGTGAATTCACAATAACCCAATACATGCTTTAGTTATTTCCGAATTATCATTTACGGGCTATTTCAGCTCATGACATATTGACCTAAGGTCATGTGAGCTACTTTAACGTTCGGGACAGTAGCAATGCGAATTCTGAAAACGCAAAAATGAAGTTCGATATCTTGTCTTTGGAATAAAAAGAAGAAAAGTAGGGTTTTGCCCATACAACTCTACATATCACTTCAAGTTAGGCCTACATGGCTGTTTTTGCGCCAGCTTAACATGGTCTATTTAAATATTTCTCTAGAACGGAATACTACTGAAATATAAACATTTTGATGTTGAAGGCAGGTGATGGGATGAGAATGTGAGTCATCTGATATTCATTGTTGTGTTCCAACTTGGTGCAGAGTCAAGGGTTAAACAGAAACTGCTGAAATATCTCCGAATTGTGGACGGTGGCCCATTCCGCGAAAAATCAACAAGTGAAGGGACCAAAATACCGCCGTACATTTTATATTTTGATAAGAACACTTATATAGTATTAGGTTGTCTCTATAAAGTCCGGCTGTGTAATCGTGAGAAAGATCGGAGCAACAGTTACGGAGCTACGAAGCCTCGGACCTTTTTTTAAAGGTAACCTAAGTCTTTGGGTGACTGGAACTCAATGAAGGGTACCACGAATTGCACGCAGCTATATATCGCTGAACTCGTCATGATCTGCATCTTATGGTATCAATATATAACTTTTGTTCACGCGTTTTTTGTGTGGAAATCGTGAATTGTGACCTAACACAGCTTGGCCTAGTTTAATCCTTTAGGCAGTTGCAATGCTCTTTTGGAAATTCAAAAGTGACGAAGGGTGATTTGCGGAATCCTAGATCATCACTTATAAGGAGAAAAGGTATAGAAATGCTCACCGTGTGCAATATCTTTTTCATCAATGTCAGCACATCAAAAATGTGCAAACATGTTTGATCGAGAACACCGAAGGCTTTTTAGCACCACAATCTCTGTAATATCAACCTTATGGAGCTTCTAACTCCACATTATGGAAACGAAACGATGAGCCTCATTGACTGAACAAGCACACAACAACAATCTTTGAATACTTAAGAACAAATCTGGCGCCGACGCTTCCATTAGCACATGCTGATCCGGAAATAATCGAATTGGATCATGCGCCGTCTACACCAGTGAAATATAATAAAGTAGCATAATTACCAAATACAATGAAATACAACAATGTGTTGCAGTACAGTATTATAGTGTAATGCAAGGTAATGATCTACATGTCTGCATATCATACCATATCCTGTCAGAATTTCAGTTCAGGCCGATGATCTGTCACTGCGATAATATTAATCAACACAATCTGCATCAGCGCGCACAGAGCGTACACAGCGTACACAGCGCGTACAACACGTCTCGCTTCGCCCAGCTACGATTGACACACACCCCGAGTCGGTAAACAGTTCATGAACTACTACGGTGCTGTGGGTCACCGATACGAATCTGTGATACCCCTGTGTTCCTTTCACCGAGTTGGCTTACGAGAAGCGCTCGGTGAGGTGGGTCGCGTCCATTGTCCCCATGCTTTAATACGAATATGAACTTGATGCAGCTGACTAGCTTATGCGACAGATACTCAAGCATGTCCTTCGCCGTCAGTATCTAGTAGTCAGCGGGCGCTTGAAGCTCTTTTGAGCGCGCGGCACGATGGCTGTGCCCCCGATGCCTTCGCAAGCGCCTTTGCAATGAGGTGTGACAAAAAGCCACTCACAGGGTACCCCAAAATCTGTTTGATGGCAACATACATTGATGAAGTCATGCTTATTCGCATACTGTGCAGCACTATCGTCAGTGAAGTACATATTTTTTTTTAAGTCAAGTTCTTCTGTCCGAATTTCTGGATAAGCAGTTGCAGGAGCGCATGCACCAAGGTGGTGATGTGCTTTGTGCTGTCAAAGATACAGCAGCAGCTTTGATAGCACATAATCTCGTCCTCACGCCGGTACACTACAAACTGGTGCACCGTGTACTTGGACGAATCCCAGTGGAAGCCTTGAGCTGCTCTTGAAGCACATATTTGTCCTAAAAGGCGATTGAATAGTTTGATTTGAATGTCGTGGGCTCATATCAATGGATTGATAATTTCATTAGGCTGGGAATTTAGACATATTCCGAGAAATAATTATTTGGGTGAATACTGTTTACACTGAAATACTGAAATGCTGTTAATACCGAAAATTGTTTGGGAATGTATTATTTATTCCGGCAGGGAATTGCCGAAGGTTAATCGTCACGAGTGCGCGGCTGGAGGGAGAGAGGAACTGCAATCTTCCTGTCTTAAATATCGACCACAGGAAAACGGCGCTCGGCATGCCTGACGACGAATCTTCTCGCGTGCCGGCACGTGCCACCGGCGGTGACGTGCTCACCTGTCGCCCAGCGGGTGCGGTGTGTAGTTCTGGCGACTGCGCCGGTGGCGGCGGCGCCGGTTACCCTGCTGGCCGCCACCGCCGCCGCCGCCCCCGCCGCCGCCCCGCCGCCGCCGCCGCCGCCGCCGCCGCCGCCCGCCGCCGCCGCCGCCGCCGCCGCCGTCGCCGCCGCCGCCGCCGCCGTTGCCGCCGCCGCCGCCGCCGTTGCCGCCGCCGCCGCCGCCGCCCCCGTCGCCGCCCCCGCCGCCGTTGTCCCGGCCCGCCTGCGGTCCCATGCCGGCGTTGTCGCGGCCGACCGGGATCGACAGGCCCGGCACCAGGCCCCATGGGTTGAACTCGTCCGTGATGCCGAAGTCGTCGAACGACACTGGAAAAGATGGCCAGTGGGTGGCCCCAGCTTTAGTATTTGGTACAATGGTGCCGCTGTTCGCTCTTGCATCTTGCATTGCGCATTATGTTGTGTACTGTTTATTGTGGTTTGGGTAGTTTATTGTGCTAGCTGGCTTGAGTATATCATGTTGACATCTGTAGTCTCTTAATATAATCACTGCATTACTAATATAATATAAATATTGGGTCAACGAATTCCGCCACCGCCTCAAATTGGTGTGGTAACATTGAGATATTCTCACCGAAGAGCACCGAAAGAGAGCACCGAGGGCCTAGCCATACAAATACAGAGGCCTTATTAGACAGGACTAGCCCCTGACATACTTGTCTGCTAGGAGTGGCCGGTTTTACCACAAGCATGTGATCTGAATGGTATCTGTGTTGTTCTCATATTTGCTATACATCCGAAAGATATATATTTATATTTCCCAGGCCACTCCACATCACACGGCCCATATCACTGGGTTGATCTATTGTAGCAGTGAAAAACGTCAGCATGGTCGTAAATGAAGAAATATAATATATATGAGCTATAGGCTAATAGGTTTGTCAAAACATTTCCGTGTCCCAAACAGAATAGCTCGAAAGCTGGTTTTCAAGAACAGGCACGACGTGACATACCCTATCTTGACCCTTTTTTACCACGACGATTAGAAATCCATTCATCTGTGTTAGTTCCTAAAACAATGGAGACAGAAAAGAATATTTGTCTTTACAACAACAAAAATCCAGGGATTTAAGCCGAAGTCCGTGTATGTACTTAACATGCCATCTCGTGACTTCATTACCGGCCAGGATGCAAATGTAGGGGATGCTTCGGGCTCTCGATAACCATCCAACCGGTGTATTGCATTGTATCCTAGCGTAAGTAGATCGGAAGTTAGGCTGGCTCTCAATGACCCCGCCCCCTCCCTCTCGACCCGGCGAAGGCGGATTTGTCGACCGGCCCGGCGAGGGTTACAAGTGGCATTTCAAGTGAGACACCCGGCAGCGTCGTGAGTAAACGTGTCCACAGTACTCTTGACCATGCAGTTCTCATACGGCCTCGCGCTCCCACCTCCGTTCAACGGTGCCTGTTTGGACCTGCGTCCTCCCGCAACATTTTCACAACGTCTCGACACACTTGTTTGAAATGAGACGCAAAAGTGTTTTCCTGCAGAGCAATGACTGGGTGGGGCCGCCAATGCTTTCCTTCGTCAGCTTCTCCGGGGTAGGCAGTAGTTTCGGTAGCGAAGCCTGCGTCAGGAGCACGCATGAAACAGCACATGAATTGACCAGTATTGGGCTCCGTCGGAAGGAGAGAGGGAGGTGGTATGTCACCCTGGAGTTTGAATGATGGAGAATGGTCCTTCAACTGTGATGGACACTAACCGTCATTCCGGGGCCTGGTAGTTTAGTTGGGTGGTATCAATGTGTGAATGATTTCCACCCATCACTAGAGTGTTCAATGGAAAGAGCGGATCTAAGCAAAACTAGCAGCATTCCATTTCCAAACATCCAAGTCACGATAGATCCCCATGGTAAATCCGTAGTTGAGCTGCATTACAACGTGGCAGGTGGCCAGACTGGCGACCATGCAGGTGACCGGGCAGGTGACCGGGCAGGTGACCGGGCAGGTGACCGGGCAGGTGACCGGGCAGGTGACCGGGCAGGTGACCGGGCAGGTGACCGGGCAGGTGACCGGACCTGGCAGGTGACCGGGCAGGTGACCGGGCAGGTGACCGGGCAGACGGGTGACCGGGCAGGTGACCGGGCAGGTGACCGGGCAGGTGACCGGGCAGGGCCCGTGCCGGACGACTGGTGCCTGGGGTGACCGGGCAGGTGACCGGGCAGGTGACCGGGCAGGTGACCGGGCAGGTGACCGGGCAGGTGACCGGGCAGGTGACCAAGCCATCTGTTGGCGCCGATTCTCCGGTACAAGTGGAGTTTGGTGTGCCTGCTGACCCATGCCAGGCACCCGCCAGTGTCGGCCAGCAGAGCTAGTGGGCAGCTGATGACGCAGCAGCGGTCACGCCGCAACGGACGCGACGAAGGCAGACATTGGCTGGCAACAGCCCCCACCCCCTCCCCATCTCTCGATATACACGTGGACGCAGAGGCCAGGCTGAAACTCAGATAGCTCGGCACCGACTTGACAGTTTGAGTTGACCCTGGCATGAGTTCGAACCCGTTTCCAATTTGTCCCATGATTTTGTCCCATTTCCCTCACCCACGCCCAGCTATCTCCGGAACAAATTAGTTGGTTTTACATGATGGTCCGGTATGCGCATGCTCGTCGACGATGGTCGAGGTTCGTCGGCATGATCATCGACAGAACATCAGGTATGTGGCACTTAGCCTTACAGTGGCAGTCAAGGATCGTCCAGAGTGGCACGACCATTGACAGATCATCAGATAGATGGCACTAGCCTCACGGAAAATGCCTGTGCTGGTGGCAATGTCACGGACATGTCACAAAACGCAAATTTTTTAGCTTTTTATGGCAGCATGTAGAAATTCCGAATATCGATTTATCCAGGGAAACTAAGTGCAAGTACCAGGGGTAGCATTGCGCTGGTGAAAGCATACTCGTGCAAAGGAAACCTATGCAAATGTACATAGATAGCAAATGCATTTTACCAACTCAGTCAAGTTATTCCAGATAAGCACACTCACAACCACTCATACATTACAGCGCTGCGACACGTGGTGCCTCAGCCCATAGCCACACACACTTTCAAGCAGTGATATTTGTATTAACCAATAGAATTAGTCGAACTATTATGATACCCAGATTTGATTTAGTTCCATTCGATTTGATACAATTCCATGAAGTAATGCCTGTGAAATTACTTTGCATGAAGTAAAGTAATTTCACCAGTGCTCGTTTTCGTCTGCATGCCTGGTCCATATTGGGAAATACTGGGAGCGTTATATTGTATGAAGCCTTTCGTGCAGGAATTGCAATAGCATGCGACACATTCAGTTCCTATGTAAATAATGCCCCGAAATGCATAATTGTGTTTTATCATTGTATATAGAGCATGCTTCCGAGCGGTTCATTTTCCGCCCACCGAATGTGGACTGTGGTGGACAAACAACCGTGATTCAGGATTCCCCGATATTTCCATGAACGATCCCGCTATGTAACGCCATTTTCGCACTGCTTCAGTCGAGGGTTTGCGCCCGCCCCAAGCAACTTAACATAGTCTCCAAAGCCTCCAAAACATCGATTGCCAGTCTAGCCCACACTTACTTTTGAACGGGGCCGATATGGTCATGTCAGACACGAAACCTTTGGCCAGGTTCCTGATGAAGGGTATCGCCAATGTTGGCGTCAGGATTAAGATGGTTCCCGGCGGGAATGTTATTCTCTTCTCGTCGTAGTTGAAGGCGATGAATCTCTTCGATCTGCTCTGCTCTTCGTTTTCTGAAACACCGTGGACGTTATTCATATGCACCCACAGCACACGATAGCAATGTTTAATGTGTGATTAAGCAAATAATGGAGCCCATGGCCAACCAGCTGAAGCGAGACTATGCGGGGTTAATTCGTATCATGATCCTCAATTAATATAGCTGTTCATTAGCTTGAAGGAAAAGAGACTGCTTTCATTAAAATTTTCATATTACACTACTGTGACACACATCCTGAGTAAATATTTCATTGCAACTACACCACATAATCGTGAATAGAGAAAAAAGAACAGCTAAACTTACAAAACGATGTAAATACGCAAAATGTGTCGGATAACTCTTGCATGTAGCTGAAGGTGTCCGACAGCTTCATAAAGAGGAAAACATGGCAGCTTATGTTGTAGAAACATGGCCAGTGTCGCACCCACATGGGGTGTACCGCAAGCACATTGGGTCTACCACAGTCGCATAGGGTGTGCCGCAATCACATGGCGTGTGCCTTGCTCACGTGACGTGTACGGTATCACATGGGGTGGCGCAGTCACATGGGGTGCCCCATGTGACTGCGGGTGTCACATGCGCCATGTGACACACCCCATGTTACTACGGCACACCCCATGCGGTCACATGGGGTGCCACAGTCACTTGAGGTGCCGCAGTAATATGGGGTGTGCCGTAGTAGCATGGCGTGTGCCACAGCCACATGGGGTGTGCCACGGCCACACGGGGTGTGCCGTAGTCAGGTGGGAGAATGTGCGTGGTTTGGGGTGTGAAGATAGCTTGGTTAGGTGTAGTTTGAGGTATAAAGCTGGGTGTAGTTAGAGGCCGAAGTCTCGACTATGTCCACTTAGTCTGCTGCAGCGCTCCCCATGTTTTGCTGTAGCACACCCACTAGTCAACTGCAACACGCCCAATGTTTTGCTGTAGCACACCCAGTGGTCTGCAGCAGCACGTCCCTTGGTCTGATCAAATCAGTAGCATGCCTACTGATTTGATGTAGCACGCCCACTGGTTTGCTGGAACACGCCCACCGTAGCTGGAGCCGTAGCACGCCCACTGGTCTGCTGGACCACGCCCACTGTAGCTGGAGCCGTAGTACACCCACTGGTCTGTTGGAACACGCCCACTGCAGCTGGAGCCGTAGTGCACCCACTGGTCTGCTGGGACACGCCCGCTGTAGCTGGAGCCGTAGTACACCCACTGGCCTGCTGGAACACGCCCACTGTAGTTTGAGCACGCCCACTGGTCTGCTGGAACACGCCCACTGTAGCTGGAGCTGTAGCACGCCCACTGTTCTGCTGGAATACGCCCACTGTAGCTGGAGCCGTAGCACGCCCACTGGTCTGCTGGAACACGCCCACTGTAGCTGGAGCCGTAGCACGCCCACTGGTCTGCTGGAACACGCCCACTGTAGCTGGAGCCGTAGCACGCCCACTGGTCTGCTGGAACACGCCCACTGTAGCTGGAGCCGTAGCACGCCCACTGGTCTGCTGTAACACGCCCACTGCAGCTGGAGCCGTAGCACGCCCACTGGTCTGCTGGAACACGCCCACTGCAGCTGGAGCCGTAGCACGCCCACTGGTCTGCTGGAACACGCCCACTGTAGCTGGAGCCGTAGCACGCCCACTGGTCTGCTGGAACACGCCCACTGTAGCTGGAGCCGTAGCACGCCCACGGCTGCTGAACACGCCCAGCTGGAGCGTAGCACGCCCACTGGTCTGCTGTAACACGCCCAATGTAGCTGGAGCCGTAGCACGCCCACTGGTCGCTGGAACACGCCCACTGTAGCTGGAGCCGTAGTACGCCCACTGGTCTGCTGGAACACGCCCACTGTAGCTGGAGCGAGCACGCCACTGGTCTGCTGGAACACGCCCACTGTAGCTGGAGCCGTAGCACGCCCACTGGTCGCTGGAACACGCCCAGGCGTCGTACGCCACTGGTCTGCTGGAACACGCCCACTGTAGCTGGAGTCGTAGTACGCCCACTGGTCTGCTGGAACACGCCCACTGTAGCTGGAGCCGTAGCACGCCCACTGGTCTGCTGGAACACGCCCACTGTAGCTGGAGCCGTAGCACGCCCACTGGTCTGCTGTAAACGCCCACTGAGCTGGAGGTAGAGCCACTGGTCTGCTGGAACACGCCCACTGTAGCTGGAGCCGTAGCACGCCCACTGGTCTGCTGGAACACGTCCACTGCAGCTGGAGCCGTAGCACGCCCACTGGTCTGCTGTAACACGCCCAATGTAGCTGGAGCCGTAGCACGCCCACTGGTCGCTGGAACACGCCCACTGTAGCTGGAGCCGTCGTACGACCACTGGTCTGCTGGAACACGCCCACTGTAGCTGGAGTCGTAGTACGCCCACTGGTCTGCTGTAACACGCCCACTGTAGCTGGAGCCGTAGCACGCCCACTGGTCGCTGGAACACGCCCACTGTAGCTGGAGCCGTCGTACGACCACTGGTCTGCTGGAACACGCCCACTGTAGCTGGAGTCGTAGTACGCCCACTGGTCTGCTGGAACACGCCCACTGTAGCTGGAGCCGTAGTACACCCACTGGCCTGCTGGGACACGCCCGCTGTAGCTGGAGCCGTAGTACACCCACTGGCCTGCTGGGACACGCCCACTGTAGTTTGAGCACGCCCACTGGTCTGCTGGAACACGCCCACTGTAGCTGGAGCTGTAGCACGCCCACTGTTCTGCTGGAATACGCCCACTGTAGCTGGAGCCGTAGCACGCCCACTGGTCTGCTGGAACACGCCCACTGTAGCTGGAGCCGTAGCACGCCCACTGGTCTGCTGGAACACGCCCACTGTAGCTGGAGCCGTAGCACGCCCACTGGTCTGCTGGAACACGCCCACTGTAGCTGGAGCCGTAGTACATCCACTGGTCTGCTGGAACACGCCCACTGTAGCTGGAGCCGTCGTACGACCACTGGTCTGCTGGAACACGCCCACTGTAGCTGGAGTCGTAGTACGCCCACTGGTCTGCTGGAACACGCCCACTGTAGCTGGAGCCGTAGTACGCCCACTGGTCTGCTGGAACACGCCCACTGCAGCTGGAGCCGTAGCACGCCCACTGGTCTGCTGTAACACGCCCACTGTAGCTGGAGCCGTAGCACGCCCACTAGTCTGCTGGAATACGCCCACTGTAGCTGAAGCCGTAGCACGCCCACTCACCTCCGGCCGTCGCGTTGGCGCGCAGTAACCAGTGGAGATCGGGGCTGGTCGGCACCGCCTCGCTGTCCGCCAACGTGGCGCACGCGTACACCACCGCCACCACCGCCAGCGTAGTCAGCACCATTGTACCTGGAGCCAAGGCGGCAACTGCATTAACAGGCGCGCCGAAGGGAGGGGAGGGGAATTCCGTTAGCGAGGTGAGGAAGAACTCCGCTCATCCTCTCTGTTTTTAGAAGATATCTCATAAATGGGCAAGAATATTGCAATGAAATCTTGTGGATTCGATGCCAATTGATACGCGCATCGTGTGTAAAAATAATGCTTCAAACCTGTTGGTAAATATATAAACTAAGGGGTGCAAATCTGATTGATTAGTCTCCACGAAGGTTTCGTCCATAGGGGAGGGAGGGGGTGGCGTGACATGACGGGCTCATTTAACTCTGAAGGCATTGCTCCGGGATCGCAACATTTATGCTGCTGAAGGTTCAGTGCAGCTGTAATCTCCCGTATAAATGTTCCATTTCTAACCTTAATAGTTTTCGAGATCTTAGGAGTGGGAACAGAATCCGCCCCTCCGCAGTTTGCATTATGTGAGACACTTGATGCGAGTTTAACCACTGTCTTGGCCGAACGCCACTGACAGCTGATGTAAATTGCCACCGGTTGCACTGTACTCTGCGCGTTCGGGAGCACTCAGAGCAGCACTCTATTGGCATTCAGAGCTGTAATTGACGTCACAGCTCAGGCCAGGCGAACAAGATGAAGTTTTACGGGCTGCGCCTTCCCACTGACTTATCTCAGTGTCCAATCGACAGCTACATGTAGTCGAAGAATTGATGGCCCTGGATCGTCACCAGAGCTTGTTCCCAATAGGTTTGTCTTTTGCGATCAATGTTGACGTAGGATGGTTGACGTCATGACAAGCGAAATTCTAAAACGTTGTCAAATGCCTGGGCACGAATGGACTTCTACACGGCATGTGTGAGTCCTAGAAGGCAAAATTAATAACAATAATGGCAGTAATAATAATAATAAGCAATAATAATACAACTGAAAATGCACACCTTTTATGTTTCACATATGATGATCATACTTAAAGGTTACTAAGAGAAATCGTAGTCAGAGGTCCAGCCAAGACCCCCGCACTTAGGAACCAGAAATACAAAACATAAAACAAGACATTTTGATTTGATATTTCCACTACGAAACCAAACATTTTCGGCGCTCTTCGCAAGTCCAGAGTGGTATCTGTTTCATGACAAATTGTGTTCGTCGGGCCCCTGAAGAGAATTCCGGCTGCGCCCCTCACTGTTGTATTAAAGATAAGGCAAAGCTGATTATATTAGTATTTTGCATCGAAATTCAGTGCAGTACCTTGATGTATAGAGGAGACCGGGTCTAGTTGATGCAATTTGGGGGAAACTCAAACTAACTCATCACTTTGAAATGGAAGCGAGGAGATAGCTACACGTTCGTCAAGCCTAAACCTTCTCGTAACATCCCCGATAATTACTTTTCGTGGCATCCTCTATGGGTTTTCCACCAGAAAGCAAAACGTCGTGCAACTATTGGTTCATCAACTTCCCAGCAGCTATAGCGGTAAATTATTTGTTGACGATGTGTTAAGTTTATGAAATGTAACTTGGTCAAATATATTGTCTATGGGTGGCATTCTTTTACGTCATTTGAAAGGTTCATGTTTCACCCTTGCACTAATAATGTTGGTTTGAGTCCCGCCTAATCACGCCTCATGGTGTATGCCATTTATGGAATGCGCAAATATCCATTCCGTCGCAGCACCTTTTCCTTCATTCAGTCTTTTCTGTCGGGTGAGAAATTCCCGTAGAAATGTTGAATAAGATTATCTTGAAACAGTTTTAGCAAGAAACCTGATAGGATTAGGCAATCCTATGGTGATTTTATTTCCTTACCAGCCCACAAAACGTTGATACAAGCTGATGCTGACACAGACTGATTAATTGCATGCAATCTGCATTAATGCACCCCACAGGTTTGCTGGTGCAGACTGCAGCATGCTATGCAATGTTGCAAATGCCGTGTAACGGTAAACGATGAAAGCACATAAACGTTGCGAAGCTGAAAGAAAATGATACTGATAGCAGACACCTATAAAGTTAGCAAGTTGGTGATAAATTAGAAACTGAGTAGGAAGCAGAGACGTAAAAATTTTACTTTCGCTCCCAAAAAATGTGCCGCATATTTAACACTCCGCTGCCGCCGGTCGAAAGGACTTTTTTGTTTTGCCGCGAGAAGAGGGTGCCAGTAGCAACATCTGTGGTGCCAACCAGGGCAACCGGCTGCATACTTTGGGAGGAAGTGCTGCTGTGACAACCGTCACGTGTATCGACTAGTCCCGGCTTCCCCTGCATGGACAAAATATGGCATTTGCACATCATGTCAACATTATTTCAAACGTAGTGTGTCGTGATATACGGATGATATAGAAAATGAATCACATAATGCAACTTATCCTACTTGCCGCTGCAACCACAGCCAGGGTCCTAAAGAAATACAGCACCTACCAATGCCCATGTCCGGTGTTCTCTAATGATACAATATATGAGGTGATGCACGTGGTAGGTAAATTCTGCATTATGTATAGCCGTGGCAGCATAACCACCGTTGTAGTTTTTATACACTACCGCGTTTTAAATGTTCACGTTCCGTCAGGTAAATGGACCTAGCATCTTTGCAAAATATACTAGATGAGTTGCCGTCATCCAAATGTGACCCAGATATGGTCTGAAGCAATGTCATCCAAGGTCAGATATGCATTTCCATTTATCATTAAACCAATATGATATTTTACTCATCCACGTGTCACATTAGTGCATCGCGCGATTCATGTGCTATATTCCTTAGGCACCTTAGTACATGGCATATACTATATTATTCATTATGTCTCAGACAATTTCGCTAAGCTGGAACAAAATCATGATGCCCCAGTCTCTTACGACATGCAAAGAAAATTGGAGCCAGCTTTGGTGCTTTAGCTTTAGCTCCACTAGGCATTATTTCCAGGAAGTCAATGTAGTATTCTGAAGTACGTGAAGATTGGTGGAATACCTTAAGGTTGGTATGCCAATTTGTAAAAGGTAAGTATGCAGTGTGTAGGAGACTATAAGGCAGTGAGTTTGGCCTTAATAGTTTGTGAGGTACTAGAAAAGCTGGTCAAACAGAATGTTCAGACTGATCTAGATAAGCAAAACCTATTAAGGATACTCAACATAAATTTCGATATGGAAGATCTTCATTAGCTAATCAATTGGAGTTCATGAAGTATGCAACTAGAAAAGTAGACCATCAACTGAAGATGGGTGTTATACACTTGTACTTTAGCAAAGCGTTTAATAAAGGTCATTACAGGCGCCTAATTCATCAACTAGAACAGCATGAGATTGGTGCAAAAGTTATAGTTGGGATTGAGGAACGGCCAAGGGAACGGAAAGGACGGGTTGTGTTAAATGGATATAGATCTGAAAGGAGGAATGTTTTGAGTGGAATGCTACAGGGCTTTGTTCTCGGACATTTCTCGTTATCATCTTTAGTGAACATTCAGATAGTCTGAGGAACATAATTTTGCTATATTTATATTACACCAGAAATAAAATGATATTACTAAAGATAAGCAAACGCTGAAGTTTCATTCAGATATCTTGATCCGTTAGAGCATGACGACTGGCTGGATTTTTTTGGAGGTGACCACACTTGACCTTATCTAACTCGTTGACCCGAGAAGACCTCATCTTAAAATTTTGACACAACATGCCAAACTGATGTGGGAAGAGGTATGCCAAATTTCGGCGCGTTTCAGCGCGCCGTTCTTCCGCTATCCGCGGAAAACCTGGGGAGGGGGAACGGATAACAACTCCCCCGCTAAGAGACGGCGCGGGTTAAGTTTAAACATTTTATAACATGACTTTATGACATATGCCACATCATATGTCACACCGCATGTCACACCATGAATATATGCATGTCACACCATGAATATATGCATGTCACACCATGAATATATGCACGTCACAGCATATGTCATGCTATGCAATTCGCCTATGCTCATCGCATAAAGCCATCGCTTCTTTGAAAAGACCAAGCCATTCACGCAACATAGACCGTGACTGTTGAAAAAGCTTCGAAGGAAATGCCATCTCTAATAGCCATTAGATCCTACAGAAGCGTTTCTTCTAACGCTGTTTCAAAGGTTTATCTAGGTCGAGCATGTCCGGCTATTTGGTTTTCCGGTGGTGAGCGCATCCATTCAGAATCCTTGCGTTTCATCGGTGAGATGAGATAGTGCCGCCGACAGCAGATCTATTACATCACATTTCCGGCCGGTGAAAGCAAAACATACGTCCCCAAAAAGGCCACATCACGTGACATAACACGCCAGCCCGTCACACCAGTCATATTTCGCAGTCTAGTCTATTTGACACTAGTACTATTTCGCAGTCGCAGACTGCGATCATTTTGCAATCTAGTCTGCTTTGCACCAGTACTATTTCGCAGTCGCAGGCACTAGTCCCATTTCGCAATGGTTCCCAGAAAGGACAGCACCTGATTATCTGCCATTCACAGATGAGCACGTGAGGTGGCCGTGAGAGCGCCTCCGCCGCGCGACCGCGTTGTAACGACACACCTGATTGGTGCAGACTGCCGCCGGCAGCGCCGGCGTGCGCGTATCATCGGCAGACTTGCTCGGCGAATTGCTTCGCGGAGTGGAAACTGGTGGCGCTAACTGGTGGGTGTATTTTCCGGCTTCGATCTTTGGTCGCCACCAACGGCAGTACCTGGTTGGCGTGCCGCCCGAGCCGGACTTATCGACTGCTCGACTTGCTTCATTTTATTTTGATTTGTATTCTGTGAGTTTGATCTTTTGTGCTGTGCTGTTTTATCCATTTGACGCGATGTCATAATAGCCATGAATCAATTGTGGATGACCTCAATAAAGTCTGTGTGTTTGTCTGTCTGTCTGTCTGTCTGTCTGTCTCCGAGTCCGACACGAACGCAGTCACAATGAGCAGCGATTCGTTTGTTTCAGATATCGCCCATGTCAAGCGACATGATCGTACGGAGAACAGTGAAGTGTTGGCGTTCGTGCGGCTGTTTGGCATACCCAGAACTTTATGTCTTGAAATGGTCCGTATTTACATAATACAGGGACATCTACCAACCCTTGCCTTCCGAGATAATCTTGGCAGCTTTCTGATCAGAGGGAGAGATGTCCACATCTCGCCACTTTACTCCCAATTGAGACTACAGAGCCGAGAGACTGGAGCTAACACATTGCTTGTCACCAAGCAGATGCAACAGCACCTGGTTGTTTAGCGTCCGACCATCCAATTGTCCTCCAGGGCAGGTCAAAGGTAAGCGTTTCCCGGCACGGCGGTCGTCGTCATCTTCAACTCCGTGCCGTGGATCGACCTCTTTTCGGACAGTCGCGAGAAACGCCAGAGGGCACCTTAGGCTCGTAATACAGGTTCCTCAATAATACCAGTTGACCCTCTGAAACCATCGCGACACATTTTTGAACAGATCGTGAGCCTGGCCGAAATGAATTGCATATCTTCGTGCATAAAAGGTACATTCGGTTTGCCTTCTCACGCTTGCCATCCTAAAGCAACAACTACAATAAGTCAGGCACTGAAGTAAGTTTATCGATGCATGAGACAGACATGGAGACATCTCTGAACTGTGAAGGTGAACTGAACTGTGAAGGTGGCATCATCTGAACTGTGAAGGTGGCAACACCTGGTGCTCGGACGACGGCTAAGAACAGACAACGGCCATCGCACTGCTGGCTTAGTCCCAGAACGCCGACTCTGATTACACCTCTGAGCTGTACGGACGCTGTGGTGCCGACACCCTGCCGGCTCAATCCCAGAACGCCGACTCTGATTATACCTCTGAGCTGTACAGACGCTGTGGCGCCGCCACCCTGCCGGCTCAGTCCCAGAACGCCGACTCTGATTATACCTCTGAGCTGTACAGACGCTGTGGTGCCGACACCCTGCCGCTCAGTCCCAGAACGCCGACTCTGATTATACCTCTGAGCTGTACAGACGCTGTGGTGCCGACACCCTGCCCGCTAAGTCCCAGAACGCCGACTCTGATTATACCTCTGAGCTGTACAGACGCTGTGGTGCCGACACCCTGCCGGCTCAATCCCACAACGCCGACTCTGATTACACCTCTGAGCTGTACAGACGCTGTGGCGCCGACACCCTGCCGGCTCAATCCCACAACGCCGACTCTGATTACACCTCTGAGCTGTACAGACGCTGTCGGGCCACCACCCTGCGGCTCAGTCCCACAACGCTGACTCTGATTATACCTCTGAGATGTACAGACGCTGTGGTGCCGCCACCCTGCGGCTCAGTCCCAGAACGCCGACTCTGATTATACCTCTGAGCTGTACAGACGCTGTAGGGCCGCCACCCTGCGGCTCAGTCCCACAACGCTGACTCTGATTACACCTCTGAGCTGTACAGACGCTGTGGCGCCGACACCCTGCCGGCTCAATCCCACAACGCCGACTCTGATTACACCTCTGAGCTGTACAGACGTTGAGGTGCCGCCACCCTGCCGGCTAAGTCCCAGAACGCCGACTCTGATTATACCTCTGAGCTGTACAGACGCTGTAGGGCCACCACCCTGCCGGCTCAATCCCACAACGCCGACCCTGATTACACCTCTCGGCTATGCAGACGTTGCACGTTTTCTGTCTTCGTGAGCGGAGAGCATCAAACGATGACTGTGCTCAGTTGACGTCGCCGGGCTCTAATTAGCTATGCACTTGTCTGAGTTTGTAATAACTGCACCACGGAGAATGAAAGTTTGCCACCGGGAGGTTCTCACTTGCACTGTCCGCACGCTTATGGTAATGAGATTGCCAATGGCGACTGCAGGTGATAATTCCTTGAGCAAAGTGGAAGTCTCGCCAGCATGCAGGGCCTCGATGCTTTCTGGGGATTATTGTTCAGTGTGCGAATAGAGTTTTGGGTGCATTATTGAAGATGGCAGTACACTACCAGGATCATTATTGATGAGGGTAGTGTGTGTGCTCACTGCGGGGAGGGTGAAGTTATGAAAGAGTTATTGAGAATGTCAATGTTGTTTTGCTTACATATTTGTTTGGTTTTCAAGCAGCGCATGTGAACTTCTCATCGGGGCTAGTTGCCCTAGGTCCCTCCAGGACGTTCAAGTGCATCCCATCGCTCAAGCAGTGTTCTGTTTTCAGCTGATGGCGCCCCTCTCCGAGTAGAAGTGTTGACAAATGCGTCCCTCCAGAACAGCGGCCCCTCCCCCGATCAGAATACATGGATGCACCACTGGTTTGTGAGGGCTGAGAGTCGCTTTACTCTGCGGAAGCCGCATCATTTCGAGTAGATCAACGTGAGTACTGTGACAACTCACTTCAGTTGTCAAATCCTAGCTATAGTTCATCCCCAAGACGAACAACAAAAAAGTGTGCGCAGAAAGTGCACCGTCGAGCGATACGCCTGGGATGCACGACGGTGCACGTGAAATGCACAACACGATGGCACGATGGTGCACACCACAGTATGATAGCGCACACATGTGCACAACACAATGGTGCACACATGTGCACAGCACGATGGTGCACATATGTGCACATCATGATGGGCCACACATAACGATCACTGTGTTGCACATTCTCGACTCACAATTATGGATCGGTGTCGTCTTCCGGTGAAACTGCATGCCAGGGAGGCGAGGGTGGGGTGTGCACCGTGCAGAGCATGCCAGGGGGAGAGACCGGGGTGTGCACCGTGCAGAGCGTGCCAGGGGGTGAGGTCGGGGTGTGCACCGTGCAGAGCATGCCATGACTGCACAAGTATCAATAGCCCAAGTGTGGTGCACATCATGTAATTGGACAGACAATACTTTGTGAAGGCATTAATCCTTTAATGGCAATACTCTTTTAGACCTGAATTTGTACGGGGGATAAACATATTCTGCCCCCTGAGACCTCGGAATCTATCAGGCCGATTTGAAAACTGGATAGTTCAAGCGAATTCCATTAGTATGTTCCTCACGTCTAGATGGCCAAAATGTTAATTTCCACAATGGCGAACTTAGGATGCAAGAAATGGTGGGAAATTGATGAACACCACTTGGAATGTTTTTGTATTTTACATGTTTAAAAAAAACCTTATGGATAATATTGCGCACGCGTCGGCATAAATATTTCCAAATGGTGCAAATAACTCCGCAATGTCCATATATGCAGCATCAAACAGCCAATGGTGTAGCCAGGAGACTCAGAAGGGGTACCATTAGTTAATTGTGGTTAGTCTTTCCTTGCAGTCAGTGAAATAAGTAGGTATTAATTTTCCATTCGTACACAAAATCAGCGTTTGCCGTGAAGTTTTTGAGCGGAGGCGTCGTCGGACAATTATATTAGGGAGGATCCTGAGAGGCCTGAGTGGGAAGGCTACCACAATGATTCGCAAGTGGCCAAAGTCTCCTGACTCCACCATCGTGTGCGATTTTATTTCATTAGTTTGTCCTGAATTTACTCTTCTCCATCCTTCATCCGCCACTGACAAGTGCTACATTCGCCGCACCATTGATTGCAGTCGTTTGAATATGATATGTCCTGAATATCTCTCACCCCCTGGATGCACCATTGGAAAAGTATTCCGGCTTCACTCCGGCTTGGGATGTATTATTGCTGCTTGCTCTGAATTTATCCTACCTCCCAACTTACAGATGGTGACATTAGTGATTTCCCTGTAGAGAAACCGATCACATGTTGCCAATTTTTCCTCCATTGGATCCGCCCCTGGCATGATTGTGATATCAATAGGCATTTCCCTGAGCAAGAAAGGTGGTATGAGCAGTTTAATTCCAAATACTAGTCACCTGAACATCAGCACAATACACATATTCGGATGCATGTGCTGTTCATAAGCTTCCGCAAAAATAGGTCGAAGGTGCCGGACTTCATTTGCCCATGGAACCGCCCCCGATAAAGCTACGTATCTAAAATTCTGGTACGAAGTAGAAAAGAGAAAGATGGAAAAAATACCGCGTTTCACATTCCACGGTGGATTCAAGAGACAGCATGCGTAAAGCGACTGGGGCAGAACTCACCCCAGCTAGGATTTTCCTAAGGAGGTACAGACCACAAAAATGTGAGACAATAGAGAAAGATCTCAATGCAAGAAGTGTGTTGAAATTTTGGGGTTTTACGCGGTTAATATATCAAAATTATTCCTTCGATCCAGTGTAATTTTTGGTGCTAAGGGGAGGCCCTGGTCCAACAGCTCCCTGTCTGCTGCGCCTCTGCCTTTATACTGGAATACAATTACAATACAGGGGATGCTCGACATTTCCAAAGCATGTGGAGGCACTTGAAAGCGATTTTCGAATCCCATGAAATCAGCGAGTTCTAACTTAATATTTTAATGAATAATCAGGGCAAATTACAATCATGTCATTAACCCTTGCCCAACACCTTGAGATATCCCTCTCACCCTCACGCCGTAGGATATTCCCCTCGCCCTCTCATCATAATACTTTTCTCAGGCAACAACTGGACCGTTCATGATACCGTCTTAACATTTAATATACATTCCACCACATAACTGGCGCAAATTGTGTGTCAAATTCGATGTACTTACATTATTAAGGCAGTGTGCATACACAAATGATCAAAGGAAAAAGCAATCCTATAAAATGTGATCTGCGATCCGACCTCGGGATAATGTGAAGGTTTAACTGGAAAAGGGGAGGGGCAGGAAGGAGAAGGAGGGATGGGAGAGGAGGAGGGAAGAGAGAGAGAGAGAGAGAGAGAGAGAGAGAGAGAGAGAGAGAGAGAGGGGGAGAGGGAGATAGGGGCTATCCTTTATCCAATATGAGGAATACACACCACTGGAATGCGCGCAGTGTCGCAACGCAATCACCACATTGTAGTAGGATTTTCAGCTGTTAGCCGCGCTCGGTTATTCCGAGAGGAAAACAGCTGAGGCAGTTGGCATAGCAACCTGTTATGTGGGTCAGTGAGAACTGGTGAAA
Organism: Imbricaverruca yamaguchii; assembly: GCA_034440575.1. NCBI lineage: Eukaryota > Metazoa > Arthropoda > Thecostraca > Neoverrucidae > Imbricaverruca > Imbricaverruca yamaguchii. Next base: position 355,728 of record JAOTOL010001304.1, read on the forward strand.
CTCTTCGGCTGGCAAGGGTGGTACACTGTGACAGGGGCCTGTGCAGCAGGAGAGCGCAACTGAGATGATGTGCAGGACGGGAAGCAAGTCTTGGCACTGGTGTGCACCAGTCATAGCTTAGTCATAGGCTATGACTGGCTCACGATCAGTGCAGAAGACAATGGAAGAGACCATGTGAAGGAGTCTTTGGTTGGACTCGCACGCGCTTAGTTCTCGAGATGTTTGACGTGTCATAATTGTAGACTCGGCGGGACTTAGGTTTTCGAAGGCTTAATTTAGGCGTGCTGAATTGTCATTTTTGACATCGGAACTGACATGTCATGTTTCCGAACTTTCGAGAACCGAATTTTGGCGCAAAATTTGTAAAGAATATAATTGAAGCCAAGCAAAAATTCAAGTATTCGAGGCTCGGCAAATATTTTTCAACATGTATAGTGGAATAACATCGGAGCGAAAATCGGCATACGAAGCCCGCAAAGCTTTGTGGAAGTATTCATTAAAGAATATTCAAGTCCTAGCAATGTAAGGTTAAATTAACAGACACGGCATTTTTGTGGGCACCTCAGCATTGGATCAAGCAACGGCATTCAGTCTTCAACAGAACAACGAAAGAACAATATGCCATATAGTACATGCTATGCATGACATAAATTCAGGTGTTGATGTTTTCCGACATACTGGCCCCAAACGTGTATGGGTTAGCATGCAGAAGTTTGCAGTGATCGTATCAACGAGATGCAAGGTCGGTATCATTCTTATATGGTGCACACAGATACCCACATTTCGACCTACCCCAATGCATGGGTTGGTCAATTCCAGTCATCAGGTGTTGCACAAGTTTAATATGAAAATCAAGCATTTCCATGCATGGGTAGCACAAGTGTCATATCGCGGTACGGTCTATATCATGAAAGCTGATAGCCAAGCGTGCATAGAGGTAGCTTCTTAGCCGAAAGGTACCGGGCTTCAGCGCCGCCAGCTGTTGGGTATGTCGACCTCCTGTCGACCGGGTTGTGCCATGCACAGGAACATGCTCACGTGAACAACCTGCGCACAAAACGGCAGCGGCTCATCACAATAGCTGGCATCAAATCGGGATAGTGTCGAATACTAAGCACAGTTTGACACCGTTTGGCGCCGGCGCGCCGACGCTCCACAGTTAGTCGGCTACATATTTAGTATACACGGCGCGTCACGTGACGTCACGTGACGCGTCACGATCTCTCTCAGAGCCGAGCCAGTCTTCACACTGCCCGCCGAGCCAGTCCTCACACCGCCCGCTGAGCCGGCTGAGCCAGTCCTCACACTGCTCGCCGAGCCAGCTGAGCCAGTCTTCACACCGCCCGCCGAGCCAGCTGAGCCAGTCCTCACACCGCCCGCCGAGCCAGTCCTCACACCGCCCGCCGAGCCAGTCCTCACACCGCCCGCTGAGCCGGCCGAGCCAGTCCTCACACTGCTCGCTGAGCCGGCTGAGCCAGTCCTCACACCGCCCGCCGAGCCAGCTGAGCCAGTCCTCACACTGCCCGCTGAGCCGGCTGAGCCAGTCCTCACACCGCCCGCCAAGCCAGCTGAGCCAGTCTTCACACTGCCCGACCTTGCTCTGTCGGCACCGTTATGTGTTGTCTCCGGGGAGACGACTACGGGCGCCGCTATTACCACACCCGGGACGGCCGGCAGCCGTTTCGACATCGACAATTACCACGATAGCGGACAGCTCCATCGATCGGGGTCGCGCGGCGGCCCCTCTTCTGGTCTCGCCGGCGCCGACATGGTCGCACCCGGTGAGAGTGGTCACTTTCGCCGAGCACGGGTGCCGTCCGCTCTTGTGACGTCACAATATCGCCCAGTTCGCCCAGAATCTGCCCCAGCCATACTCACTAGAGAACAAACTCTGCCGAGCCGACCGCAGCGATAGGATATGCTCCTGACCCAGTTCCAGACGGTGTTTCTTCTGAATCAAAAGTAGGCCAGGCTGCACCCCCCGAACATTATTCCGTAAAAGGCATCAAATCTGATGACGCCAAGGCAGCGTTAGAAGACAACATTCCGGAGGAAGCCCTGGCAGTGGCAAAAAGGCCAAAAAGGTAACTCACCATCAAAGAAATCCAAGCCCAAAGTGAATGAAACGAATTTTGAGTAGGGCCAGATCCATTACAATTCACATCATACTTCATATGAAATAGGTGGTAGCATTCTGGACCGAAGTAAGGTACGGTGCAGACATCACGAATGTTTGGAAGAATACGGTGTTCAAAAAGTAGCACGAAAACGACTGAAGAGTGAAATAACACTTAACTCAGCATCTTTACTGTTGCAACGCATACAAAGCTAGCACCTGTTGTGTAAAATGTCAATGGAAATGACAGTTGCATGAGCTGGTAGGACACGGCAGCTCCTACAAACAACTTCCGCAGAAGACATCGTCAAGTCTTTTCCGTTTTCTGGTGGTCGCTAGAAGAAAAAACGCCTGCAAACTTGGCACCGCCTCCGATTGAAATGCGTTCATATTTCAACTTGTCTTGCAGTGATTGAAGTCGGCCTACAAGTCGTATATCCCCAAGTCTTCAGCTCCAATAGACATCCATTATCGGCTGTGGATTACAACAATGTAATACCACAGACCTGTATTCCGCAATCCCCAGCAAATTCTTAATCAAGTGTATCGGTCCGTACACAACCAGCCGAGGTTCACACGGGACACGCTCTGCCGAGCATCAGGCACGTGCTCGTTTACTGGTGACGTCACGTCGGTTCCGCCAAGCGGCTCTGAAACCGAAAGTAAACCGAGACGGCCACGGAAACTGGCACATAAAAACCGCCCGTTCAAGGCCGCTCGACCGACCATGTGACACTTCCGACCGCCACGACCGCAATCAGCTGACGTCGGGCAACGGGCAGTGGACATGGCCCGCCAGAACGGGCCGACCTGTCGCTCGCGCCCTGCACCCTGGTCTCCCTGGATCATCTGCCGGCGCTCAGGTCGGCTTTGCCTTCACGGCTGCGTCTATCATACCCAGCCTCGCACGTGCACGGCATGTCGATGTCTTCGCCAGGGGCGCTGCCGGCGAACCTCCAGCACGCCCGCACGGAGCGCGCTGGCGACGCAAAATGTCTTCCTTGCTTATGTCCACACATCAGCTTGTGCGCTTATGCGTTGACAGTAGGTCGAGGGTTCCGAGGGCATACTCAGCCGAGGGGCGATGCGGCGGCTATGTCAGGACACTGAGCTGCGAGGCGCTCACCTCTCGAGTCGCGGTGCCTCCCATCTCATCTCGAGCTCGCCTCGACAAGTGGCGACTTTCTACGGCGACCCGACTCGGCCGTCCGTCATAGCCGGCGCCAAGTGGACCTCCGAGTGGGCCGGAGTCTGCGCTCCGTGTCACGAGTGCAAGACCAGCGCGCATCAATTACCAGGAGCGCCTCTGCACGAGCTGGGGGCAGATGTTGTCGGATTCTTGCTGGGACAGTTGTGGTCGGATTCCTGTACCGGGTGGGGACAGTTGTGGTCGGATTCCTGCACCAGGTGGGGACAGTTGTGGTCGGATTCCTGTACCAGGTGGGGACAGTTGTGGTCGGATTCCTGCACCAGGTGGGGACAGTTGTGGTCGGATTCTTGTTAGGACAGTTGTGGTGGATTCTTGCACCAGATTGGTACAGTTGTGGTCGGATTTCTACATCAGGTGGGGACAGTTGTGGTCGGATTCCTGCATCAGGTGGGGACAGTTGTGGTCGGATTCCTGCACCAGGTGGGGACAGTTATGGTTGGATTCCTGCACCAGGTGGGGACAGACCGCACGAGCCATATCACCCGATCGTCACGCCTCGCCTGGCACAGCAGTTCATGTTCCGCCGTCATCACTCAAGGGTGTCCATCTTCTAAGATGCGCATCAGTCAGTTACACTAACACAAATTAACTAATCGCATACCTTATGCCATATTACGGTACCCATCTGAGCGAATCGTTCCTGTACTGGGGAGGGGGCACTGATTCGTCCCCTGGAGATCTCGGAAGCTATGATGGGTCGATGTTCTTGAAAGAAGCGGTGATCGATTCCTCAAGCTTTTAGGTATATCTTGGTGCAAAAGTAACAATGTTCGCAACAGCGTAAATGGGTAGCTAAAAATAATAGTGTGGGATTGTTTGTCTGGTGTACAACTGCTACATATATGATCTTATTTTAGTCGAAAAGGCACCAGATAATTGAACAAGGATGGAAGACTAGCGTGAGGTGGTAATGATGAAATATGAACAGAATCAAGGCGGTGCTAAGGCAGCGGTGTCCTACACCCGTCCCTTGCAAAATAAATAGCGTTGTTTTCATGAAGCACACCGGTCGATCCATCTAATTATGGTTAGCAGTCGAATGTCAACTTATTTTCCTATCAGTCTGAAATTATTCAAAGCCTGACCTGAAGACACCTCTGCCACACTACATTTTTTTTAAAGCAAGTCGGAGGTTCGATAATTATCCTGGAGGGGCGGTGTCTGAAGAACTGTAGCCATTTAGCAATGAATAGCAGGCCAGCTTTGTACATCTAGAAGACTGTCCTCAAAGGCACAAAAGAGACAAAATCGGCTCGAGTGACAGTCCACAAACCTGTTCCAGATTCGCATACGATCAAAAAAGAAGAAATTTCTGCACGATGCGTGGGAAAGAACGCTTGGGAAATACATCAAGTTTTAAAAGCCCACACTCAGAGGTTTAGAAATGACAGGTGAGGGTTTAGAAAAACTTAGGGAGAATTTCCAGTCACCTTTACCTACCTTAACCCTTGTAGGGCAAGGCTCTGTTAGACCTGAATCTGTAGAGTGGGCGGATTCCGCTACCCCCACCCCCACCCTCCCGCTAAGATCTCGGAATCTATTGGGAGGATTTCAAAACTGAATAGCTCCAACGGATTATACTAGTCTTATCTACATTTTAAGATGTCAAATTGTCGTTTTTGCTATGGTGAAGATGGGAAAAGTAATGGAAATCATTTGGCGCTGTGTTCGTGTTTTACATTGCTGAAATTGTATATGGATTAGTGCAATTTACTCCTAGTGGATAAGAACACAATTTTATGCCCACATCAGCAAGGAAGCTAAAGCATATCATGTGTTGTTCATTGCAGCCACTTCTTCGGGGTCAGTGCCACTTCGCAAACACCTATTGCCTTGTCATTTTTACATTGTATCATTCATTACCAAGTGCTTTTTGATCAGAGGCGTCACAAAGAAATCATACCAGGAAGGACCCTGACCAGAGGCGGATCCAAAAATTTTCATGTGGGGCATGGTTTCCTCTCATGAGTTAAGTTCGAATTTTCATTCGGCGGCAAAATTGGCCAACCAATGTGGGAGGGGTGGGGGCATTCGAGCATACTGAAGGGCGCCTTTTCGTCTCAAACGAGTGCCTCTTCCCCTTGAAATGTGTCTGGCTGAAAAATACGTTGCACGTATGTATGTATGTTCTGGGTATTTCTCGTCGCCTTCCGAATTCGCCTTTTGGAAAATATTTGGCTCCGCCACTGATTGTGGTGCATTATTACCGTTTGTCCTGCTCCACTCTCCAAGCTTTTCGACGGCGGCGTAAATGATATCGCTTGTAGAAAACCGGCTATTGTTGCAAAGTTCCTTCCTTTTTTTAAAATTTTTTTTCCCCTTGATGTACCTTTCAAATGAGAAGGCTTAAAATGAGCATTTCCGCACGTAAGCAAGGTAGTATGAGCAGGTTAATTACAAATTATAATCACCTGAGCAGTAAGGCAATGACAATATTCAGATGCTGTTCAAAAGCTTTTGAAAAAAGAGAGAAAAAAAGAAGTAGCTCCCAATAGTCGCTCCTGGAGTCGCCTCTGATATACCTGCGAAATTAATAGTTTGGAACCATGGATCAAGAAAGTCAGGAACAGGCATCGAGTTTCACTCTCCTAGCACAACGGGTTTGGGAAGAACAGGCGATAAACCACAGGAGGATAGAATCCCCACTCCATCTACCGGAATAAGGTTAATATAACTATAGCGAAGTATCTGGCTTCAGGTTCAGGCACCTTAGCCCTCACCTACCAAATTTGTTTGGGCAGCCCTCCCATATGAGACATGTGAATAGACACCTCCGGTCATATTGCTCAATACAGATCTAGCCACCGAACAAAAATGACAAATGGGAAAGCCAACGTATTGCTTGTTGTGAGATGAAACCAGTGATACTCGATGTCGACACACTATATCAGTCAGTGGAAAGTCAAAGGTGAACACATCGTGAAACATCGGGCATAGACGAACTCAGATCCATCCATTCGCCAGGTGAATTTCAACCAGAGTGGCCGATTAGACACCGACTGGTAGCATAGGCCCGCGCAAGTATGTTAACATCTCATATGCCTAGCGTGCATGACTAATATACCAACCGTGATTTAAGCATAGTAGGTCATGTAAAACCTGACATTTCATAGCTTGTAAAAGCTTTAAAATGGCTTCTTTGGAGACTCCAAGGATATACGAAAATAATATGTGTAGGAATTGAAATTCTTATGTCTAACAATTGAAATTCCTATGTCTAAGAATTGAAATTCCTATCTCTAAGAATTGAAATTATGAAACAGGTGTTTACCAAGACGTTATAGGATGTCCATCGAGGTCGATGACACAGTTGATCTCCAGAAGATGATCGATGCGGCGGTGCGATCTGACATGGCATGACACAGCTCAAAGACACGGAATATCAATCAACTGCAGAGGAAGGTCGGCAGACACCAGGATGCAGCGCAAAGTGCTCCACATGCCTCCAGAAACACGTGACGGCTTCACTGACTGCTATGACCTGATCACAACTACAAATTGCCGAAAGATCCGCATAACCTGTGGTATCCGTTTTGCCAAGCATTGGCGTGCCAGTGGCGAGCGACCAGTCTTACCGGATGGTGACGCCGAAGGCTGTTCTTACGGTAATTACATATCGCTCCATTTTATGCAGCAAGTAAGGGCACATGGTGTGTGTGTGTGTGTGTGTGTGTGTGTGTGTGTGTGTGTGTGTGTGTGTGTGTGTGTGTGTGTGTGTGTTTGTGTGCGTGTGTATGCTACTACGGGTGCGCAATATTGCGTATGACGCCATCGGTGCAGATGTCATTTAACGTGCCTATGCAGGGGATGCTAAATGGCAGTAGGCCCATGCTAAATGGCAGTAGGCCCTGTTGGTCCCGAAGTGCTACGCTGGATGCAGTCACGCAATGCTGCTCCCCTCCCCCACAGGCTTATTTAAGGTTCTGTTAAACTCTAGGTGTAGTTACACTTTCTTCAATCTTAGAACGAGGCTTGTGAGGAACGGGATGATATGATGTTTATAATTGGATTCGTACACGACACGAAGCGCATTTTCAGGAAAAATATGCTGCAGCTGTGTCTCTAAACATCTTCTCTGAGCGTATCGAGGTTGATGTTGGTGCCCGCCTCTATTGGCGTATTTTAGTGCCGCCGCCGTTCACAACGCGCCTCGTCCAGTGGTTCGTTGAAAGTGAAACAGAGAGGGGAGGGAAGTGCTTGTCTGCTAACTTGAACGTGAAGAAGAAGTTGCAAAAGAACAACAAGATGTTGCGGGGTGAAATCCTCCGCATCCATCTTGCATGGACTGATGCATATCGTTATGGAGTAGCTTTCTTCCCGAAACCGACGTTGGAATTGAATTCGCTGACACTATTCAACATGCGAGTCGGAACTGCACACGAGGATCTTCAATTTCCCAGATGGATGTCGGAAAACTAGCAGATCATTTTTTGTTTAAAGCAACAACAACGGATAATGCAAGCATGCTTTTCTTTTCAATGTACACTGTATGTTCTGACCGGAACTTTTAAGCAAGAAAATGCTTCTTTTTGTACCTAAATTTTGCCGAGCATCCCATAGGTATCGACCCCTAAGCCGGGGCTGGATCAAATGTTTACATAGATATAGGTGGAGTTTGTTTCATCCCTTCGAAGGAGGATCTAGCCCTTCTCCATGCTGATCGAGGACCTCAATAATTATAGATAATGCCATGGTAGGTAATGGTCATGGTCCTTGATATTGTTATTGGCATGAATTTCGCAGACTGCGTCAGAACTGCAACGGACAAAACATCGCACAACCATACATAGAGAATGATAGATGGTGCTGCCCGGATTTCTGAAATAGAAAATCAGATATAACATGCCAATGTTTTGCACCTAAGTACCCTGTAAAGCATTACAGAACAAAAAGCATCAGCGCAATAGATATCAGTTACAGAAAACATTAGTTCAAGTATGTACATTTCAAGTTTACGAAATATAATCCACTACTACCGATAATACTCGTGCTAGCAATAGGGATATCCAGATGCAAATGTGTGAAGGTAAAAAATCGTGCCAATGAATGGTGATGTGGAAGCGTTAAATTACAGCCTAAGTTCATTGCTGTATTGCGTGAGGGATTTGACAAATAGTCCCCAACTAATAGTGATATATCTTCCCGCCTAGCAAGTCACTTCCCTTCCAATAATTCACTGAATTAGGAAAACACTCCCTGACTCAGTTTTTATGAATAATCACTTCCCTAGAAAAGCAGCCGCCGCAGAGGACGTGGACCAACCCCTTTCGACCGACGTTTTGACGTTTTCCAACGTTTTGGTTGGAACGTGGACCAACCAACCGACCAACCCTGCCTCTTTCTCGACGGCCTATCAGATCGACTTCCGTTTGGCACCTTGTGTCAGCGTTCTTGTCTTGCAGGCAGCTCCGCGCGCTGTATGCACTGATTGCACCGACCATCCTTCTATCTAATCAGCAGATTACACCGGGGAATACACGAGATCATTGAGTACACGGCTACAGAAATCGTGGACTGCATGAATCATTGACGATCACGCGACGGCTGCGGTCATTCGTCAGACATACTTTTATTGAGGTAATCCACAATGGACTTGTGGCCATTACAACCTCGCGTTAATTAGACGAAACAGCACGGCACGCAAGGTCTAAATCACATAACAGTTAAACCGGTGGTCATACATGTCATAATAAAAAATATGAAAAATGCAGCAGGGCGAGCAGCAAACCAGTCCGGCACGGGCGGCATGTTAAAAAGGTGCCGCCGTAGGTGGCGGCCCAAGATCGGCACGGGAAGCCGCATCAGCTCCGGTGGCAACGAGCTGCACATGAGTGGTGCTCTGGAGCTAAATCGTCTCTTCCCCATCTCAGTGCGGGGCCGGAGAACACGTCACGTGCCGTTCGGGAAGTCACAACGCCTGCTACACCCTGGCCAGCTGGCCGTCCGGCGACCGGCCTCCACCGGCACCGAGGTCGTGCCGGCTGCCACCAGCACTGAGGTCGTCACCTGCCGTCGCCAGCACCGAGGTCGTGCCGGCCGCCATCAGCACTGAGGTCGTCACCTGCCGCCACCGGCACCGAGATCGTGCCGGCCACCACCAGCACTGAGGTCGTCCCGAGCACGGCCGCACGCGACCGCCGGCCGCCGGCTGCGTCTACACACCACTCTCACCTGTGTAGCGGACGCCGGTCCAGCAGCAGCAGCGCAGAGCACGTGGTGGGCCGGTGTGCGACGTGTGCGGCGCCGCCCCTGTCCCACAGCGGTGTGCCGGAGCGCGCCGACCACCGGCCAGCGCCGACCGCCGGCCACCCGTACCCCTTGGGTGAGGACCAGACGACCCGAGCGAAAGGCAGCCAATGAGAGGCGCCACAGCACCGCCAGGGCGCCGCCGGCCAGAAGGGGCCTCCGCAGAAGCCGACCCGAGACGCAGTTTCACCCGTGCCGTGGCCGCTGCCGACTCCCTTCAGCCGAGCGTCAGTGTCCCGACACTGCGCACCGTGTATGCATGTGCATGTGCACACGTGCACGCGTGTCCAAGCGTGCTTGCCACATGTGGTACCGCGCGATACAATTTGTGATTGAATCTTCGAGTGGCTGAGGGCATACATGATGCCTGGCTGATATACGTATGGCTTGGAATGACTGAGGGTCTGCATCATACCTGGCTGATAGGCACGTGACTGCACATAATTAGTTGAGAAAGTGGAAGTGGATTTATAAAACAAGCGACATGCGTTGCTATTTAATATTTTCCACTCCGACAAGACGTTTTAGAAACCGGGCACGCAAGTGATTAATGCAACATAGAATATACAAATGCAATGACACCTGAGCTCATTGATAAATTTCGCACCAGCCACATACAATGTGTGGCTACAACATGTACACAGTAGAGCTCTACAGCGCTTACATATTGCTCCACCTGCTCATGAAGAATTACTTGTCCTACAGAAGATTGTCGCTATAGAAACGCCCGGAAGGTACTTATTGGCGGCATATTTTGCAATGAACGAATGCATCGGCGCAAAGATGAGTATTGCATTGGATGAACGTGTTAACTGGTATGCTACTCATTACGATTGACACATACTCAAATTATGTTGACTGACAAGCCGGTGTTCTGTGCCATGCGATATCCCACTCCGGAACAGTAGAGTGCACTCGGACGTCTTCTGGACAATTTATATTTCAATAGGGCTCCAAAGTCAGTGGGGACTCCCACAGTTAACTGATAAACATTTGGAACCGCTCTCGACCGGGCTCACACTTTTGAACGCTTGGAAAACAACAAGATTCATTGAAACTACTTCGCACCGGAGGACACGGCAGTATTGATCGGTAGAGGGTAGGGGGAGTGTGGGGGTGCACCGATCGAGAAGGCAGGACTTGAAAACTTTGGAAGAAGAAAAAAATTAGTGAAAAGGGTAGAATTGAAATTTGTCCAAGAGGAACACCTTTCACTGAAAATTCCGTTAGTGGGCGCGCTCACGTGTTTCGGGGTGTACTCACAATGAAGCAGTTTGAGCAAGGTGCAGTTGGAACTTCCAGATCTGGAATGGAATACCGATGGGGCACTGTGTCCCAACTGGGGGAAGCACATGTTCCCATTGTCCAATCAAGGTCTTCCGCTTCGATGTAGTTTATCGCACAGGGGTGATAGGGTTGAAGTGCCTATATCCACGATGTTGCCTTCCTTGTATAAAAGCAAGCGGTATTTTTGTGTGGAATCGCTCAGAATATGTTCGATTAGATAAATCCCCCATTCGGTTCACTTCACTCGATGCCGGAATATACATTACTCCCTCTAACCTATCCCCAACATCCTCTACAAGAGCACCTGGGAAGCAAACACGAGTCCGTCCGCTGGGGTTCCTACTACAGAACGAGCGTTCTATATACCTAACTCTCGAGTCCCCTATGACTAAAACCTCCCTCTCTGTCTCTATATTGAGTAGGCTGGTCGGGTTTGCGTTTTTTATCTGGAAAATGCACTAGATCGCCCCCTAGTTTATGCATTTTGGGCGCTGAGCGCGATGCGCCCATCAAAATTCCAAATTTCGAAAAACTTTTGACCGCGACGCCCGCTCAAAGGCTTCGGCGATTTTGCAAATTCGCCTTCTTCGGCTCATTATTCCGAAAGTTGTGATAGGAAATAGGAAAAGCAGCATGGACAAGCTGAACCAGGTATATTTCATAAGATATTCGCACAAACCAGCGGCGTTCACTCCACTTACATTATGCAAAAACATTGTGTCCGTACTATTTCCCAATTTCACGACCTACTTCAGCACGCCACCCATAGATGGCGTTGGTGGCGATCGCGTATGTTTCATCGCTGGAGGGTGCCTCTCCAGAAGGTCGCCACTTTTCATCGGGGTGGGTGTGAGGTGGGGCAGCTCCCCTCCGCCGTTGCCCCTCCCCGGGATCTGCATCTGATAGAACAATTCCAGTGTTTACACTACATGTTTCAAATTAATTAATCAACAAGCAATCATTACCACAGGTCTGAGGCCCATTACTAATTACAAACACACAAGCCAATCGAACAAAACCCAACCACTGCCGAAATGACGCCATCTCATCAGACTCGCCACATTCATCAGTCTGAAGCCACTGACCCTGTCACAGACGCTCTATCCCTGCTTCGTCTGGTCTTCGAGCTGGTCTGCTGGCCCATGAAGCGGCGCCGGAAGGCCACCTTATTTAGGCTGTGACCGTCTTGTCTCTCCGCGCCCACGACGGCCGCTGCGGCCTCGGTCGTCAGCTTGACGACGCGCTCGGTGGACTGGGTGTGGCAGGGCACCCCCGTCCGGAGCGGCTCGTCCAGGAGCCGGCCTAGCTCGTCTTCAGTGAGAGGACGGACACAAGGTGGCTCGATGTCGGCCTCCCGAGCATACTGGTTGATGTTCACCAGCTCCGTGTACTGGCGTGCAGTCACGTTGATCGTTGAGCCTTGCACCCGGAACTGGCGGACTGGTCCGGGCTGCCGGCACTCTCTGACCTCGCGCACCATCTGCACGGCCCTCGCCCTGAGCTTCTGGCGCTCGTCACCCAGCATCGACAGCACCACGTTCTCTGGGTGGGACATCAGGGCATTCCCGCACAGGCGTTCCTGCACGGTTTCCAGGTCGGCGCCGCTCAAGTGCCGCTGCTGCCATTGCAGCTGATCAAACAGATGGCGGGGCGCTTCCACCAGGTCCGGTCTGGACTTAATGGTCATGACTGTGGGGACGTACACGGCCACGATGTATAGGGCCAGGGTCGTTAGCTGGTCGCCGGGGCTCTGCTGGGACATATATACCCGCAGCAGCCGGCTCTGCGCCGTGAACCACTGTGCCAAGTTGAGCTGGCCGTGGATCCGGTGCGCCACTAGGCTGCCATCGCCGGACGCCGCGCACTTTGCACACTGGTAGAGCAGCCGCAGCTCTGAGCTCAGCGACTGCTCCACATCAGCCGGCAGGAGCGGTAGCTCGGCGGAGGCCAGGGGCTGGAACTCCACCAATGGCAGCTCATGCACCGCGTCCGCCACCATCTGGCCGATTGGCCCTTCGAACGTACTTTTGGAAGTAGTGCGGTCATCCAGGGCGCGGAACAGGGCCCGGTACGGCAACTCCGCTTGGTGGCAGAGGCCTACCATTCTGGTGAGTGGCCGGCCCAGGAGTGCCTCCAGCTTGGCCATCCAGCCGCCGCTGTACCCCACCACCGAGTTGGTCCCATCCCCTCCCGCAATGTGCACCTTGGCCAGGTCGATGCCCCGCTCCCCGAGGAAGCTGGCGAGCTGATCCGCCAGCGCCTGACCTGTGTGTCGGCCACTGCAGCTGAAGTGGCCGACAAAGACATCGCCGGGATGCATGTTGGCAGAGATGTTGTGTATCTTCAGCGGAGCACCGTGCCCCTGGCCGCGTGTCAGATCATTTCTGCCATCGCAGAACATTGCAGTACAGTATGATGCGCTAGCACTTATCTCCCGCACCTTCTCCCGCCTGCTCTTCTCTAAAGCTATCTGCACTTTTGACCTCGGAATCTGTGCGTTCCCCCCCCCCCCCCGCTACAGCATAGGCCAAAACGATTTTGGATACTTTCCGTGATCCCATATCACAGGCATCGGCAGCCTCAGACATTAGCGATAAAGATGTCTCTACCCTCCTTTTATTGTGCCAGCGCGCGAGAACAAAGTCCGGGTCGCTTTCACCGCCACTCTCACTCCTGCTCTCAGAATCACTACAGTCTGGTAGACTAGTGGAGGCTGAGGGAGTGCGAGTGACGGCGATGCTAGAGGCGGAAGCACCAGAATTGACATCGCTGGAGGTATCAACGACGACGGCAGCGGTGCAGGAATAATGATCCGAGACAAAGAGCGAATAGGGTTTACCAGCATGGTGAGGAGAAGAAACGGTCACCTTGGACAGCTAATCAGTTACAGAAAACGTCCCACTTTGCATTTGTACAGTTGGAATGAGAAGCTATTGGGTATGTTTCCAGGCAATACATTTATATCAGGCATGCAAACAGGGAATCTGGTGCCACCTGTCCAAGGTTCCGGCAGCTGTGGATGCGGGAAGGGGAAGAGGAGCGCCTTCAGCGGCGGCGCAGGACGCCCAGACCCAGCTGGTGCGGCAGCCACCGCGCCGGACGGGCGAGGAGCCGCCGAGGAGCCGGCAGCAGCGGCGGCGGCGTGGTAGGTCCCGGCTGAAGTGTGGACAGCTGCCACACGAACCGAAAGAAGAACGCCTGAAGCTCTGGCAGCGGCGACGGCAGCGGCACAGAGTGGGTGACCGGAGGCATCGAGCAAGGGGTGCTTATAACATTGGATAGGGTGGGTGACCTGAGGCAGGGAGCAAGGGGTGTTTACGAGATTGGATATCGTTCCAACAACATACTTCTTCACGAGGCATTAAATCTAGGGAGCATGCAATGCAGTGATTATGTCTTTCACGGACCTGAGGTGCCGGCAGCTGCGGATACGGAGACGGGAAGAGGAGCGCCTTCAACGGCGGCGGCACGAGATGTCGAAGCTGCTGTACGCTTCGGGGGATGAGCTGCCGAGGGCCCAGCAGCGACGGCGATGGGCGTGCGGGCCGCGCGAGGAGCCGCTGAAGGCCAATTGGCGGCAGCGGCGGCGGCGCGGGAGAGGCGACCTGAGGTGGGTTAGGGAGCATCAGTTGGTTTGAAGCAGTCAGGAGAGGTAATGTCGCCCTTATAATGTAATGTAGCGACAATCTCATGCATGCCAATGCCAATGAAGTAATCGATGACACGGCCCTGAGGCGTGGGCAGCCGTTGGGACGTGGCGAGGCTCGTCGTACGGTCCGGCGACGGCGGCGGCGGCAGTGACGGTGGCAGCTCTGCTGGCTTGACGAGCCTGTCGCTTGGCCCGCTCATCTCTTCTGTGCCAGCGCCCCGTCGTCTGCTGGTCGACCCCACCAATGTGGCGTTTCCTGGGGCCACGCCGGTCGGCCAGAAACTCTCTGTCATTGGCAAGCTCTGGCTGGCGGGCTGTGCTCGAAATGTCGAAGAGTTCACCGAAGTCGGAGACAGCAGCAGTTGTTAAACGGGCTGTAAGAGCAGGATGCTGTTTCTTCGAGGTTTTTCCGACGCCCTCTTTTCTTTCCCACAGCTGCTTCACCGTTTCCAGAACACGTGGCATCGGCCTTTTCGGTAGTGAAGCCCTGTCCCAGAGTAACAATATCTCATCTGTCACTTGCTGTATGCACTCTTTCATTGGTACATGCTTTTCATCTGTGGACATCTCCTCCATCTTCTCCAATCTGACCATCATCAAGCGGCCGATGACGTCGGCCATGGTTGGAAGCTGGCTTCCAGGCAAGCGACGAGGCGTTATCCCAAACTGAGGATGAGGTTCCTTCATTTTCTTTCTAAATGCTTGTCCTTCCATCGTTGGCAACGCCTTTCGGAGACGATTTAAACCGGAATGAAGACGTGCCGATACAGATAGCGAGATTTTTGACTGGCTAATGTCACGATCACTGGAACAAACAAAAATACAGCAGGTAAGTATTAAAAATAGCATTGGATGATGAAATATATTTAATGTTGAGCATAAAACGTACTTTGGTAGATAATTACTCGCGTAAAATTCAATACTTTTTCCACGATTCAACGTGAAAGTAATCCCAAATTAACATTTCTCCTCAGTCTAACTGATCGATAGCTACCGTAGCTATGATAAGCTGCCATGAAATTTCAAACGGACCCAGTGAACCTATAATGGTGATGGTTGTGGTGAGCCGATTATTTGATATATTATCACCTGTAATGCATTGTGATTGTAAAATTGCTTAATAGTTGCAGCACTCTCAAGAGATGGTTCCTTGAAATCAGCGTCACTCATCACTGGCCTCACTGGCAGATCTAGCCGGTTATTTGGGGGGGGGGGGGGGGCAAACGGTAGTATTTATGGGGGCAAACAGCTACAAATAGCCATATTGACTATTTTCGGGGCGTTTGGGGGCAAATGGCTTTGGGGGCACTGGCCCTTGTCCCCCTTAAATTCGCCCCTGCACTCCATTGTCAATGTCCGTGTGATGGAACACACGGGATCGCCACTAACGCCATCTATGGGTGGCGTGTTGAAGTAGGCCGTACAATTTGGAACTAGTACGGATACAGTGTTTTTGCAGATAAGTAAATGGAGTGAAAGCCGCTGGTTTGTGCGAATATCTTAAGAAATAGACCTGGTTCAGCTTGTCCATGCTGCTTTACCCATTTCCTGTCACAACTTTCGGCATAATGAGCCGAAAAAGGCGAATTTGCGAAATCGCCGAAACCTTTGAGCGGGCGTCGCGGTCAAGTTTTTCGAAATTTGGGATTTTGATGAGCGCATCGCGCTCAGCGCCCAAAAAGGCATACACTAGGGGGCGACCTAGTGCATTTTCGGGAAGGAAAAAAACGCAAACCGGACCAGCCTAATATTCAGCTACCTGGTCATGCCTACCTTCATCTCTAGCAGCATTACTCTCCGTTTCTAGAAACCTCAAACCAAGAAACTTACCATAGAAACCTCTCACACTTTAAACCAATTATTAATTTCAAAGCCTGTTTCAATTTTCCTTGAAGCTAGTCTGGTGCTCCTTCGTCTGGTTACTTTCCACTCTCTAGTTGCGAAGCAACTCGTCGCGCCGTACGAGGTATTGCAATGCGGCGGACACGATAGGCAAGTTCTACCCTGCATCCAACACTGCAACAACAACCTTCCCATGTCGTGAGCAGGTAGGCCAGCTACCCCTGATCCATCCGTCCGCTCAGTTTTATTGTGGTTGTCTGGTCCTCTCGGCTCGTCCCGCGCGGTTGGTGGAGTCCTCGAGGCTGAGGTCCCCCGTCGCACGGTGCAAGCTGTGACGGGGGAGCATTGTGCCCCTTTCTAATCCTTTCTTATCCGCGTCTCCCCGCGAGAGACTTCTACTCAGAAGTGTCTGCTTTTCTCCAAGGAAGGTAACAAGAAGGTTGGAATTATCAGGTTTCGAACAAACTTCGATGTGTAAAACAATTTATGACGTCACGGCTGTCGTCACTGCATAAATGTATGAACGAAGAGGTAGTTTTGGTACGATTGCAAATGGGACGCAAATATGCTACACACAGACACCTGATCAGGGAGGTGAAACTACACTGCTTTCGATGCGACGCACCTATGACAGCTCGGCACACTGTTTGACACACTGACATACGCACCAACTTTCAAGAGAAATGAATGCGTTACTTCGGTCCAAACTTTTATACAAGTGGTGCACTGATGTCTTAGGAGATAGCTTGGATGTCATTGACAGATGTAAAAGATACTGGTGCGTAGCGGGTACTCAGTTTTACGTCGTTCAACACCTTTAAACATTGACACACAGAGTCTCATATAACGCTATGAAAAAGACAGATAGGAGCGCTAGATAACCACTAGCAGTTCAGGCGCCTTTAACCCTAAGTAATCAATAAAATAGTCGACTGACAACTTCGAATGTATACAGTTATGATTTGGCTACGTCATCTGATACTTATGCTGCCGCCAGAAGATAACTTCACGGCACTTTCTCTATTGTCTAACTGGAAACAGACTGCATAACCTCCGCAGGTGACGACACGACTTTATGCTTTCCGGTCAAGGAATCGGCTGATGGAAATACCCTGGACAACACTCCACGTGTTCACGGACACGACAAATCATGCCAACATGCATGACGCATACCACACGTATCTTGTACCACACTGTATACGAGAGCAGCATGACCAGTGCATCGAGTATGTGTTTGCTATTGAGTCTGGCTTAGCCTTCCTCCGCACATGCATACCTGGTCGTGCACATGATTTAAGGTAGCTGGCAATGATACAACATTGTGATAACGTGTCTGACGCTCTTCAGCTACAGAGGCGCGGCTAATTCTCCCGCGAGTTTCTCCACGTCTTGCAAAATGGTCCCCGATGACTCCGGCCGTAGGAGTTCTTCAGACTGCCGCCTGGTGTGTCGCCACTACACAACTAAACCGATCGCCGCCCCGGAACACTAAACAGCGGTTCTTCAGAACACTACACAGAGGTGCTCCGGACCGCCGAATGGTGTGTCGCCACCATACAGCGGCGCATCGGAACACTACACAGCGGTGCTTCAGAACACTACACAGCGGTGCTTCGGAACACTACACAGCGGTCGTCTCCGACCGCGAATGGTGTTCGCCCCTACAGCGGCGCATCGACACTACACAGCGGTGCCCTCTCCTCGGAACACTACACAGCGGTGCCTCGGAACACTACACAGCGTTGCCTCGGAACACTACGCAGTGGTTCCTCGGAACACCATCACACAATGGTGCCCCGGATCACCGACTGGTGAGTCGCCGCTACACAGATGCGCCCCGGGCCGCCGACTGGTGCGTCATCAGATCCCCACGTGCCGCGCGAGGACTGTTTTACATGCCACCATCTATTGAGAACTGGTCCCAACCACTTTTACTCGGCTATCGCGCCGTTCAGTGTGCCCCACTAACGGGCCGAGACCGCATGGGTGCCGCTTCACTCAGGCTGTGAACGCGCCGCAGACGCCAGCGGGGACGGCCCGGCGTCGTCACAGTGTTACTGACGTCAGCAGCTACTGTACACGTCGTGCTGCTGACGCCACCTGCTGGCTCGGCAGCTGTGTGAGGACGCGGGAAAAAGCGAGTCCGCCTGACAACAAGCATCGGAACAGGTTTCAGTTGGTATGGGCCGGACGCCATGAGCCGTCTTGTAGTGTACTTGGACTTCAGCAAAGCTTTTGATAAAGTTCCACCTGGGCGTCTAATTCAGCGTCTAGAGCACGATGGGATTGATGGTAAGGTTCTAGGCTGGATTGAAGGGTGGTTAAGGGGACAGAAACAAAGGGTAATGTCAAATGGTTAAATGGTGTTGAATGGTTAAATGAATGGAATGATGCTCTTAGTGGAGTGCCACGGGGCTGTGTTCTAGGACCACTTCTCGTTATCATCTTTGTGAATAACATTGAGGTAGAGCTGAGGAAATGGGTGTTGAAATTTGCTGATGATATAAAATTGGTAGGAGAGGCTATCAGTAGTGAGCAATCTAGCAATATTCAACTAGACTTGGAGTACTTAAGAAAGTAAACTGATCAATGGGAGATGTCTTTCGGTTATGAAAAATATAAAGTTGCGGATCTGGGGTCTTGGGGTGAGACCTTGAGATATACAATGGGAGGTAGGAAACTGAATGCTATTGAAGAGGAAAGAGATTTAGGTGTGTTCGTTTCAAATGATCTTATAGTATAAAAAAAACAATGTATATCAGCGAGGAACAGGGCAATCAGAATGCTGGGAATCATTAATAGGAGTGCGAAGTATAAGCAAAAAAGAGTAAGGAAGTGCTGAAAATACTGTAGTATTTGGCATGTGTGCGACCCCACATATAATATTCTGTACAGGCATGGAACCCTTACTTATAAATATATGGATATGTTAGAAAGAGTCCAGCGCAAGGCCATTGGACTCATCAGGGGACTAGATAACTTAGAATATGGGGAAATGCTTGTGCCATTAGATATATACTCACTCAAGTATAGGAGATTAATGGGTGACATGACTGAAATGCATAAAATTATTAAAGGGCTAGATCATGTCAATCTGAATGGTGCCCATCCATAAAAAATGTCACATATGGGTGCGGATTCATTGCACGACAGATCGACCAGGCCCGGCACCATTATCTCTCAGATCTGGATCAAAATTGTTGTGTGGGGTTGTCATATACCCTGAATCCGCCCGCGCAAATTTTACTTCGACCAGGTCAACGGTTCAGGAGTTACAGCCTCGGGGATTTCTTGGAAGGTTGGCGCTGCAAGGCTATGTTCGGTGGCAGATGATTATGCTAAATATCATTCAAAATATAAATGTGTAGACATTTCTGAACTCGCAAAGGATAGCTCAGGAAACCAAATTCCGACAATATTTATCAGATTTGATGGATGATTAAAAAGTTATATCACGACGTCAATTCACGTGACCTCCGGTGACCTCGGTGCCTGTCAAAATATGTTCAAAAGAAACGAAAAGATGGAAGGACCATTCTTTGGATTGATTTATAGCAAATCAAAATAATAGCGATTTTAATACAAATGGTCGTTCGAAGAGCGCAAACTTTACCATATTTCAAGCAAGTCGGTGATTGTATTGTGATTGAACAACTAACATGGCCGCCACCCTGCATATAATTAAGATATAATATGATAGGGTGCACCAACATGCTTTCTGGCATTGTGCGCATAATGGACGGTTTTAATAAATAGTACTAATGCGCAAAGCCACGTAATAGTAATAAATTTCACGAAGGACATCGAGCTAGTGGTGTAACACGGATTTCGTCTAGGTGGGACGTTTTCTCTCTTTCTCTTTCTTTCCTTCTTTCTTTCTCTCTCTCTCTCTCTCTCTCGATATATATATATATATATATATATATATATATATATATATATATATATATATATATATATATATATATAGATATGCATCTATTTCCTAATCCTTGACAGCAATTATGTCTCTCAAAGATATTGAATCTCTGATGCTGGCCCTCAGTATTCCATGAGCCCATCGCCAATTCTTAGGGACTCCCCTGGTTCTCAGAGGGCCCTGATCTCTGAGGTGTGCATCCCAAGGCTCAGAAACATCCCAGCACCGTCCTTTTTGGCTCTCAGGGGATCTATTCATCCGTCAGGAGCCCTCTCAATCTTGAATGGACCATTCCCAGTCTTCGACAAACTTGTCTAGGTGTCAGGGGAATCCTGTAGCTCTGAGGAAGGCTTAACAATTTCTCGCAAACATCGCCAGCACTCGGAAATCTCCCTAGCTCTAAGGTGGCTCTGTTCATTCCTCAGTGTTCCTCCAAAGCCTCAAGAGCATCACAGTCTGGCCAGCTCTACCTCTCAGGGACCTCCCTAGTTCTCGACAGTCTTTCGAGCTGGCAATGACATTCTAACCCTGAATCTGGCTCTCAGTATTCCTCACAACCATCGCTAGCACTTAGGGACTCTATATGAATCTCAGGGGTCTCTCGGACATCCTCTACGACCGTCATCTCTCGCCGACGTGCGACGCTTCAAGCATCTCTATGCAAATACTAGCCGTATTCTGCATACACAGGTTTGTGGCAACTTGCCATGAATGAAGTTTTGACCGGACGTCCGACTCAGCAGTCCAACATGGTGGTGACTGTGGTCCAGCATGGTGGTCCAGCATGGTGACTCCAAACGCTTACTATCACACGCAAATTAGCATCCGAGACGAAATACCAGCAGCGAAACGATATCCTTCCGATGTCCCGTGATGAAGAGGCCGCTCCGTCTTGCTTTAAGGTTCGGAGGCTGTAGACACGAGCTGGACGATACTGCCAGGGTAGATGAGGAGTCAGTGCAGCTTTGCCGGTGTGAGAAAAATTACAGGTCAATGTTATCACGAGTTGACAGCTTGAAGTTTGGTATTTGGGATGCCCACATACTATTTGCCAGATACTCAGATATCGGCACGTTTCCAGCCAACGACTATCGAACCGAGGCGTGTTTCGCTTGATTTTGGTGATGCATGCATGCCGAAACTGAAAGCACTATTCCCACAATCTGGCTACTATGCCAATTGTTGAAGAGACATTCCAAGTGTACATGTATGGTGGCGAACTGTCGAAAAAGATTGTATGTGATTTTTTTGCGCCTGCAGTTCGGTGCACTGCCGCACACTTGTTGGCATACGAATTCGTATTGTTGGCATACGAATCAGCTGTTGCATTGGCCCGACCACCGCCAGTCACCGAATGCTATTCAGACGCCGACACTACGGGTGCATATGCTGACTGAGAAACGTGCCATCTCATCAACTGTCTGGAGTTCAGGCCGGACAAAAACCGACGCTCGCTTCTTCAGTGAGAGCATGTGTGGCGAAGGCCGTGTGTCATTCGTTATCGAGTTCTTCGGCTAGGTTTCTCCAGGACACATCATACACAGAGTAGTGGGTCATTGCTTATCATCGATTGTGCTTAGCCTATCTAGATAATTATGCGGAGAGAAAACGATACGTTCCCTCCAATGCTTCACCATGAAATATCAGCCAACTCAGTAGGATTGGATCCTTTATCAACAGCGGAATAACAGAAGTGCGAATCAGATTGAAGCTTCCCTGCACAGTAAGCACCCTTCGTCCATGACATTATATTCGGCAATCTCATGTAATAGCTTGGCCGTGTTGCAAATATCCCAGCATGGTATGCACCCTATACACTGTGGGATACTCCCGAACTTGATGGTATATACTTCAGTATTGTAGCACATATATAGCTATGTATATATATATATATATATATATGTATATATGTATATATATATATATATATATATATATATATATATATATATATATGTATATATATATGTATATAACCCCAACACTGCAGCATCAACCATGATGTTGTTGTATATACCCCAAGATTGCGACAATTGCTGTTTATGCCCTTGCACTGGGCTTGCGGAGTTCGTAGGTGTAGGAACGTCTCAAGAAGTGGGTGCGCCATGGTCAACAGCAGCGGCGCACCGATAAATTTCGCAAAGTACCATGGTTGAACACGTTTGGATAGAGAACCCTATAATTTGAATAGTAAACACAAAACTTTCAAGGGGCAGGTCTAAGGGGGAGTAAGCAGCCACCCTGGGCGCGCCTATGGCTAACAGCAACATGTGGTACTGAAAGAGAACTATCATCGCAGCATAAGTACTTTCAAATTCACACTTCTCGCTGAACATGGGACTCTTCAAGACTGTTGGATTTAATAATAGGTTTATCTTCCTGGCGCAAGGGAGACCATCAGCATCTATTACTTTTCAAATAAAATTCCTTCAACTTCCGCTATGTACTTGTGTGTGGGGAATGCAAGCTCATTACAGACTCACCAACGGATATGTAGTGTGCAATAGTTTCTATAAATTAGTGCATTATGTCACTATGATGTCCCCATTGTACATGTTCAACTTGTTGCTGAGGAGAAAGGATAAGGAAAGAATGTAGCTCATTTACTGCTCCATGGCAAAGGAAGTCTCATGATTGATGATGGAAAGGATGAGAAACAGGAAAGACGAGTGATCGCTTGTTGAAAACTCTTTGATCCGGTGTGTGACAGACAAAGATTGGCAGGCTGACAGACCGAGGCAAAGAAAAAGGTAATATATAAAACTACAGTGTACAAATACAGTGTATTCGTAGGGCCTAATTCCAACACAGAGATGATCAGTCACCTCAATCATCTCTGAAGTATACATTGTGCACCTTAGAATATCCGCCATTTGGAGCGAAATGCTACAACTACATCATGTGGTACCCGGCTGAAACGGAATGTAAGCGCATATTTTTCAGACCAACAATTCAGCACAAAATAGCTGAAATGTGACAGCACACGTCACCACTTCAAGTCATAAGCGTGTTCAAACTTAACAGCCACAAGAACCAATGCTGAATTCAACTGAGTGATCAATTATCTTCTACCCACGTATTCCGGTGGCTAAGAAATCAGGATAGCCGCTGAGCTTTAATGCACCTCGTATCTTTTGTTAAATATGCTCCTAGGTTGGCAACCGAACTGAGTCTTTAGAGTTTTTCCCTGTACCTTTCTGTTTCTCTTTGTCCACGGATGTGCCTTAGGGCTCTAGCCGACTTTTGCTAGGGGTCCGGAACATTTTTGCGACCCCGGCTCTTTTTTGTACGGTTTTGTTGCGTTTTTGTGCACCGACGGTATGCTTTTAGGTAACGTTCTAGTTTCTTTTGAAACAATTGCTGGGACCCCAGATTGATTCTCCCTGTCCAGACGTTTTCGTTGCCCCGATTTCATTTATTGGGTGTTCCCGGTGAGACTTTTGGGCCCCGGTGCGACGTTTTGAGCCCCTAGCGTGATTTGCATTTCCCCGGGCGCGAGTTTTCAATATGTTCAGGCTCAGTGTGATTTTCAATGGACCCGGTCTGACTTTTTGGAGTCCCTATCGTCATTTTGAAGAACGCCGGCACGACTTATCGTTATTTTCACGGACCACGGGACGACTTATTTGGTGCCCCCACCGTTATTTTCAGGTGCCCGGTCCAACTTTTTGGTGCACCAGCGCGATTATCAAGGGCCCGACCCGACCTTTTGGGACCCAGCGTGATTTTGTGGGCCTAGCCAACCATTCTGGTGCCCAAAATGGTTTCTGGTGTTGTTTTCGAAGACTTCGGCGTAACTTAGCGTGATTTTCTGAAGTCCTGGCACGATTAATCGGGATTTCGGCACGACCTTTTGGAGGCCCAGCGGCATTTTCAGGGGTTCGGTCCAACATTTCGGAGCCCTCAGCGTTATTTTTAAGGTCCCGGAACGACTGTTGAGGCCCCAATATGATCGTCAGGGTCCTTGGTGGAACTGTGAGAGCCCAATCGTCACTTTCAGGGCGCCCTGCGCGACTTCTTCAGGCCCTAAAGTGATTCATATGTTCCCCGGTGCGATTGCTGACACCAGCAGGAACTTTTTGGAAGCATGGCGATATCTTTCCGAACCCCGGCCCGGTATTGGGGGCTCACTTCTCATGGGGAGGGGAATTTCCAGAATTATTTCCCCTTTCGGTACGCCATTGCGCGTGTCCCAATGATTATATAGTTTAACAATGTCGTCGTCCATGGAGTACATCGCACAAAACTGACTTTCCTATGCCCATTTAACTCCTTGCACCACAAGTAGTGTTAAGAAATATACACTTTGCAATTGGCATTAATTCACCCCATCATCTTCGAGGTTTTTAAATATCAGCTTGAACGTACAGATCACTGGATGATGAAAAGCATTTATAGTAGTCTCCGTTGTAATTCGGTGTTTAAATATTCTTAATCTAAATGTCTTCGTTCAATACATCATGGGATCAGCCTATGCTAAGTGGATATTGTTACATATACCATGTAACCATATACCATGAGCCCGCCATCTTCCCGAAACATTTATTTTCAACGACAGTTTGGATTCAATGATTAACGTGCTGGCAATGTCACTACGCAGTTACCCAGCTGAAGATCGACTCGGGTCAGTTGCCATGCTCGTCATGTGACTTCTCAGGTCACATGGCAAGCATCACTCGTTACTCGTCACATCATCACTCTTCATATCACTCCTCATGTGCCCTTGTCAGGTCCCATTGCCAGCGCCTAATCCTCTATGGATTCTAAGATTCTGAGAGTCGTTCTCGCACTTGAAGCTGATATAATAGTGTGTGGACTTCATTATTGTATTTATGCTACCATAATAAATGATGACAATAAATGTCTTGCTACATTGGATGCCAGCACCGATTATAACCAGGCATCTCAATGAAAAGGTTGAATATCTATGTGCTGTGCAAAACAGTGAAAATCCATTGAAATGTGGAAACTTACGTTCTTTATCATATTACAGTAATGCAATGGATATATGGTGGAAACAATTTATATGCATCAATAATCAAAATACATGTAAATATTGAAGTGCATCGCAGCTATGGCCAAGGCCGTATGCAATACATAGCTCTGTAATATCAAGGCAAGGAACTTGCACTTGCAAATTGTATGTCTTAATTGTGTTAATTGATGGTGCCCTCAGCCTTTACAATTTTGAGCCCTAGTCCATATTAATGAAATAAATGTTAAATATGTCAACAGTCAAAGAACCACAGTGAAACTCTATTATGAATGTATTTTGATACTGACTGGCACTTTGCCTGTTTTATGGTCTTTTTATACCATAATGTAAAGTGTGAGTACCCATATATCTGCTGTATTACATCAACTCCTGAAGTATTTGCGTTCTTGTACGATCATGTCAAAGTGTGCATGCCTTGAGAAGTGAAGTGCTACGATGTGATATGTACAGCTTGTACTTAGTTATGAATTGCAAGACATTTTTTACATACGTAAGTGTGTGCATGCTGCATTTTAGGAAAGTTAGCTGCCTCAAAAGTGTGAGGGCCAGCTACCATTATTCCCGCCTCCCCCCGTCGAACTTTGAAAAGTGGGTGGGCCATGACCCCAGGCCCCCAGCTCCTACGCCTATGGCGGAGTTCGTGCCAACTCTTTCCCGTTAATGTCTCTACGAAGAAGTATTGAACCGTTGATACAATCCTCATACATTTTGTCATATCTGACATCACATCCATTTCACGTCTTTGAGTGAAATGAAGGTGAAAGGTGTGGTGCATTAATGACAGGAAGCTTCTAAAGGTCGCGAAAAGCCCCAGTTTGATTTTTGTGGCTCCAGCAAATTCTTGGTCAGCTCTTACACATTGCATATTTGTGTGGGGGGAGGGGAAGCTTCTGGCACGATTTGTGGGCCACATAATAATTTTTCGTGCTCAAATTGATTCTCTTTACTCTGGCTTCATTTGTTCCGCGTTCCAATGGTATTTTAGGGTTTCAACGCGAATTTTGAGCGCCCAGGATGATTTCTTTTAAGGTCAGGCGCGACCTTATTGGGCCCTTTACCTCCGGATATTTCCTCATGCCTTCAGTATATCACTGCCCAAAAGAGACCATGGAAACGAAGGGAAAATGCACGGCAACTTCGAACGGAGGCCCAATGGGAACCACATACCCTGGGGAAGTAGGTGGCGTCGCGACTGCTAACAGCCAGATCTGTACTAATGACCTAACGTCAGCTGGTAGAGACGAGAGAGACCAGAGCAGTGACAAGAGACGCTTCAACGGTGAGACAATGGGTAGTTCCATGTGCTAAGGTTAATGTCGAGACAATGGGGCGGTATGATCATCGTACCCAGTGTTCTCATTATAATAGCCCTGGCAAATGCTGCAGATAGTTCCAAGCATCTTGCTGTATTTGTGTTGTATGTATTTACTACAGACATATCCACCGACCACGGTGGCTATTATCGTGCCCGTCGAAATGAGTAAGATCAATGGGAATGCGATAGGGCATTGGGAAGGATGTAAGGCTGGGTGTTGGGACTGGGAAAGGTAGGGACACTGCAACATGGGGCGAGTCAGCCAGTATCGGCGTCTCGCTCAACAAACAGCAGGTAGGAGGATGTAGGGATGAGGGACAAGTAAGCAAATAAATACAATCCAAGGGAGAAATGATGACTGTGAGCTCGAGGTTCTTTTCGTGTTTAAAATAAGCGCGTTTTCTTGTTTTTGCATCTACAACTATTGGCTCGAATACTTCCTGAACATGTCGAAACAATCAAGATTTGGCTGTTTCAACTTCTTCATCTTTGAAGTTTTAATTAATCAAACCAGCTAGTATTTTATGAGGAACGCTGCCCGCTTCGTTCAACAAGTAGCGTATCGCTTATTTGCAACGCCTGTAATATTCCTTGCGTCAGCGAAGGTTCTTCACAGTACGAACCTCACATTCCGTGACGGGGAAAAAAATCGATGTAGCTAAGCAAGCGATGGCTTGACTGAAAATGTCAGCAATTTGCAGAACAAGGCTAAAATGACTAAACTTTAACTAGCTATTTCTTCAACACCGATCTAGATCGCTAATTCAAATTAACATGTACATGATTCTAGTTTCTTTACATATACGGCTCACGTCTTCAACATTTACTTTCTACCTCCAAAACGCGTTAAATCGACCAGTAAATGAGACGTAGAAAAAACGCCATCCCGCTTGAAACCGCACAAACAAAATGATTGGTGGCGCTCAAGGCCCATCGTGCCGAGTGGTTACAGCGCCACCTGTTGAACAATTCTTGTACCTCACTTTGTACCTTCCGACGCCTGAGAGAATGACGCACGGTTTCTGAGTTGCCAGAAAAGCCCGCTTCACACAGCGTCTACTTCTGGTTTGACGGACTCAGACGTCTGTCGAACGTCGGTAAAATTATCATGGACTATCAGAGGATTTATCTTCCTCAACCAGATTCGAGACCAGGAACACTATCTGTCTAGACCACCTGGATATTTTCAATGTCCGTGGTGTGGAATTGATATTTCAATGTGCATGGTGTGGACATTTTCGTATCGTCTGCATACAACACACAATTTGTCCTGGCGTCAAGCGGGATGTCAGTGGCAAACCATTTAGAGAGCAGCTATTCGGCAAACTGCCCTCCGACACGGTTGAGAGAACAGTGGTTCATTCAGACTGCTTGCCATTAACCACAGCCCATCGCATGCGTCCAGACAGCCATGACTTGCCATCTGTTTAGTGTGCTAGATATCTGAAATTTATATTTCAATTTATGTAAGAAAAGTGTGTTATTACCACTGGCCAACATGCAATATAGGCAATTTGTAATACGCAATAAAGCTTGTAAGTATGGTCAGTATACATGGCATCTGTCTGTTTACGATGCTATGTTGAGGCCCAATAGTGAGCTGTGGAAGATGGAAGGTTCGTCACACCGGATCTTCTTGAGAGGGGTGGGGGGGGGGACCGTATCGGCAACAAGGAATTCCGGGACAAAAAACGTGCCTACCAAACACGTATGCACCACTGTTACCAAGACCTTCGAGCAGATTAGCAAACGAGACACTGTTCTATTGCTGCTTGCTTGATTATTGGAGACCTTCGTGAAAATTGGAATTGCATTTGCCTCTTTCTACGCAGTTGGAAACATGCCTGTTTTATGGAAAACATACACATTGTCTCGAGGGGGATGTCAAGCGCATGGTCGCATTCTTTTAGGATGTGAACATTAAAGCCATCGGGACTATACGCTTTGCTTGAACAGAGTTATCTCAATGACAGAGAAATCTTACCAGTAGGAACTACAAATTGATGAAGTCCTGCAGCGTTGAGAAATAGGCAGATCAGATGGGACATTTTCATAGTGGTCACAAAATGTACCAGAGCAAAAAGGAACATTTTACGCGCTCCATGTCACCCTTGTATGTATATCCGACCCTCGAACTCCATCGCAGGTGATGTGCATTGCGGTGCTTTGAGAGCTCTGAGGGTCGACCAGCACCGCTTGGGGTTGCCTTTGAGCTCATGCAGCAATCCTGACAGGTATTTGCGATGCTTGTCATCGCAATGATGTCACAATTCTATCATAGGTTTAGCATGCTGGGCCAAATTTTAAAGAATGTGGCAGCTCTGTTGCGTCAGAAAACTACCTCTCTCGCCATCAAAAAATCTCCCATCGATAGGTGAAACCGCAGTGCGTGCATCTTATTCAGCTTAACAATCAGCTTCCAATCAAACATTTCCGCGAATACAAAGTCATAAGCCAGATACACATCACCGTTTACATCAAATCCTAGACCAAATCAGTCACAGGTATAAGCTGCAGAGCGATGCACAATCCGACAGCAAGTACGTTCGTAGTTGCATGCAGTCGTTCGGATTACACTCTGAGCAGACAGACTACGGATATAGACCTCTGTCGACACCACACGACGGATGGTGTCGAACAGCCGAAGCGAATGTCAGAAACAGCATCTACTTGTGCAATTGCTACATTGAAGACATTATGTAAGCGAGTCGGGTCTGTTACAATTTAGAGAACATCACATTCGGCCAAGGTATTTACAAACTGTATGGCCAAGGATTTTAAAACCGCTCCGACCCAGCGTTGGCGCAGCGCCTGCTCACCGTTAGCTGGCCATCGGACCTTAGATGAACTGAAGTCGCCAGTCGCCAGAAGTGGGAGGTTAGTAGCCTGCCGGAGTCTGCGCAACAGTGCACATTCGCCGTCCACGTCACCGCCACGCTTCGGAGGCCTGCAACGTTCAGTCAGCGACTACGGGCGCCACCAGACCAAGCCGAATTATGTCGATAAAATTATTTTTTATGCGCATATAGTTGAGATGGGACAGAGTGTGACATTGTTCAAATATCGTTTGCCATCAGACCAAGCTGAATTATGTTGATAAAATTATTTTGATGAGCAGATAGTTGAAATGGGATGAAGTGCAACATTGTTCAAATATCTATGAAGTGCATTGCTTGACATTTAAAGTTCAGAGCATTCTGATGAACTTTCGGTACCTGGTCCCTGGTGAGTGACTGGTGAACTTTCCCTGGTCCCTGGCGAGCGACAGTGACGCAGCTCAAAAGCAGTTCACAGCTGTGCCTGGGTACGCTCACAGCTGTACCTGGGTACGTCCACAGCTGTACCTGAGTACGCTCACAGCTGTGCCTGGGTACGCTCAAAGCTGTACCTGGGTACGCTCACAGCTGTGCCTGGGTACGCTCAAAGCTGTACCTGGGTACGCTCAAAGCTGTACCTGGGTACGCTCACAGCTGTGCCTGAGCACGCGCAAAGCTGTGTCTGGGTACGTCCACAGCTGTGCCTGGGTACCCTGAGTACCTGGTCATCGGCACGTGCAGCTGGATTGCAGCTGGGCCACAAACGATGTGGCCATATCTGGGCGGCTCTGAAAATGGAGTGGGACAATGTAACAAACAACGTGCTGGCGAGCTATCAGCCTTAGATCACCTGTCCGCTACACCAGACGTATTCCCAACACAATCGTCAATATGTTGCGCATTCGATTGGAATTATGTGTAGAGAGAGAGAGAGGAGAGAGAAAGAGAGGAGGGGAGGAGGGGAGAGGGAGAAAAAGAGAATGAATCACTTTGAGGTGAAGTGAAGGTTCTGCCTATTCAGAAAAAGTTGTCTTGTTTCATTTGTGTTTTAGTGCCAATGCGATCCGGTATTATTGTAGCGGCTTGAGTGGCTGCTGTCGTGTCCGTTGGCGAGCTCCAAATATCCATCATTACTTGTTGGCACGTATATCCGGCGGCGATAACGAGAACCACAGCGAGAGAGCGAGTGCAATTTGCATGGCACGTTATATACAGTACCCGCCGACGTGTCAAAGTGCTGTTCCGCCGCGGCGCCCCGCAAGCATGCGTAAACGACCTGCGCGAGGTCACGGGCGATACTGGCAAGCACTACAACCACACACAAACCACACCCTGCCCACTTTCACAATCAGACTACTACCCCACAATACGCCAGGCAATCAACAAAGACATCCAGCAAACATGGGACACAACAATCACGCAACTACACGAAATACACCCAAAACACGAACTCTGGCACACCATCAACCAAAACACTAGACAAAAAGAACGCACACTAACTCGATTACGTCTCGGACACACTGCACTCACGCACTCCTATCTCTTACAACAACGCCCACGACCACAATGCACAACATGTCAGCGAACACTCACAATTAAACACATACTCATACACTGCACCAAATACAACACAGAAAGACAACCCATCACAAATTGCTGCAACATGAACAACATCCCACTAAACATCACGCCACTTCTCAACGATGACCATCCAACATTACACGAGCACCTCTTCCACTTTTTCTCTATCACACGCCTGATCCACGAACTATGAGAAGAAAAAAGAAAAAAGAGAGAAAAATGAAAAGATATGTTAGAAAAGAAAACAAGAAAATCAAAAAAATGGGAAAAAATGACAAGATATGTTAAAAAAGAAAAACAGAAAATCAATTTTAAAAAAAGAAAAAGAATAAAAAAAACTAACCCCACGTGATATTTACGAACTGCTAACGTTCTTGCAATGTAAAATCAATACTGGCGATGACCCGACCCAACCCTCCAACTACACCCCGCCCCATGGCACCGACCGGACTGGCAAACGCTATTCTTCTGCACCAGCTCAGCTTCGACTACTACCTCATCTGCCTGCAAGACGTCTCAACTTCTACTCCCTCTACGCGCCATTCTTCAAGTCGTCTCAACTCTCTCACAACTCGCCTCTACAAGACTTCTTCGCTTCCTCTCAAACCCACCACATTACTCCTCACACCCTTTCACCCCTAACAAATAACAACACAAAATACTGACACCACAAACGCCCCCCCCCCCGGGAACAGCCGACATCACCCCGCGGTGGCAGGCTGGCAAAACACACATACACACACCAACCGGCTCACCAACCTACCTAGTACCAATCAGCTCCCTCCTCCCAACGACCCCAGATGTCACACTTGCTTCCTCACGTATAGCCCTCACCCTGTCCTGGACATCCGACTCCGACCCACACTTCAGCAACCACGCACCCATCACCATTACCTTTCACCAAATCCCGACCACTGGCCCACCCAACCCCCAGCCAGGCCGGTGGAACCTCAAAAAAGCATCCTGGACCACATTTTCAGATTCCTTAAGCGCACAAACAGCACACACTCCACAACACACACCAGAACAGTTTGCGGACATACTCCTCACCACAGCACACGAACACATACCACGAACAAAACCAAGACACCAACACAAACCTCGCGCGGCTCCCTGGTGGGGCGAAGTGCCACCGGGCGATCCGCGCGAGGAACCACGCACGCCACAGACATGGAAGACACCACACACTAGAAACTATCAGCTTACAAACGACAGAGAGCACTATGCAGACGTACCATTAAACAAGCAAAAAAAGACCTCCTGGAATAAATTTTGCACCCAATTTAACAGATTCACATCTCTCGGCGAACTTTGGACACTCCTCAGAACATTTCAACACAGACAAAGACCGCCATGCAAAGCAATCACACTTAGACACAACAACAACACTGTCACAGACACACAAACAATAACAAACATTTTCGCACACCACTACCATCTCAGATCGTCTACACTTCCACGAACACCCCGACCTCCAATCAGACACTCACGCCCACACCTATACAACAGCAGATTTACACTGACAGAACTACAATTAGCAATCACACAGGCAGGAAACACAAGTGCAGGACCAGACAACATTAACTATACGTTCTTCAAACACATACCAATCTCAGCACTCCAAACATTGCTCGACACTTACAACGCCGCATGGACCACACATACATACCCACAATCATGGTTACACGCTTCTCTCATAACTATACCAAAACCAAATACGGACTCAACTCTCTGCACTTCCTATCGCCCTATCGCCCTCACCAGCTGCTTCCACAAACTATTCGAACGTCTTGTCAAAAAGCGCCTTCTCTATATCATCCAAACACAAAAACTAATCTCTCCTATTCAATCGGGTTTTCTTCCTCATCGCTCATGCTTAGATAACCTCACTTACCTTGTCACACACATCCAGGAAGCGGCGGCAGGGAAACGCTCCACTGTCGCCGTCTTCCTGGACCTCAAACAAGCCTACGACACCATCAACATAACAGCACTACTACAACACCTACACAACATAGATATACAGGGCAGATTACAACACTATCTTCACTTCTATCTTCTAAATCGCTCATTTCAAGTCAAAATTGGATCCCATATGTTAGAACAAAATTCCCCACAACCGGATTGATGCAAGGCTCCGTACTTAGCCCCCTACTCTTTATTTTAGGTCTAAATTCAGTTATCCCAGACAACCTTCCGGCCAAAATTGCAATATATGCTGACGATATAGTTATATGGACATCACACGAAACACCACAAAACGCACTAGGAATACTACAAACCACATTAATACTACTACATCGCAAACTCGCCGCCCTAAACCTACACATTACACCACACAAATCAAAATGCATGATTTTCGGCTACCACAAATACACAGACTTACCACCACTAAAAATAGACCACACTCCCATCCCATTCGTCACCACAACAAAATTTATAGGCATCACTTTAGACCCAAAACTCACTTTCCGGCCACATATCTTAGACATCCAAAAACGCGCATCAAAAAGAATAAACATCCTTCGAGCACTATCCGGAACAAACTGGGGATCCGACAGAAACATACTTTGAGCTCTTTACAAATCAATCATTCGGCCAATTTTGGAATACGGATCCCCACTCTTCGAAAATGCGAGTAAATCAAGCCTCAAAATTATAGATTCTCTTCAACGCCAATCTTTACAAATAGCCACAGGAGCATACACCACTTCGCCTTCTTTCGCGCTTCACATATATAACCACATACCAGAACTGAAGCACAGACGCACAAAAACACTATTAAGATTACACTACAAAACACAACTCATCGCACAACACCCATGCACCCAGGCATTAAAACTCCGCACCGAACGCATACACCAACTCATGAACGCAACACGACTGAAAACTACAATAGGCTGCCGCATCCACCAACACGCAAATAGACTACACGTCACACTCCCCACAGCAAAAGCACTCCCACCACCCACTGCATGGTGGAAACACCAATCACCCAAAACACACCTCCCCATAGACAAGCCAAGGCACAACACCTACACAGACGCAGAAATATACCAACTATTCCTCCACTTCAAAGCTCAATATCCAAACCACAACACCATCTACACGGACGGCTCAAAATCACACACCCATCAGACGGGCACAGCGGCGGTGCTGTACCCCAACGCAGCACCGCCGCGGGTCATCCTTCGTGCCCGTCTGCGTGACA
This sequence comes from Imbricaverruca yamaguchii, assembly GCA_034440575.1. Lineage (NCBI taxonomy): Eukaryota > Metazoa > Arthropoda > Thecostraca > Neoverrucidae > Imbricaverruca > Imbricaverruca yamaguchii. The sequence continues at coordinate 389,916 of JAOTOL010001304.1, forward strand.
CAGCATCCACACGCAGCATAATTATTCGCAATCTTCTCGGCATACTGCACCATCTACAACACCAAAATTGAACACAACATCATAGCCACAGACGCAAAATTAGCATTACAGAGCATAACACCCCACACCAAATACAAACACCCCCTCATACACAAACAACTCACCATACCACAACGGCCAACACTACTCTGGATCCCAAGTCACACAAACATACACGGCAACGAACACGCAGACACCGAAGCCAACATAGCCACAATACTACAACAAACCACACCATGCCCACTTTCATAATCAGACTACTACCCCACAATACGCCAGGCAATCAACAAAGACATTCAACAAACATGGAACACAACAATCACGCCACTACACGAAATACACCCAAAACACGAACTCTGGCACACCATCAACCAAAACACTAGATAAAAAGAGCGCACACTAACACGATTACGTCTCGGACACACTGCACTCACGCACTCCTACCTCTTATAACAACTCCCACGACCACAATGCAAAACATGTCAACGAACAGTCACAACTAAACACATACTCATACACTGCACCAAATACAACACCTAAAGACAACCCATCACAAATTACTGCAACATGAACAACATCCCACTAAACATCACGACGCTTCTCAACGATGATCATCCAACATTACACGAGCATCTCTTCCACTTCCTCTCTATCACACGCCTGATCCACGAATTATGAGAGGAAAAAATGAAAAGATATGTTAAAAAAGAAAACCAGAAAATCAAGAAAAAGGGGAAAAAAGAACAAAAAATGAAAAGATATGTTTAAAAAAAAACAGAAAAGAAAAAAAATAAAAAGAAACAAAAAACTAACCACACGTCATACTTACTAACTACTAACGTTCTTGCAATGTAAACTCAAATACTGGCGATGACCCGACCCCAACCTTCCAACTACACCCCACCACATGGCACCGACCGGACTGGCAAACGCTTTTCTTCTGCACCAGCTCAGCTCCGACTACAACGTCATCTGCCTGCAAGACGCCTCAACTTCTACTCCATCTACGACCCATTCTTCAAGACGTCTCAACTCTCTCACAACTCGCCTCTACAAGACAACTTTAATCTTCTTCGCTTCCTCACATCCCCACCACATTACTCCTCATACCCTTTCACCCCTAACAAACAACAACACAAAATACTGACACCACAAACGCCCCCTCCCCCGGAAACAGCCGACATCACCACGCGGTGGCAGGCTGGCCAAACACACACACACACACACACACACACACACACACACACACACACACACACACACACACACACACACACACACACACACACACACACACCGGGCATCTCGGCGCAGGCGCATAGTAATGTTCGGCGCGTGACTCATGTGCTGTCGGAACACGAGTTGCTACATTATATGGGTAATGCAGGCAGTGTATACATACACACATGAATTATCCGCATGTGAATTTCTTTCACTATTTCCATGGAATCATTTTGAAAATGTACCGTATGTACCGTATTTCGCAATTCGGCGTTCCCACGGCGTGGGACGGCCAACGTTTCCCAAAAAAATTCGTGTTTTCCCAAAAGTTTCCCCAAAAGTTTAACACTGCGTCTATGACGTTGCATGGAAGAAGTTTACATAAAGAAAATGCAAGCCTCCCCTCTGAAAAAAATTGCGAAAGCTATGTATTTCACTAAAGTATTTCGATGCTATCTTCGGGCAGGTTTTCCATTCAAACTTACCTGTCGAGGTCCCAAACTCTCTCACTTCACATAGATGTAGGAGATGAAAATCCTTCCGAAGAGTTGAAAGCCAACACAAATGTTTTGCTCGGGAGAACTAAATGTTTTTTCATTGAAAAAGGGTAGAAGTGCTTATTTCGTTGGACAAGTAGTTACAGTGATTTAGCTGGCTGACCTCAGTATAGTACGAAGACCTCCTTAGATCCCATCAATTCGGTAAAAGCCCCAAATGTTCGTTATCTGTCGGCCACAATTCCGTTGCAGTCGGGTCAACGTGTTGCGCGTGCACGTCACGGGGGTCATGAGGGCACGGATGTCCGGTGAATCACCAACCGCCCATAGGAATAGCATGTAAAACTGAGATTTTTCGTTCGGAAAATCACCAATTCTAGCTCTCCCCATCGACCCGATTTAGACCGCCACATCTCAACAACCAATGGACCGATCGACACCAAACCAACACCTCAGTGTTGTCACAATTGTCAACATCGCCGTGGCAACCGTTTCCGAGTTATACGCCACGCGAACGCGAGGGAGCGTGGGAAGCGGAAGCGACCTTTCAGGACGTTTTTCACGATCGGGTCTGGTTCTCGGAAACGGCTAAACTTGGCGACTTGCCGTCACTTTCACCTCATGGCTCCATGTACCGGGTACAGTTTTCCAACTGACAGATCAGTGGCCGCAGTGTGCGGGCGCCGTCATCGTGACACGGGCTGCACGTGCTTCGGTCCGTGAAAAAGGCACCGCTTTCCACCGTCTCCACACCACTGTCGAATGACATTTCGCGGAGAAAGTTGTATGCACGGATAGCCCAACTCTGTGATGCTCACAGTTCCTTCGCATTTTACCCATCGCAAATACTTTAGTTGCAATCGTCGATGACCATAGTCCACACTGTTACCAGACTTCACTTTCGGCAATCTCAAACAGGATACGGGGCGGGACAGTATCCTGTCACCGTCCAGAGATTGGATCCGACGCAACAGCTTCGTTTTCTGGCGCAGTTTGTTTTCAAAGTTGGCTTCAGTGCAGGACCTCGTCTAACATAGTCACTGGTGGACCACTTGGTCCACCAGTGCTCCAAAGTGGTCCACCAGTGGCGGGAAATTGGACCACCAGTGGCAAATGCCAGAAATTTAGTTATTTTCAGTTGGTGTTTGGTTCAACCCAACAGACAAATGTTATTCACAAGTGTGACCGAAATATCTTACACTTTGCATCTCTACAGGGAAAAATTGTACTTTGTAGCAATTTTTCCTTTTTAGGAATGTGGTAGCTCTCCTTTTAGAGACGTCAGTCACAGCCCCTGGCGCCTGAACAGAGCCAGCCTGGTCCGTCACAGTCCCTCCGCCACCTGGCAGGCTGACCTAGCCTGGTCCGTCACAGTCCCTGCCACCTGACCAGAGCCAGCCTGGTCCGTCATCCGGGTCGCCTCCTGATCCAGATCTTGCCACCGATAAGGGTACGTGGTACAAAGGGGCCACACTCCAGCTGAACTGGCTGACAGAGAACTTCCCATGCTTGAAAGTGACTAAGGTGACTTCAGGAAAACGTCAGAGTTCTGTAGTGACGTGCCAGATACGTAAAGACCAGATTCATGTGGCACAGAAGGTCTCGGTGAATGGGCGCGTGTACATCGCCAATGGAATCATCGTCCATGGTAAGGATCGGCTGAAGCTAGTGGTGGATCACTTGAAGGGACCCGTCCATGAAGCAGCCTCTCAAGCCAAGCGTCTCACTGAGCAATGGCAAGCTCAAGAGGCAGACCATCCGTGGGTGAGCATTCTGAGCAAGCACCGAGCGGACTTCGTAGAGCTGCTGGTACACCTCGCCAGACGTCTACAATGATTCGCTGTTGGAAACCCCAAGTGCCTGGTCGTGGCCCGCAAGACCGCTGGCGGTTCTACACAGTCAGCGAGTGATGATGATGATGGCCGAGTCGACTCCGTACACACCAACACAACCTCCGCCATCTGCACTCTCACACCGGTCGCCGGACATTTACCGAGAGATGCTGGAGATTATCAGTGACCTGGAGATCAAGAAGCTCGGTCATGCCATGTCAGAGTGCGTGGCCTACAGCGTTCAAGTTGACGGGTCGGTGGATCGCCAGGCGATTGATAATAAGTTCATCACCGCGCGTCTCATCCGGGACGACGGTAGTCTTCAGACCGTCATTCTTGGGGTCGAGGAGCCTGAGGGCTCAGGTGCTAGTGGCCTTCTGGAAGCCGTAAAGAACGGCTTGAAGCGATGTGGGGCGCCTCTCGACAAGCTCGTTGGTGTGACCACTGACGGAGAAACAGCGAACACCGGCCGACACGGGGGGTTGTGGCGCCTCCTAGCTGACTACGCGCAGCGCCAACTGCTCACATTCTGGTGTGCATGTCACAGATCAGACCTCGCGATGGAGAGCGTCGAGAATACTGTGAAGGAGATCCAGCACTGGAAGGGAGACCTTCGCGCCGTGGCGACATTCTTCCGAGTGTCGGGAAAGAGGACGGTGCGCCTGAAGAAACACGGTGGCACGGTAGCCTTTCCAGCGTTTTTCGACGTCCGTTTCTCGCAACATCTGCTCGCCCTCATCACAGCCGTGCTGAAGAACCTGCCAGCATGCCGCGTCGTCTGGGAGGAGATAAGCCAGTCAGGGAGTGAGAAGAGCAAAGCATCGAAGGCGGAAGCGCGCGGATTCCTGCGCCGCTGGGAAGAAGGGGGAAGGTTGGTGCGTCTCACTCACCTGATGGGGGACGTAAGCGAAGTCATCACCCACCTCCAGAAGAGACTTCAACGGAGCGACATCATCCTCCCCCAGGCGCTCGAGGCGCGCGACAGCGCCAACATGCAACTAACAGTGATGATCCATGGCAACCTCCTGGGAGGTCGAGAGGAACAGGCCTTAGACAAGGGCAGGGAGCGGGAAGATCCGAGTCCGAGAAGGCGCGTCCCAAACGAGAACGTCACGTTTGAGCGCGATTTCAAGGCCTTCAGAGAAGAGGTTCTGCAGACGCAATCAACATCGTCGGTCAGCGTCTCGACTTTGAACAGGAGGAAGTGACCCAGAGCATGAATCGGATGATGAGGGCTCAGACCACCGAAGAGTTCATCCGTGCCGGGGAGAGCGTGGTCAACGACCTGTTCCTCGAGAAGGCGACAGAGTTTTCTCTGAACGTCTGCGACAGGTGGCCGGCCATGCAAGCGTTAGGCGGTGCAGAGTACTCGGACGACAGAAAACTGCGAGTCATGCTGAAAGCATAAACCGGCGTTTGCAAGCAGGTGCTCGCTGCTTTCATCACGCTCACGCCCCCACAGCATGGCCACAGAACGTGCTGTCTCTCACTACAATAACCTATGCTCATACAACAGGCTCAGCATGAAGAACGACACGGTGAATGCCCGTATGATCATCGCTCCCAACGGTGTCGGCACGGCTCATTACGATCCTCGCCCAGCGGTGTGTGCATACCTTGAGGCAAGGGGGCGGCGCATGCGGGTGCCAGATGCAACCACCTACCAGAAGCGTGAGTTTGTCACGAAGTTCTTCCGGGCGACAGGGAACGTGTAGGTAGTCAGTCATGAGATAATCCAGATGGTACAAAGATCGTAGTGTGATTCTGATGGTTGTAAATACTGAATCGTTACTGTGATGTTTGACCAAAGTTATCACGTGCGTTTGCTAGTTGGTACTATGCGAGTTCAAAATCCAACCAGACAATGCGACAAGTCGCGTATTTGCACCCGTTGAACCCGTCGCAGCGGCATACTCAGCCTTGTGTGCCTTGTGATAGTAGCTTTACGCTTAGACGCGGCGAGCCACGAGCGGTGGTGCGCGCCCCTCCTAGTCGTTGACGGCGGGGATTTTGTGATAGTAACCCAGAGGATGCTCAAACTCGGAGAGAACGCGTTGTTTAGAAGCTGATGACTGGGTATTGTACACATGTATGCGTGAGATCTCCTGTGTACCCTGCTGATCTCACATTGTTAACCCGGAGGCAGTAGGGACGATGTCCTTTTCGGTCAGTCTGTTCCTTGTACTCAGTCGCAAAGCGGCGGTCGGCGCTCAGTGAGCACCATTACCGTGCTGTGCTGTATCGTACCGTGAATAGTACCGAGCACCCTTATTGTGGTTTGTTTTTCGCCAAAATGAAACAAGCTGAAATTTGACAGTAATGTTTGATGAAAGTTCAAATGTAGGTAAACCATTAGGTTCTGCGAGACAGCTACATGCTACTTTGATATAGTTTGGTGCATATTTGCCTTGAAAACAATAATTAGTACAGCCAGGCAAGCATTCGAAATTTGGCCTTTTCATTCACTGTTTAACCTGCACTATATAGTTGGCCTGTCAGAGTCAGTGCAGTCTTCACCAAGGGTGCCGTGACATCCGTAAAAAGCAATCCTGACCGGATTAGGAGCACAGGATTATCATTCAGCCTTAACACAACATACCCATAAATAGCGTTGATGCGGCATGATTATGAAAGGCCTTGGATATTGGGTATAAATGCACCGGCAGAAGGCCTCGCATGGATACAAGATGCTCGTCTTGGTTGCAGGAAGCCCATAGGTAGGAATGGAGGCCCCTAAAACATGCAGGGCCCTTGGCCAAAGTGGGCCACCAGTAAAAATTCCTTAGACGAGGCCCTGCTTCAGTGCGTACGTATCTATCTGATAAGTATAAAGGCGATGTTGAAGCTGAACTTGTGTATGTTTGCGTAGGTGGCGTTTCATCTTTGAGAGTCATTACAAGTATTGGAAACATGGCCTTGTCTTTGATGCTGGCCGCCCACAAAATTTTTATATCCGGAAAGTGATCCACCTATTTTTCCAAAAGATGAATTGAGTCTGACAATGACAGTGATCTCCTTGCTGTTTGGTCATGATCATGGGAACATCGAAACACGAAACATGACCGTGAAATGTATGAGCCTTTGTTATCTTAATAATTCCATCTGTTCACTTTCATGTACTTTATTTGCTTGGGTCAGGGCCCATGTTTTGTCATAACCAGGACTTGTTGCATGGACGAAAAGTGGTATAAATTGTGTGTGTGATTGTGGTTTTAGGGCGCATCGACCATGGTTGGTCATTTAGCGCCCAAAAGTGGTATAAATTATTTGAAACCAATGCAAAATATCACCTATCATACTCTGCCCTTGATATTGATGCACCAAATTCAATTTGCATTGGTAAATTTCATTTTCAAGGAGTCATTGGATTTCGCGAGTAGCATGTTTCAATGCCATGTTTATTAGCTTGATTAAGATGATGTGACCACTGATTCCCATCAGAAATGCTTGATTTTAGTTGGAAAACAAATTAATGTACCACTATTTTAAGTACGTAAAATAACCTACCTTGGTTTACCTTACCTCCTTTTAACACGCGCCCTGGAGGGCCTCTGAAAATAACGCGCACTGGAGGGGGGGGGGAGCGGATTCCGCCCCCCCTAAGATCTCAGCTCCTATGAAAGCTAGAACAACGAAATGCACAGGGTGGATGGGCACGATAGTGTACTCTATTGTGTGCAAAGTTTATGAGCTTAGGTTAATATCTTCGAGGTCAAATGAGGTGAAAATAGCAAAATGTTCTGGTTTTGCGTGGCTTGGTTTGTCATTGTTATGGATCGCTGCGATTGTGTTTAAATGCTCAAAAATCGGCATTAATGATGTTTTGGACATTACTAATGATGCAATATAGATGTCAGATCCGCCATTGGACCTCAGGTCACCTATATAGGAACACTTTATTAGGTCATTTCATGCTCCAGTTACCGGAACCAGGCTGCCCACACGAGTGCTCCGTCGGGCGGTTCGGCACAATTGACTTCGCAAAGAAAGGAGTGAAATACATGAATAAAGTATGGAAACGCTTAGGCACATAATGACAAACAGTAGATTTCGGGATGTGTAGGGATTAGCATGCAAAGCGATATCAATCGCATGACAGTCATTTGAATTTAAAACACATTCCAGTTGACCAAGTTTGGTTCCAATAGCCTGTCATGAACTTGACCTGACTTGACCTTGGCGACTTAACATGACTTTTAAATGATATAGCATAACAATATGCATCAAACAAGTCGATAGTGTTATCAAGAACGCTTCCCTTTTGCCAATATACTGTAAGCGCATCACCGCCGATTTTTCTGGTCTGGCGCTGCGAATTGTTTTTACTTTAACGGCCCCTAACTTGAAAACCTTTCGGCCGAATTACATTGTTCTTACTTTAAACAACGCGCCGGTCATTTAGCAGCAGGTACACAAAAAATGGCGTATATCGACCGGTAAAATCTGGAGTTATCTACGAAAAACCGGAAGGGTGGGCGGATTTCGCTCCCCCCCCCCCCCTCCAGGGCGCGTGTTAAATTGCATCTTCAATACAGGCATACTTTGTGTTAAATAACAATACAAAAATGTTAGGAAACCTAACTTGGCCTTGCCGTTTTAGAGAAAAATTCATATTTTGTCGGAAATAAAATGAGCACATTTTCACAATAAAAGCTTGCCTAACCTGCTGTTTTGCTTTGCTAAGTACAATTTGTGTAACAAATATTGGGAGCACATTAAGCCACAATAATACCATTATATGTATGGATATACCCAATGGAAGCAAGATTGGGTGACAGGCTGGAAACTTTTTCACCTCTGCGATAAGGATTTGACTTCAAACTGTAGCACACTTTATTTTAGTGAATAGTGGTACAATTGTTTCGACGTAGCTTTCGAGCATTTTAGTAGGATATGCAGGCATGTGGTTACGCCTGGCGTGGGATGTGCTGGTCCCCACCCCGCGGCCATTGCTATGGCAGCTATGTCGACGCTACTGTTGCGGGCCGGTCGGCTGCTATGAGCAATGTCCAGTGACCTCTTCCCATTTTCTCTCCACTTCAGTGACATATAGCCGATACTTAGTTGAGCTGATTGTGCTGTGGGAAGTAACGGCTCAAGATTCGCGATGCTAAGTGTCGAGAAAACTATGTCAATGCATTTCAAAGTAAAATATTCCCAATACACTGAGAAATATCGTGAAGGGATACTGCTACTTGTGGTTCTATTTTAATTCGTTATAACAATCTATTCAGAATTAATTTTCCGTTACATCCTGACGGCTAGACGAGCAAATTTAGACACATTGGACCGGGGACGTCGCAACCGGGATGAGGTAGCGAGGCCAGTCACCCCTGCCCTGTGGAAGATGCCGTTTTCCCTGACATCTCAGGAAGCCCGGTCCCGGAAACGCACAGAAGAGTTGAAGAGCTCTCTAAAAGAAAGGCTATAAAAGGTTATAGACCCAACTCACTTACTATCTGTGCTAGCAAGTTGGTCGAATGAGTCAACGCACGATTGAGGAAATTTCTATAACACAACAACCTGCTCGATGAATTTCAATGCGACTTTCAGCGTCAAAAATCAACTGCAGCAATCTCGTTAGATTAGTGCATGACATCAAAAGTAGTCTACGCATCAAACGCACAATAGCTGCCTATTTAGACATCATTTCCGCATTCGACCGAGTACACAAGTCCGCACTGACACACAAACTCCACAAGATAGGCATACGCGGACACATGGCACACTTCATTCTCACCTTCCTCAGATACAAGACAATTAAGGTCCGACGCAGTAGTGTCACATCAAACACCACAACCCAGGAGCAGGGTCTGACTCAGGGGTGCGTGCTCTCACCGAGCCTCTTCATCATCATGGGCAACGACATATTTGCGAACTACACGGACACTTCACTTCAATGCTCACTTTCCGCGGACGACACAGCAATTTGGACATCACACTGCTTCCCTAAAGCTGAAAAAAACATTCAAGCATGACTAAACCACATTGCAAAGTGGTGCAAAACATGAGGCTTCACCCTGTCCAGAGACAACTCGGCCACCGTCACATACAGTCGTCTCCGCCCCACACCCAAAACTCTACTTAAAATCGATAGCAACAGCTGTGCCGCTACCACATTAAGATACAATCGATTAAAAAGCATCCGGCACGGCGCTGCTTTACGACTGACAGTTACGGCAAGAGCCAATTTGCGCGCAAACTACCACCATATAGCATTCAAATTGCAACGGCTCTCTTAGATCTTAACCTAGCAATGCCATCCACTGCAGCTCGACCCCCATTAGGCCATTCCGGACTTTCAGTTAACCAAAGGTCGAGTACTTGTTCTCGGAGAAGAAACCCACTCTATTACATCGGCTGACATTCTTGCCATCTTCCACAAGTTCGCTGATGACAACAATCACAAATCACTCGTATTTACGGATGAGTCGAAACACGAGGCTTAGGTAGGCATCGGTATGCCTGGAACAGGTCTCAGACTTTCCAAGCGTCTACCGGATACCTTCTCCATCTACTCCGCTGAAGCAATGCTCATTCTGGTGGCTATCTTCTTTCTCATGAGGCGAAAGCCAAAAACTTAGTGAATTCCTTAGACACCAAATCCGTCTTATATTCATTTAGCAACACCCGCGACTGCCCGCATCACGTCATTGATCGAATCCAACAAATCGTGGCCCATAACGTAAGCATGAACTTTTCCCGGGTTTTGGGTCACACCAACATCCCAGATAACGAAGAAACAGCTCACTAAGCAAGCCTTAACATTGAACACTTACCCTAGCGTGGAATATTCGATAGACGATTGTAAAGCACTCCTACAACGCCACATTCACCAACATCAACAGAACACATGGACATAACACAACTCAATACAACACAAATCCAACCACACCCACGCAATCAAACCAACGATAGGCAAATGGAACACATCAAATGAATCTCATCGACAAAAAGAGGCCCTCCTCACCAAAGTAAGAAGTGGTTGCACAAAACTAACACAGCCTCGATTAGAGGATGACCAACACACAACGCCTCACTGCGACATCTACAACACTACGTCAAGCATAGGGTGCATCCTGCTAGACTGCAGTACCTTTGGCTCCCAAAGACAACCACTTATGACATTCAGCCAAAGAGAGGATATCACGCTATCGGTACCATCGCTTCTCCTTCAATTGCTCTTTGAGTATTTGTATGCCACAAAACTAGCAGTAGCACTGTAGGCACTCTAGGCACTACACCATCAACGCTCACATCAACTCGTGATGCATGACCGCGAAACACTCGTAGGAAACATGTAAATAGCCATCTCAGCAAGCCGTCGGACGTACATGAGCCGATTTGCCTCCCAATTAGAAATAAGTGGTTACACACCGGTGTCGTCGGAAGTAGACGTGCCGATTTGCTTTGGGAAAACGTAAACACTAAAAATAAAAATAGAAATTAGCATAACGTACGACGACAACCCAGGGGAGCCATCGGGCGTAGATGAGCCGATTGCCTTGCAACTCATAACGTAAACGGTTACCCAGAGGAGCAGCGGACGTAGAAGAGCCGAATTGCAAAACACCGTACTAACCCAACTGACAACTCTGCATGGCATGCTCGGACTAACCCGCTACTAACGACTAATACGCAGCGGCCGGCGTAATAGGCGATGTGGACAATTACCTCCTTGTTCGCACGGTAAAGATCCCTCGGTGCTCTTCGATAAGAGTAGGCTGAACCTGGCCCACTAGCAAAATACATTCTTGCCAATCTCAAAACACCCCCACCCCACCCAAACAACAAATGATTTTGTTGAGGAGTAAAGTAAAATTAAAACTATTTAGACATCAGGGATATGTCCCCAACACGGCCACCGCCTTCAGCACCTAGAATATCACACAAACTAGAACGTAAAATTCTCTTGACGTAAATGTCCACTTGAATGCACCTTAATCGCGAACATTTGCTTGTATAGGCCGACGTGTAACGTACTAGCTTTAATGGCGGCGTAAATTTATGCCCCCAAACCAAAAATGAGGAATCTCCCTACCAGTTGTGATAAGTTATTTGGGCTCGGCATAGGAATTATCACGTGCACATAACACCGCGCAGATGCACCTATTTGATAAACAGCACACACACTGCTTTCACATTTCAAAGGGCGTTGCCGTTGGTAACCATCAGGTCAAGGTCCTCGGTGTACACGAAGGACATATTTGGACATACATTGTTCTGGATATTCACGATAAATATGTATATGTGCACACATTGTCCTCGCAAATCACGATAAACATGCATGGACTTTGTATTCACGACATTGTCCTCAGTATTCACGATAAACTTTGTGTGGACACACATTGTCATCGCTTTTGCCGATTTCCTCGGTAATCCTATCCACACTGGGAGCCAAAAATTGGACGGTTCCTCCCAAATCGGCCCTCCACCTTACTCGGCAGATCTTGATCTTTCACCGATAAAAATATCGGTGCTTATCCGGTGGTAACTAAAGGATGTCTTCGTTAGTGACCACCAGGTCATAGTCCTCGGTAGTCATGGTCAACACGCATGTGTATGTGTGGGGGAGTTATTTTTTAGGAGTGCTGGACCATGAAGGTCATTTGCGCCGCCTTTAAAGGAGCACGTTACATGTCTAACTGTAAAAGCGAGTGTTGTGATCAAGGTGCATGCAAGTGGACATGTACGTCAAGGGAATTGGTTGGTTTTAATTTCACTTTAATCCTCCACAAAATATTGTGTAGTTTGGGTGGGGTTGGAGTGTTTTGAGAGTGGCGAGTTGATTTTGCCAGGGTGCCGGCTTTAGCCTATGCTTATCGAAGATCACCGGGGGATTTTTACAGTGCGGACAAGGAGGAAATTGTCTACACCGCCTCTCACGCCGGCTGCCGCGTGTTAGTTGTTCGTAACTGGTTAGTCTAAGCATGCCGTGCAGGGTTGTCAGTTGGGTTAGTACGGTGTTTGGCAATTCGACTCTTCTACGTCCGCTGTTCCTCTGGGTAGTCATTTACGTTATGAGTCGGAAGGCAAATCGGTTCATCTACATCCGATGGCTCCCCTGGGTAGTCGTTTTACGTTATGCTGTTTTAGTTTCTGTTTTCCTAAAGCAAGTCGGCTCGTCTACCACCGACGACACCGCTCGGTAGCCAATTTCTAACTGAGAAGCAAATCGGCTCATGTACGTCCGACGCCATGCGGGGATGGCTATTTACGTGTATCCTACGAGTGTTTCGCGGTCATGTATTGCAGGCTGATGTGAGCGTTGGTGGTGTGGTGCCTAGAGAGCTCCTGCTAGTTCTGTGGCATACAGATATTCAAATAGCAATTGAATGAGTTCTGAATGTTTGTCACCGAGAACCGATGGAAGCGATAGGGTGATGCCCTCTCTCTGGCAGAAGGCCTTAAGTGGTTGTCTCTGAGAGCTAAAGCTACTGCAGTCTAGCAGGATGTGGCCTATGCTTAACGTGGCGTTGCAGCTGTCGCAGTGAGGTGTTGTGTGTTGGTCCTCCTCTAATCGAGGCTGTGTTGGTTTTGTGCAACCGGTTCTAAGTCTAGTGAGGATGACCTCTTTTTGTCGGAGAGGAAGGAAAAGTTCATGCTTACGTTATGGGCCACGATTTGTTGGATTCGATCAATTAATTGATGAGGACAGTCGTGGGTGTTGCTAATTGACAATAGGACGGATTTGGAGTCTGAGCGTGTAAGTGTGTGTATGTGTGCATATGCGTGCATGTGTATGTGTGTGTGTGTGTGTGTGTGTGTGTGTGTGTGTGTGTGTGTATGTGTGGGTGTGTGTGAGTGCATATGTGTAAGTGTGCGTGCATATATATATATATCATGTATATATATATATATTGTGTATATATATATATATGTGTGTGTGATATGTGTATTATTGTTGTGTGTGTTTGTTGTATATATATATATATCCATGTGTGTATATGTGTATGTGTATGTCTATCTGGTGTGTGTATATGTGTATGTATGTGTGTGTGTGTATATGTGTATGTATGTGTGTATGTATGTGTGTGTGTGTCTGCGTGTCCGTGTGCGTGCGTGATTGCAGCGCGCTCCGGCGGCCGGATCACGTGAGGCCGAGCCGCGCCGGCGCGCCACGTTAAAATGGGCGCGGGCGGCGCGCCGCCGACAGTACGCGCCGACGACTGACGCGAGAGAGTGCCGCTGGCGCCTGCTCAGTCGACGCCCGGCCGCCGCCATGACCGCTTGGGGATACGGCTCCAAAAACGGTACGGCACGACGCCAGCGTCGACAGACGGCAGGCGGCAGACGGCGGCACTGAAAGCTGTCGATTTAGCGAGATCGTCGCGGCGCGGTCGTTCGTTTGTCACGTGCCCTGTCCCCCGGTTTGCGCTCAGGCTGCCAAGGAGCCGCCTGATACATTGCGTCATTTGGTGGATTGCAAGCGTTTTTCATAAGGGGACAACTTTACACTGATGCAATCGATTTGCCTTGAATATCCAATCTTACCGGGCAGGGTGAGGTTTTTACTATTCCATTATTGTTTGTTCCGTTGCATATTTGCAATTCCATTTTAAATTCGGAATAACGTATTTCAGTATTTATGACGGTACGAAGCCCTTCCCACATATATGCTTACAGCATTGCGTCTACATTTTCCCTCCTCGATGCTTAGAACGTGTCTTGTAAACAAATATCATCACAATTAACCTATGCACATCTGAGTATTCGTTCGATGCCAAAATAATCTCCAATAGGGATGCTATGTTTATACCCTCGTTTAAACGTCCAATATTGATCAGAAAACAATCCTAGGAATGTCCCAGTATCAACAAGCATAAGCAGGACAGCCGCGCATCGTCCGTTTTGTCGGCTGTTACTGGGTTTTCCCTGGTCTGGGTTAGATCGGGGAGTCAGCGTGCATTGCATCGATGCCGAACTAAAGATCGCCTGATAAGTACGGCTAAATCACGTGACGAGCATACAATTGAGTCAGCTGACCAGACCGGATGTGGTGCAATAGCCGAGCCGTCAGAAAGGTGGGCCCGGATGTGGTCGGGTATGTCCCGGCGTTGCCCTGCGTATGGTGCTGTCTCGTGCGGTGTATTGTTTGGTATGGTGTGGCGCCTGTCAGTCTGGTACTGTCTCGTGAGGTGTATTGTTTGGTGTGGTGTGGCGCCTGTCAGTCTGGTGCTGTCTCGTGCGGTGTATTGTTTGGTGTGGTGTGGCGCCTGTCAGTCTGGTGTGGTGTGGCGCCTGTCAGTCTGGTGCTGTCTCGTGAGGTGTATTGTTTGGTGTGGTGTGGCGCCTGTCAGTCTGGTGCTGTCTCGTGCGGTGTATTATTTGGTATGGTGTGGCGCCTGTCAGTCTGGTGCTGTCTCGTGCGGTGTATTGTTTGGTATGGTGTGGCGCCTGTCAGTCTGGTACTGTCTCGTGCGGTGTATTGTTTGGTATGGTGTGGCGCCTGTCAGTCTGGTACTGTCTCGTGAGGTGTATTGTTTGGTGTGGTGTGGCGCCTGTCAGTCTGGTGCTGTCTCGTGAGGTGTATTGTTTGGTGTGGTGTGGCGCCTGTCAGTCTGGTGCTGTCTCGTGCGGTGTATTGTTTGGTATGGTGTGGCGCCTGTCAGTCTGGTGCTGTCTCGTGCGGTGTATTGTCTGGTATGGTGTGGCGCCTGTCAGTCTGGTGCTGTCTCGTGCGGTGTATTGACTGATATGGTGTGGTGTGGCGCCTGTTAGTCTGGTGCTGTCTCGTCGTTTGGGGGGGCTGGTACTGACTCGTGCGGTATATTGTCTGGTGTGGTGTGGCGCCTGTAAGTCTGGTACTGTCTCGTGCGGTGTATTGTTTGATATGGTGTGGCGCCTGTCAGTCTGGTACTGCACTGTGATGTTGTGTGGTCTGGTGCTGTGTAGTGAGGGGTGGTATGGTGTAGTATGGTGTGGTGTGGTGTGGTGTGGTGTGGTGTGGTGTGGTGTGGTGTGGTGTGGTGTGGTGTGGTGGTGTGGTGTGGTGTGGTGTGGTGTGGTGTGGTGTGGTGTAGTGTGGTGTGATGTGGTGGTGTGGTGTGGTGTGGTGCGGTGTGGTGTTATGTGGTGCGGTGTGATGTTATGTGGTGCGGTGTGGTGTGAGGTGGTGAATGACCGTCTGGTGCTATACTGCAGTGTGATGTAATGTCATCCTGTGCTCTGGTGTGGTGTTCTGCTAGTCCTTTGCTGTGCTACTGTGTGTCATCGGCCTGTCTGCTTGGTGCTGAGCTGCAATGTGTTGTGATGTGCTGTGATGTGCTGTGATGTGCTGTGATGTGCTGCGCTGTGATGCGATATGCTGTGCTGTTGTGTGTTATTGATGTTGTATACTGTCTCTCCGTTTAGTGTTGAACTGCACGATGCTGTGCTGTGCTGTGACGTACCGTGCTGTGGCTCAGTGTCACACTGTGATCTGGCGCGCTGTGCTGTTCTGCGGCCCGATCCTGTGCTGTGAAGTCGCGTCGCCCGTCGGTTCAGCGACACCGTTCGGCTCCGACACCTCATGACGTCACAATAGCACACATCACGTGCCCACTGCGCAGGGTAGCCGCGTGACCAGCCGACCGGCGAATGTCGTGACTATCACGATGTTGGAGTAGCGCGCGCACAGGCATGCCACCCGGCCGCACGCAGGGCCGACGCGCGGTCAGCCGTGCGGGGGAGGAGGGGTAGCACCAATCATGCAGACCATAAAAAGCTAATGCGATTTCCCGATCGCAGCATAGCTGACCTTCGCACGCAACGTCCGGTGCTGGCGGGCCCGCATTGCGATCCGGTCGATCTTGATTGTGTTGTTGAGCTGGATTGGTTGTGTGGGCGAGTGAATTCGTTGAACGTTGGGACAGACAGGGCCGGACGCACTGTTGCACGGCGTACAGCATGGAAGTATTCATTTCGCTCGGGAGGCGTGATAGTCGGGCAAAGCACATTCTTTACCCGCCACGTGGAACAAAATTGCTGAGCTATCTAATGGGGGATCTGAGCATGCTGCCGCTTCGCAAGGTGAACACGTCACATCTGGTGATGCACACAACTGGATTCGCGTCAGTTATGTCCTGAAGATGTGCCTACAGTCACTGCTGATAGACTATGCCACGTAGTCAATGTTTGCAGAATGGGACACATATTCCGAGTATGCCGTTTTTGTCCAAAACCAGAACTTGATGATGAGCCTGGCACACAGGACGGGATGAGACTGCAGCCACAACTTCCGCTACCGGATGTCAGAAACATGTTTTTACAGGACTGGCTAAAATCCAACTCCGATGGCACCAACAAACAGTGAAGGCCAATGAGAGCAGCTTCGAGGGTAGAGGAAATGGGAGCAGCGATAGAGGCGGAACGGGAACGGCTCAATGGTGAGAACTGTAGAAAACCGAAATATTCTGAGCACAAGGTATTCCAATTCAGCGACCATTTTATGCAACACCGAAGTGCCGAGGTAATACACCGGTGATCCTTCAATCCTCCTACAGCCCTAGACGTGGGAGCAAGGGTTAAGGTGTCCATGACCATCTGCTCTCCGAGAGTCTTCAGCACGTACTGCATAGGCGTTGCGTGAAAAGAATGGACTTAAGGATGCAATTCCACCCACTTCTTGGATGCCCATAAGCCCCTATCAACACCCCAAGTCTTCTTCTAGCTCTCTGGTGAGCTTTAAAGCATCACAAGCAATACCAATTGCTTCCCGAGACGTGGGCACTCTGCGATAGGACTACACAGTATGAAACGGTGCACTTTTATCATTGCATTGCAGTAACGTGCAAATGACCAAAAGTCAAGTTGCCTTGAACGCACGTTTGGATCACGTGTTGAGGGCGGCGCCTCTCATTGTGTTCCATGTATACCGTATGCGGCTTATCATGTTCCATATATGCCATATGGCGCTCTTTATGTGCCATATATGCCATACACCTCCCATTATCTGCCATATATGTAACATGACGACATGCTATGCACAGTCAAACTCTGACATGCGATTCGGAAAGCGCAACTGCTGTTCTGAATGGAAAATGTGACGGGGCGCCAGCAGTGCACGCCGCGGAATGTGGCGCGCCGGCTGGAACGGAGCGGCGCCCCTGTTCGGCTTCTGTGTCCCTCAGCCGTCGGGTCGGAGTGCGACTGGCACGTTCTGGCACACGACCGCGTTATAGACTTTCTCCATCACACTGCAGCTATGTTGGCACCACGCCGTTTGATGGTGCAGTGGCGTGTTCCCGCCGGCGGTGTGTTGCATGCCGTGGAGTCTGCCGACGGCATGTCACATGCCGTGGAGTCTGCCGGCGGCATGTCACATGCCGTGGAGTCTGCCGGCGGCAGTCACATGCCGTGAACTGCTTGCGGCATGTCACACGACTTGACATCTGCCGGATTCTGCCGGCGGCATGTCACAAGACCTTGACCCTGCCGGCGGCATGTCACAAGACGTTGACCTTGCCGGCGGCATGTCACAAGACGTTGACCCTGCCGGCGGCATGTCACAAGTCGTTGACCCTGCCGGTGGCGTGTCACACACAATGAATGTGTGACGTACTTTTTTAAGAAGAGGTGATGATTGGGTTTATATTCGGATACGCTTCTGAGCGAAAGGAGGGAGCAACAAGGAGAAAGGTTATCCACGTTTCAGTTCGACTGTGTTGCGTGTTGATATGAGATCACATGTTCCCATCCATAATAGTAGACATGCTATTAACATGCTGATTTAATTATTCAATGCAACGTGGACGTGGACCGCATGCACGAAGACAGTGTGTACCATGCAACGATAGTTGTGCAGATTAGTGTTCGTAGTGTGGTGTATAACAAGTATGACACACACGGGTTAGACTGGTATGCGACACTATTATAATGCAACTATGCATATCGAAGTTCAGGGCAACTTCCATTTTGGATTTCCAAATTCTAGCGATTGAGACCTATTCAGGGGCGTTTCCTTTATTGGTACTTCAGGGAAGGCTGGAGATACCAGCCCGGTCGGGGTATCGGACCCCTTGGTTCGGTACACTGCTAATGTTAAGTTATCATTTTTCATCCTCAAGTTGACAATCTTCGGAATGTGACATTCGCTGGTTTTGTAAGACGTTTCCAGCCTTGACACTTCAGGTTTAACTTCGCTTCATATAACTGTAATTGTGCTTATTTCGTGATTTTTCTACGTCTGCTTATATGCGCCGAAATAATATGGAGGAATTATATCGAAGCAGTGTGCAGTGTGGTCTGTCAGACGGTGCTCAGTGTGCTGTGTGGTCTGTCAGAGACGGTACTCAGTGTGCTGTGTGGTGTGTCAGACGGTACTTATTGTGCATTGTGGTCTGTCAGAGACGGTACTCAGTGTGTAATGTGGTGTGTCAGACGGTACTCAGTGTGCAGTGTGGAGTGTCAGACGGTACTCAGTCTATAATGTCGTTTGTCATACGGTACTCAATTTGCAGTGTGGTCTGTCAGACGGTATTCAGTCTATAATGTCGTTTGTCATATGGTACTCAGTTTGCAGTGTCGTCTGTCAGACGGTACTCAGTGTGCAGTGTGGTCTGTCAGACGGTATTCGGCGTACAGTGTGGTCATTCAGACGGTACTCAGTCTGCAGTGTGGTCTGTCAGACGGTATTCGGCGTGCAGTGTGGTCATTCAGACGGTACTCAGTCTGCAGTGTGGTCTGTAAGACGGTATTCGGTGCGCAGTGTAGTCTGTTAGGCGGTATTCAGTGTGTAACGCTGCCTGACACCCGTCGTGTGCGCCAGGCCCACAGACATGGAGCAGCCAGTTCCCGGTGGGAGATGGCCAGCGCCAGTCTCCCATCGACATCGTGACAGACGCCGCCGAAGCCGACATCTCCCTAGAGGCTAGCCCTCTGGAGATCAGCTATGATCCGAGCGACCACCAGGTCATCGGCAATACGGGTCAGTATTACGAGATGAGCCCCGTCCCGAGCGAACATCAGGCCATCGACAGCACGGGCCAGCTCAGCTGACTCGGATCAGTGTCGTCGGCAATGCTTGAGCTTGCTTCGGCGTCGTGTTCTCAGTTTCGTCTCGGTGTTCCGTTGCCGACGTGGTTTCACTGCCGTTTTACCACTACTACCACGGGCTCGTTACACCGACGGTGCTGGTACCACGGGTACCAGCACCGACGCCAGTGATGTGTTGTTTGGTCCAGGTGACCAGCCGGCCGTGTAGCTGATGGCACCGACAGGGCGACGACAGTCTCTTAAGACCAGGGGGAGGGAAGGGGGCAGCAAAACCCATCTCAGACTCAATGCTCGCCATGCAACGCCATGGGTTAATGCTGACATTCACATTTTTCGGAGGAGGGAGCAGAGATTGGGTGAGGGATTCCCTGCCTCCTTCCCTCCTTATACGCCGTCCACGTTTAAACACCAAACTCAGCTGCAGCCTGCCTTGTCGCACGGCATATCCTGGTCATCTCTCCCTGCACATTGTTCGCCCTCACTCTCCTTCATCTCATAGTCTTGAAATGGTCAAAGATGGTAGAGATACTTCAACCCAATCACCAAGCAAAATACGTCAAAGTTTGAGCGTTGAACGTGAACGCAAACACAGAATACCGCGTAACGTTCCTTTTCACACTTACCTGATCTGACCGGCTTCCGGCGGCTGTACAATTGTACCCGGGCCGCGCTGTGTCGTGGGACGAGCTGAGCCGCGGCGCCCGCGGCGGTGCCGACGTGTCGTCTCCGCCGACAGGTCGCGGCTGGAAGGTGGAGTACATGTCGGGCCGGTCGTCCATCCGCGGCGGACCGCTGGACGGCAGCTACGAGCTGGCGCAGTACCACTGCCACTGGGGGCGCGACGACCAGCGCGGCTCCGAGCACACCGTCAACGGACACAGATACGCCGCCGAGGTGAGCGCCGCCGCCGCCGACCTCAGGCCGGGTCAAGGTCACCGGGGCGACCTCAGGCCGGGTCATGGTCACCGGGTCAAGGCAACCGGGGCGACCTCAGACCGTGTCATGGTCACCGGGTCAAGGCAACCGGGGCGACCTCAGACCGGGTCATGGTCACCGGGTCAAGGCAACCGGGGCGACCTCAGACCGGGTCATGGTCACCGGGGCGACCTCAGTCCGGGTCATGGTCACCGGGTCAAGGCAACCGGGGCGACCTCAGACTGAGCCAAGGCCACCGGTGCGACCTGAGACCGGGTCATGGCCACCGGTACGACCTGAGACCGGGTTATGGTCACCGGTGAGACCTGAGACCGGGTTAAGGCCACCGGTGCGACCTCAGATCGGGTGAAGGCCACTGCGACCACCGTGCAGGCGAGGGAGATGCAAAATCGCTTCGGATTCCTTGAAAGGTCCGACGTCTGTAGATATTCATGTAACGAGTATCGACGATTTCATGGGGAGGAAAACTGAAGGTATGTACCCCTCTGCCAGGGAGATGCGACATTCCTCTGGCTAGAAAAAGACGGTCAACAAAAATACTAGAGTACACCCCTTTTCATTCTGTGTTTTTTTTTCAGCCGAATGCGGACTTTCTGGGTGAAAAAGACGTTAATGCAGAGCGGCCGAGCACACTCAAAACAGGCCTTGACAATTGTTATCAATATCATTGGCGACCATCTGGAGAAGTAATGGCCTTCCAAACAATTACAGCCGCCATACAAACTCCTGGCTGTGCTGTTGGCAGCGAGGGCAGCTGGGCTCTGGTGTTTGTCGGTCGTGGTTCGGGGAAGGCTGTCGACCTGGTATCGTTTGGTTGCAGGTGGCCCCCGGAACGTCTCGACGACTCCTCGCCCGCCACTCGCTGTATTCTGAACTTGTGCTCTGCCCCGCCGACACCAATACTACCGTGTCCGACACATCCTCCTGTCAAATCCAACACCGATACCGGTTAGTGCGGTAATCCACCATGCAGAGGTCAATGCCCACCGGGCTCTTGACCTGCCTGAACCCTCGCAGTATACCGGATGACCTTAATAGGCCCGGGGCACGTGGAGTGAAACTCAATTGCTGGGCTGATTGGGGTCAGTGCGCGCACCTACGGCCGCACCGCCGCGGCGGTGCGCCGGTGTCATTGGCATGAAGACGGCACAGATAGTTCAAGGAGTCTCATGCATCCGCATTCACAGTGACGTCATCGAAATAAGCTTGGAGTGAAATTATCACATTTGACCACGCCGTCGGCTCTGGATGTGCAGTTGGGGGCAATAAGGGAAGCCGTTGCCATGTTGAAGCATAAATGAGCCGACGTAAGCTCTAAGGGGTCCGGTGGTTAGCATCACGAAGGTGGCTGATGCCTTCCGGGTCGAAAACGAACCGGTACCATGCAAAGACTCATGATGTCCTGGTCACGCCGCGGTTCCCCGTGACGTCACGGTAACCCGGCACGCCATAGTACCTCGTCACGTTACGGTACCCGTCACGACATTGTACCCCGTCTCGATATGGTACCCCGTCACGTCACGGTACCCCGTCACACCACGATACCCGTCACACCACGGTACCCCGTCACACCACGGTACCCCGTCACACCACGGTACCCCGTCACACCACGGCACCCGTCACACCACGGTACCTCGTCACACCACGGTACCCCGTCACACCACGGTACCCCGTCACACCACGGTACCCCGTCACGTCACGGTACCCCGTCACACCACGGTACCCGTCACACCACGGCACCCCGTCACATCACGGCACCCGTGATACATCGGTATCCCGTCAGACTATTACACCCGTGATACAGTGCCCCGTCACACCACGGTACCTCGTCACGCCACAGTACCCTATCACGTCACTGTACAGTACCCCGTCATGCCACAGCACCCATTCACGTCACGGTACCCGTGATACATCGGTATCCCGTCAGGCTACGGTGCCCCGTCACGCCACAGTACCCCGTCACATCACGGCACCCGTGATACATCGGTATCACGTCAGGCTACAGTGCCCCTTCACGCCACGGTAGAGTACCCCGTCACGCCACGGTACCCCGTCACACCACAGCACCCCGTCACGCCACCCGTGTCGCCGTAACAGAACGGTGCCCGAATGTGTTAGGTATGTGCGTTGCACAAGAACAACTTGCCGTTCGCAGTGCCATGTCGCGTGTGCGTACATGCTGTTTAGTCTGGTGTTGCGAACCTGGCTGGGAATTCCGAGATGTCTGACGAGTGTGTTTCCCGACTTCCATAGGCAAATGCAGAACTTGCTGCCGTCTATGCACACGCGATATACGTGCTGCCGGCTATGGTGTTCCTACAAAAGTTGGGATCTGATTTCCTGTTCTTTCGTTATTTTACGGTCGAGTTTGCTTCTCAGGAGACCTAATTCCATATTTCGCATACATAAAGACATAAAAGATTAGTGCAACTATGAGCCACAAGGTCCCTTCGTGGTTGCACTCTGGACATTCAACCAGTTACCCACGAAATCCGTCGATGAGCCCTCCCTGGAATACTGAAAAGCACATCCTCTATTCTTATGATTGTTTATGCTGTTTTTAAAGATGTTCACTTTTGAATCGATGACCTCTAATTGCATCATTTCTATTAAATTCGAATATTTCCCTGAGATATATACCTTCTCCAGGCCATGGACAAATTTAACACGCGCCCTGGAGGGTCTCTGAAAATAACGCGCCCTGGAGAGGGGGGGGCGGATTCCACCCCCCCCCCTAAGATATCAGCTCCTATGAAGGCTAGAGCAACGAAATTCACATGGTGGATGGGCACGATAGAGAACTCTATTGTGTGCAAAGTGCATGACCTTAGGTCAATATCTTCAAGGTCAAATGAGGTCAAAATTGAAAAATGTTCTGGTTTTGCGTGGCTTGGCTTGTCATTGTTATGGATCACTGTGGTTGTGTTTAAATGCTCCAAAATTGGCATTAATGATGTTTTGGACATTACTAATGATGCAATACAGATGTCAGCTCCGCCATTTGACCTCAGGTCACCTATATAGGAGCACTTTATTAGGTCATTACCTGCTCCAGTTACCGGAACCGGGCTCCTATCCCGACTGCTCCGTTGGGCGGCTCGGCACAATCGGCTTCGCAAATAAAGGAGTGAAATACATGAATAAAGGATGGAAATGCTTAGGCACACAATGACAAACAGTAGATTTCGGGATGTATAGGGAGTAACATGTAAAGTGACATCAATCGCATGACAGTCATTTGCATTTATGACACATTCCAGTTGACCAAGCTTGCCTCCATTAGCCTGTCATGAACTTGACCTGACTTGACCTCGGCGACCTAACATGACTTAAATTATATAGCATAACAATATGCATCAAACAAGTCGCTAGTGTTGTCAAGAACACTTCCCTATTGCCAATATACGGGAAGCGCATCAGCGCCGATTTTTGTGGTCTGGCGCTGTGAATTGTTTTTACTTTAACGGCCCCTAACTTGAAAACCTCTCGGCCGATTTCCACTTTTCTTGCTTTAAACGATGCGCCGGTCATTTCTAAGCTGGTACGCGATAAATTTGGTGTATATCGGCCAGTACAATATGGAGTCATGTACGAAAAATTGGAAGGATTGGCGGTTTCGCCATACCCCCTCTAGAGCGTGTGTTAACCTGTTATGAACTTGACCTGACTTGACCTCGGTGACTTGACATGACTCTGGAACAATGTAGCATGACAATGTACATCAAACAAGTCGCTAGTTTTGCCAAGAACACTTCCTTTTTGCTAGTATACCGGAAGCGCATCAGCGACGATATTTGTGATCTGGCGCTGGGAAATGTTTTTGACTTTAGCGACCCTTAACTCGAAAAAGTTTCGGTCGATTTTAATTTGTCTTACTTCAAACAACGCGCCGGTCATTTATTGGCAGGTACACAAACAATGGCGTATATCGGCCGGTAAAATCTGGAGTTATCTACGAAAAAGCCGGAGGGGTGGACGGATTTCGCCCCCCGCCCCTCCAGGGCGCGTGTTAAAGACCTTGATGAGATCTCCTCTGAGCCATCTAAGTGAAAACATATTAAATTTCTTCAATCATTCCTCATATGCCTGGTTGCTTATACCAGTAGCCATTTTTGTATCCATCTATTGTACTCTCTATAAAAGCCAACAATCTTTTTCATAGCTAGGAGACCAAGCTTGGATCCAGTGTTCCAGATGTAGCCTGACATATGCACAATAAAGCTTCCCGATGACTTCCTCACTTCTGTATGATTTTTAGAATATAAATTGAATCCGTGTTGTTGCTGGGGTGGCTTTAGGAACCAGGGTTCTATTGCTAAGCAGAGCGTGTTGGGTGAACCCTTGCCCCACCACCCGATCCATGAATTCCAGTTCAGCGGCAGAATTTAGACCGAAAGTTTAACGTGCCGTCAATGCACCGACACGTCCGCCCGGAAGCTCGTCCCCGGTCTTATCGGGCCAGCTGCCAACTGACACTCCCAGCCGGGGCTAAATGCGAGCGCGCGAAGCGACTCGAACCCTGTGTTGCCAGTACAGGGGAGGCCAGTGCAGGCCAGCGCTCTGACCAACTGAGCTACCGGGGCGGCATAGTGCACCCTTTTGTAGCATTTCAAACCGGAACATAACAAGGTCAAACCACAAGGTGAGAGGTTAGCTTGATTTATTAGATGTCCATATTGAAGCGATAGCGACCGAACGCGATGTGCGGTCGCTATCGCTTCAATTTCCATAAAATTGCCGTCGTTTGACTTCGCTCGTTGTGCAGTATTGGAATATTGAGCAACCGTGTACTTATTAATCCCGATCCCGACCGCCAATCGAGAACCTGTTCATAATCTGTGTGGATGGTTGCCGTCGGAGCGAAGTGCCCAACCCCACCGCGGTCACGTGCCTCTCCCGCCGAGTCCTCTGGCGGCAGAAATACTGCACCGCCCGACTCGCGCACTCTGAGCATTGTCCGCCGTCCGGCGGCTGGGCTGGGCTGCGCGCGGTGCGTGACGGTGGACGGTGACGCGGAGGGGTGGGGAGCGAGAGGAGGCCGCGCGCTGGGGTGTGCGCGAGAGATGCGTGACCAGCGGAGAGGAGGAAACGCACTGGCAGCCAAGGTCACGGTTAATGGCGGTCCGGCGGCGAGCCTGGTACACACAAAACAACCGACATCACCACACGGTGGCAGGCTGGCCAAACACAACAACACACGCACACACTCACACAGCCTGGTACCGCGGCGGAGACAGTGTCGCCCAGCGGGCTGAGCGGGAGTGCGACACGGCGAAGGGACGTGCCCCGCGTATCTCGCCTCGAACGACCTTGGAGAAGCACACCGACGCGAAAAGTTGGGGCCAGCGCCAGTGATTGAAAATACTTGGCCACCATCAATGGATTCGGCTGGCGGAGAGGGACTGATGATGGGATTCCACTGCCGGGCGCCGACTGGAGCTGTGGTATTATACGTGGGACCACGCCCTCAAATTTATTTCTATATCAGCCCAATACGTCAAAGCCAAAGATGACGTCAATGTAAGTCAACAATATTACATACATACACATGACGAAATGAGGAACATAGCAGTTGTGAGCGGAACGACTTCATGTTAATGATGGCACAATTGAGTGTGATGAATATGGCGACCTATTGCGTTTGAACGCAGCCATATTCGGAAGCCAATTCGGAAAGTCAAAACTCTATTCACAAGAGGCCAAAACAGAGTGCTATTGGGTGTTCGTTTCCACATGGATCTTGGGATTAGTCATGACATTGACGCGGATGATGTAGATGTGCCGGTCGGCTACTCATAGGTCATAAAGTCCCAAGGTGTTCAGGCTTAGTAAGCGTCAAAGTGGCCATCTGGATTAAGCCTGTAAAGGAAGCATTACTATAAGCTTAGAAAAAAACGATACTCAGCACTCCAGCTAATGCCTCATCCGAAATTTAAAAGGAACTATCTATGAACATCCTACACACCTATCAATGTCTGTCTAGACCTATTCACTCGATTCCGGGTATCGAGTGAATAGGGCTAGACAGGCTCGACCACAGTGTCCTCGCTGTTCGGAAATTGGCGGTGCGCCACATACTACTCACGCCCCAGCAATTTGCACGGGAATGCAGATTGTTTTACGGAAGAAACTTGAGTTGCCTGATATATGAAGACATTCTGGGTAACAACTCAAAGTTAGTACATTCGGGGAACTTGTTCCATTACCTATCAGCGATTGCATTTAAAACCACGCACACACCGAAGTAATAGTTCTTATCAGCAGTAAAACATAAAAATATTATTGATGAGCACGAAGGATCAAAATAGGTAGAAGCGCCCTAAAGCCCAAATAACTAACTGACATCTGCAACCAACATATTCACAAACTACCTTCGTTCTTTATGAAGCAAAAGTTCCCAATAGCTTTATAGTAAGTTCTCCATAACGAACATTCGCCCATATCTCCACAAATCAGGTGGGTCCACCAACAAACCGAACGTTTAAATCATCACATACTTCGATCCTCCACAGTCACGAATACATTCAAGATCCTCTTTCAAACCGCGTAAAACGAGCATTCTGTAGCCTTACCTTCAGTTCGAAGCACCGCAGCCAGAAGCGCCAAAGTTGAGACAGCTGAGTCTCGCCGTTTTCCGTGCAGCACGTATGGGAAGTTATTGTAGAAGGGCAGTCAATACGCCGGATTTTTTTCTGTCGGCAGCAGACTCAAAGTGTCGCCGCCAGCAAATCAACCCGTGCTCATATAGCACATTGTAAATATTCCAACAACGTGCGCAATCCAGAGGACTTGTTCTGGCCGAAAATTGAAGGGTGGAGGATGGAGATGGACTTTCCAAGTCAGGCGGTGTCTATCACACCCCTCACACCTGCTGGTTTTGCCATTAACACTTTCTTCTGATCGGATAGTAGACCTGTCTTTTCAAAAAAAAAATCCACACTCATAGTTCGCAGCAATTTTCACGGTGTTGGTTATGCCCGACGCTAGCGGTGAAATAGTCTGCAGAGTCACCTCACTCAAGAACGTAATTTTTTTATCATTCCTGACTGCCATGGAAGGATGCTAATTTTTACATGTTCTAAACTGACAATTTATAGATGTACTGGGAAGGTTCAAGACAGAAGAGAGCCGGTTGCATAGTAAATATGAAATAATCGTGGGGTTACAGAAGCATTGAGAAGAACTGATGTGATAAACACACTAGAGACTCCTCGCACCGACAACTGATTATATATATATATATATATATATATATATATATATATATATATATATATATATATATAACAAAATGCTTCGTAACTTGCGCCTTCCACCAAGCGTTCAGTTTCGCACTACGTTCCAAACTGCAGCTAGACTAAATCTTTCTGGCATCATACGTGTCGTTGAATATTCTTGAACTGAAATCAGTCTATTATGACAGGCGGAAAATATGCCGTGACATGTAATTTCGCTGAATTATAACAGACAGATCCGTATCACAGTGTAAGCGAAGTTACGGATCATTAAAGCTCGTGCCATGTCCACGTTCCTCAAAAATGAATCAGAATCGTACTCGATAAGGAAACTCTGCGCCCTCGCACCCAGTGGCTCGTGCATGCCATGAGCAACAGTACCGGTGCTCCGCCGGCCGCCGGAATGGCTGTCGGCGGCGCACACGTGGCGCGGACGGATCCCGAGAACTCCGCCGAGCCTGGCGACCCGCCGATGTATGCACTGCCGGCGTCGACGGTCGACGCGATACGATCGGGTGAACAGCATATTTGGCAGTCGCGCCCCGAGTTGCCGACCTTCGGATCCAGTCGCCCGGCCCGCAGGTGCTCATTGCTGTGACCGAATACGAATCCGGATCCATCCGGCATTTATGAGATGATAAACACATGCAGAGTCCTCCGATTCCGATGCATCGCGGGCCGGTATGTTGCATGCCCCTGCTGTGTACCGTAATGCAGTGTATCGCTACGCTGGGATCAGTGGACGTTGAGCACATTTGCATCACATTATTCTTTACGCGGTCGAGACATACCTTTTTTGACCGCACCTCTTTGGCGGGGTCACCACTTGGTTCGGACGCTGTTCCACCTACTCTGAGCCGGGCCGATCCGCTATGCACCTGGACCAAGCAACATTGAGCCGGTGGCGAGCTCTCCGAACTTCAACCGAGGCCGCTCGGACTCCTTCTCACGCTCCAGAGCGGCGTCTCGGCGGGTCTGCCGGGTGACGCGACCTCTCTCGGGTCCTTCCTCACGCTCTCAGGACGGCTGCCGGCCTCCGGGCGACGCCACACTCTCGGGTCCTTCCTCACGCTCTCAGGACGGCTGCCGGCCTCCGGGCGACGCGACACTCTCGGGTCCTTCCTCACGCTCTCAGGACGGCTGCGGGTCTGCCGGGCGACGCGATACTCTCGGGTCCTTCATCACGCTCTCAGGACGGCTGCCAGCCTGCCGGACGCAGTTCGGCTGCTTCCTTCCATATCTACCCGTCGCCACGTGCGCCCGGCTGTGGGGACAATGCCAAAACACACCGATTCAGAGCGGCTCAAGCTCACAGTCATCCCTTCCTCCATTATATTGTTGGATACTTGTTTGTTTGCTTGATCTCTACCTCTGCATCCTTATGTCCGCGATGTTTGACGAGAAATCGACACTGACTGTCACGCCCAAACTGAGCTTCATACTCTACCCAGCCTCCATATCTCAGCCATGCATCATCCTTCATGCATTCTGTCGCCTATCATTTACACATTCCTGTCTTCTCACTCATTTCGATGGGCTCATGAATAGCCACCATGGTACGTGGATGTGCCTGCAGTAAATACAAATACTAGCCGCCTGACCTCCCCCCCCACCCCACCCCACCCTCTCTGCGCTCTACCGCACGGAGCCGCGACTGGAATGCAATATCTGCACAACGAGGACCGGGTGGTGCGGTACGGATCAGGAAGGATCCCCACTTGCCGCACAAGGCGTACCCATTCGCTTGTACGGAACTGTTCTCGACGTGGCAGCTGCAGCCTTCTGTCCGCCGCACTGTCGTGCTCGGTGCAGGCGCTGGCGGGCAAACGGAGCGTTATAAATGACATGAGCGTGTTCTATTAAAACCGGTATCCGTGCAAACAGGCTGGCGCAGTCGAGCATCGGATGCAGGGCGCGCTGGTGGCAGGATCGCGAGCGACACGGTGTCGACGCAACGCCTACAGTTTGCCGATGTAGATTTTCCAATCGTGTGCTATGCATAGAGGCGCTTTGAGAACTTCAACATGTGTGAAATGTGCTCTATGAGATTCCGTGAAGCTGATGTTTCACAATGGGTCGCACGAAATCCACGTGTATTCATTGATATACCATGCTCGGTATATCAACATTCGGTGCCATTAAAATTGGTTCCCTGAACATCTTTTTGTATTACTTTAACAATGACAGAGTAGCACCTGCTAGATATTTGTTACGTCAATTAAAGGGCAGGTACAGGTACGCATACAGGTACACATACATGCATACATACATGTTGGACGGGGTTGGGGGGGGGGCGGACATGAGTTGGCGCTGTCGCTCTTTCGCGGCCAGCCAGACCGTGCAGCGGTGGTGGGAGGCAGGGTGCGGACCCGTCCAGGCTGCGCGGCAGGGCTGGGCAGCGGTGTGGGAGGCGGGGTGAGGGTCCAGGCTGCACGGCAGGGCTGGGCAGCGGTGGTGGGAGGCAGGGTGCGGACCCGTCCAGGCTGCACGGCAGGGCTGGGCAGCGGTGGTGGGAGGCAGGGTGAGGACCCGTCCAGGCTAGGCTGCACGGCAGGGCTGGGCAGAGGTGGTGGGAGGCGGGGCGAAGACCCGTCCAGGCTGCACGGCAGGGCTGGGCAGCGGTGGCGGGAGGCAGGGTGAGGACCCGTCCAGGCTGCACGGCAGGGCTGGGCAGCGGTGGTGGGAGGCAGGGTGAGGACCCGTGGAGGCTGCACGGCAGGGCTGGGCAGCGGTGGTGGGAGGCAGGGTGAGGACCCGTGGAGGCTGCACGGCAGGGCTGGGCAGCGGTGGTGGGAGCAGGGTGAGACCCTGAGGCAGGGCTGAGTGGTGGGAGGCAGGGTGAGGACCCGTGGAGGCTGCACGGCAGGGCTGGGAAGCGGTGGTGGCAGGCAGGGCGAAGACCCGTGGAGGCTGCACGGCAGGGCTGGGCAGCGGTGGTGGGAGGCGGGGTGAGGATCCGTGGTGGCTGCAGATGGACCCGTGGACAATTGACCCGCGGACACGGCTGAGCGGTGTCGCGCTGCGCTGTGGGCTGGCTGTCAGCGCAACGGCCGCCCACCGGGCTGCGGGCGCGGCAGACGCCGCCGTCGTGTTCATATTTCCCTCAGCGGCCACAGCGCGTGGGCGTCGGTGTCCAGGGGCGGTCGCAGGTCCCCTCCGTCTCGATGATAATCACGTATGATTTCCCGTCGGGTAGATCACCGGGTGGGGTGGGGGTGAGCTCCTGGACGGGAGCGGCGTTCGCCCTCCCCCACCCGGCGGGGAGGGGGGCTTACAGTCATGCCGGGGGTGGGAGTGGCGGCCACGTTGGACTGAGAGGGGAACTGGGTCAGCGAATCCGGCGACAGTGCCTGAGTATTGTCACTGTTATCTTGGAGATGGGGATGGTATTCTGGCTGTCCTCTGGGAGATGTGGATGATCTAAGTATTGTAGCTGCCATCTGGAAGGTCAAGATGGTACTGAGTATTGCGACTGCCATCTGGGGGATGGGGATGGTGTTATGTATTGTGATTGCCATCTGAGAGGTGGGCACAAGACGGAAGGCACTTGTTGGGATTGAACATCTTTCTCTCATGAATTTCGGATTTCCGTGGTTCACGCTAAGGAAACCAATAGGCGGTCCTAAAGTCTGCAAACCAATCCATCAATCCTGTACGACAGACGGCTCACTTTGTATGGATGACGGAAGACTCGATCGGCGTGCAATTGCGCATAGATCAGAAAATGTGAATATTTTACGTCATTCTCTGCGAGCGCACGCCTTTTGTGACAACAGATGACTGATTAAGCTATTCGTATTCACCCTTGCCCTTGCTGGCGGCCCTCACTGTTATTCAACCCGCACCAGAACTTCAAGCGTTTGCTTCCCCAGTGTCTTTCAGCAATTTATTGCAACAATCTCGCAGAAGCGTGCAATAGTGTTCATCTTTCATCGGCTCCTTATCGTTGCCCAAGTTCGAGGTGCTTGCGCGCCGGTCATTGCCCACTTGCCGTCTGTACCACCGCATAGCACTCCCCTCACTACACTGATGTGAAACATGTCCTCCCCCGGAAACCACCAGCCTTGTGCCTGGTCAACTTACCAGAAAACCTGCGATTGCGGCGTGTGTGCCACCACCAGCAGGGCGCGTGGTCGGTGTTCAGGTGCCCAATTATCGTCGCCAGCAGTCGAGTGGCGCCGTCGGCACCAACTCGTGTGTTCGCCCTGCACGCAGCCCATAACCCTGTCGCTCACAGGCTGTGACAACCGTGTGGTGTGCACGCAACACCAGTGCACGCAGGCCGATGAATGGCCACTGCGCGCCTCGTGCATGTCGCGTGACGCCACCGCCTGGTTTCAGCTGCACCTGGTACACTACAACAAGAAGTACGGCAGTTTTGCGGCCGCCGCCGACAAGGACGACGGCCTGGCGGTTATCGGTATCTTCATCAAGGTCAGTCACCCGCTCCCTGTTGAGTCAGCCCCACACACGCTTCTGGTCGTTCACCTACCGATTACGGGTGACTCAGCGGCGTAGGAGGGCTACTGCATGGATGGCGACTTCGATTGTTCATCAGGATAAACGTCTTCCCTCTCCGTGTGTTAATCAAGGCTAGCGATCTTTGTCCACTCACATCGGGTTGACCGTAGGCTTCGATGCATCTCCGTGCTGGCAGCTTGGGGTTCAATTGCACTCAAATGGCCATACGGCTTGTGCTAAAGCGACTGCTGACTGCCGTAAAGGTGTCACTATCTGCAGTTGATGAGAAAGATGATCCGTTCTTCGATGTCACTATCCTACTGCCTCAAAAGTGTCACTATCGTACTGCCGTTAATGTGTCACTTTCGTACCGCTGTTAAAGTGCGGCATCCATACCGCCGTTAAGGTGTCACTATCGTACTGCCGTTAATGTGTCACTTTCGTACCGCTGTTAAAGTGCGGCATCCATACCGCCGTTAAGGTGTCACTATCCTTCTGCCGTGAAGGTGTCACTATCATACCGTCGTTAAGGTGTCACTGTAGTACTGCCGTGCAGGTGTCAGTATAGTACTGTCGTAAGGGTGTCACTATCGTACTGCTGCAAAAGTGTCACTATCATACCGCCGTTAAGGTGTCACTGTAGTACTGCCGTGCAGGTGTCAGTATAGTACTGCCGTAAGGGTGTCACTATCGTACTGCTGCAAAAGTGTCACTATCATACCGCCGTTAAGGTGTCACTATCCTGCCGTTAAGGTGTCACTGTAGTACTGCCGTAAAGGTGTCACTATAGTACTGCCGTCAAGGTGTCACTATAGTACTGCTGCAAAAGTATCACTATCATACCGCAGTTAAGGTGTCACTATCCTGCCGTAAAGGCGTCACTGTAGTACTGCCGTAAAGGTGTCACTGTAGTATTGCCGTAAAGGTGTCACTATAGTACTGCCGTAAGGGTGTCACTATCGTACTGCTGCAAAAGTGTCACTATAGTACTGCAGTAAAGGTATTACTATCATTCTGCCGCAAAGGTGTTCTTACCGCACTGCAGTAAGGATGTCACCATTTATTGATTTATTTATTTTGCAATGCATGCCCTCAACGTGCAGTGGCTGTTACGAACAGTCTGGGTTGAACTCACGGATATCTACAAAGAAAGGATAGATCTGTGGTCAATAGTGGGAGCAGATGCGCAACAAACATTCGTAGGCCAACATAATACAATATCCATATCACTCTCCGCACTGCACACACCGTACTTGCAACACGAGCCATACAACGAGTGGCTTGTAGAAGTGATAGGAAAGCGATGGCCTAAAGGTGACTTCATAGTGTACACATATCCATGGTGTAAGTTTTTGTATGACTAGTGTTGTTCGTGGAGATACGCTAGTGCATGTTTCTTGAAGTTAGACAGCCTCGATGTTTTTGTTTCAGTAGGAAGTTTGTTGTAGTGCAAGACAGACGAGTAGAGAAATCTCCTGCGGCCAGCCTCTCTATGTACGGCTGGCAGGTGCAGGTGGTCGTCTGCACGTGTGTGACGGTTTCGCAGGGTAGAGTTTGCAGTGATTTGACCGGCAATGTGCGTAGGATCACCCGTTAGAATGATCTTGTGAAGCAAAGTGAGACTGTGAAATAGGTACAGATCAGCTGCAGTGAGGAGACCTCGTTTCGGGCATCAGAAATATGATCAAATTTCCGGAGACCTGACACGACTCTAGTGGCGAAGTTAATGATCTTGTCTAGTCTGTGGATGTTTGCTGACGACCCGTTCCCGTAAACAGATATGCAGTATCGGATATTGGATATAACTAGGCTATTGACTAAAGTGAAGAGGGTACTTGTTGGCAGATGGTGACGCAGATGGCTCAGGGCCAGAAGGAACCCAGTGCACTTACGGACCACAACAGCTACAGCTACATGGGAATCCCACGACATGTGGCGATCGAATGTCACCCCAAGGTTCTTACATGAATGTTTTTCATCTATCACGGCGTCCCTAAAGCACACTCGTATCGGGGTAATATTGCGCAGATTTTGACGCGATCCGAGAGTAAGAAGCTGTGTTTTGGTCGGTTCACCTTTAAGCCGTTGTCCAGGAACTAGACGTAGAGTTGGCTCAGACATGTCTCCATCTGACTTACCAGATTTTGGAGATCAGATTTCCGACCGGAAATGAGGACCTGGGTGTCGTCTGCGAACTGGGTGACATGTGCTACCTGGACGTGCTGACTGAGGTCGTTCGAGAAGATGCAATAGAGAAGTGGACCTAATGATGAGCCTTGAAAGATACCTATGTTGTTTGGGAGAAAGGAGGAGAGATGCCTGTTTCCGTGTTGATCTGAGACCCTAACAGCCTGCGTGTGACCTCCCAGATATGCTTTAAACCAGTCGGTATCTATTCCATGGAGTTCAAGTTTAGTGAGCAGTTTGGTGTTGTCTATTACATCGAAACATTTACTGAGGTCCAGTGTGCAAAGGAAAGCTACTTCCGAACGGTCCATTGCTGCTAGTATTTCGTCCGTGACTGAGATATGGGTGGTTTCCGTAGAGTGGCGTGGTCTGAAGCCGTGCTGAGTTTGGGTCAGTAGGTGGTTTGAGTTTAGGTAATGATATAGTTGTTTCTGCACTACTCTCTCAGTGATCTTGGCGATAACCGGAACTAGTGAGATGGGTCTAAAATTAGAGGGATCCGAAGGATCTCCTGATTTGTGAATTGGAGTTTCTATTGACTGTTTCCAAGTGGACGGGATATCAGCTGTAGTCAGGCATGTGTTTATAATATCGAGCAGCACTTCGCCGATAAAAAAGAAAAGAAATTTGATAACCTTAATACAGATCCCGTCTGGTCCGCACGCAAATGTGCTTCTCATGTTTATGACGATTTTGGCTAGCTGTTCAAGAGATATGGATGATACTTTACAGGAGCTGGTCGAGACGCGCGATAGCCGGCAACTGGGAGGTGTGTGTTCAGGCATGTTTGCCTGGCATTTGACCTCTGCTGATACTTTTGGTCCGACACTAATAAAATATTGATTTAGCTGCTCAGGTAGGACCTGAGGTTGTACTCTGTGAGACCTTTTTTGTATCGATAATAGGCTTGATAGCACGGCACGCAGCTGATGGGCCTTTCTGAGCTAACTTTCCCGCTAATCTGTTCCCCACAGTCAGCTCTAATAGCTGATCGAACCTGTTGGTTAAGTGCTTTGTAAGTGTTTCTATCTTGTAAGCGCAAGGCTACATTTCGCCGATGCATGAGATGTTTGGTAGCTTCGCTAACATGTGGTGCTGTTGGGTTCCGGATTTTGATGTTTCTGAGTGGCAGATGCTCGTCGAGAATAGGTGTCAGCAATCTCAGCAGGGTGTCCCATTTATCGGTTACTGAGATGCGACCAGTGACCTGGACCCAGTCGATCTCACCAAGGTCAAGGGTCAGTTCTGAGGTGTCCACTCGTCCGAAAGAACGTGACTTTATCACGGTGTTAACTGAGGCAGGCCTGTTTACTTTAATTGAACATGTGATAAATTTGTGGGGACTGAGTTTTTAGTGGCACAAGCTCACTTTAGGTCTGTCGACAGAGGTGGGCGAATTTGTTAAGATGACATCCAATAAAGAGCCTGTGGCGAATGTAGGGCGCTTCACTATTACGGTAAGTGAATTGTTTTTAACGAACTCAAGTAGGTGTGTTTTGCTGGGGCAATTTGCCGTGTCGAGAAGATTGCAATTTAGATCACCTGCGAGGTAGAAAGTGCCGGTAAAGTTCAGTGTCGCCAATTGAACCTGTCTTTCGAGCTCAGCGAAGTCATCATTTAAGGCAGGTAGTGTTACGAGGAGGTCGATAGATTCCCGCCAGAATGAAATACCTTCCGCTTTTACCTTTAACTTTGGTCCAGAGTGATTCTAATTTGGAGCTCGAGTTTGGAAGCGTAGAAATTTCCAAAACGGTAATAGTGAGCGCTGACTTGGCGATAATCGCCACCCCACCGTAACCACTAGAGTCAGGCCGGTCCGCACGTTTTAACTGGTAACCAGGGAAGTTAATGAGACGCGCGGGGGTCGCAGCCAGGTCGCAGCCAGGTCTCAGTCACCTCAGCTAGGTCTAGAGAGTAAGAAAGAAGGTCGTGCTGTAGCTCAAGCAGCTTAGGTTTTATAGATTGGGCATTGATGAGTCCCAGGTGCAGCTGCCCTTTGCGCTGCTGAGTCGTCGCCTGGCTTGTTCCGCCTCGTGATCCCCGTCGTCTGCCACCCCTGACGTCGCGCCTGCCCCGTCGTGGTCTCTTTGGCGTCTCCTACCAGTACCCGCTGGCCAACATTAGTCCCTACTCTTCGAAGTGCGCATTTAATCACAGTACGTGATTATCAAGGTGACAAAGCCAATAATTGTGCATGTTGCCGAACAGTCAAATGACTTGATCCGCGCTGGAGTCAGAGCGATGCCAGATATAAGCTTGGCTCCACGTCTCTTACGATACACGACGAACACACGTCATCAGGACTGCGACAAGCATTGCTTTGACAAGAGCAGACGTTGGCTAAAATATTTAGGCAAGCTAAAACTTCTTGACTGCCGGCGCAAAATAAAAAATCACGCTTTTCAAACCATGAAGGGCGATTTAGATTCGTTCGCACCCCGTTATTCGGCATTCTCACTCGAAATAAATTGGCTGCGTCACTGACGCTATGTGAATCAAACTTCTGTCATGCATGCACTAATGCAGTGGCAACGATAATTTCAATGCTAGACCAGCTCGGAAGCAATTTTGATAAGAGCTGAATTGTGGGCGGAATGGAAAATTACCACGTAATACCATGCATGTTTTGGCTAAATGTGTTCTATTTTTACCTAAAGGAAATACATTAATTTTCAAATATGATTGTATTATTCGCGTCGTGTAACCTGAAACTTCACGCATTTTGCAGTACAACACGACATAAATACGGTAACACAAGTTGTTTATCAATCAGATTTTAATACGAGGAGCATAAAGCTGGGGAAGACGAGACAGCCAGGATTGGGGAAGGCCCTCTCTCCCACTGCAGATTGTTTATCCGTTGTGTGCTCTGTGGTGGAGGTGAATTTGTATTTTGGGCGCATCGACTGCGTTCGTCATTTTGCGCACATGAATATATATTCCGGCGCCCAACAGAGTGCGTATTAAAACAACGATATTTTGGAGGAAGCAAACACATGAAGCAGAAAAAGAATCTTGGGTTCTTTAATAACGGAATTGAGTGCTAGGTGATATACCGTCGACAATTTATCACGCCGGTTGGTCGCGGGTTGGACTTGGTAATTCCGCTGGTTGCGGGACTCGAACCCATGATCTTGCGGTCAAGAGCCTAACACCCTACCGACTAAGCTACCGCGGCTCCACCAAACGCATCACATTGGAGGTTATCGGTAGCAGGTTCACATAAGCCACGCGGCTTAATGAGATGACAATGCATCAATGCATTACAATACCTAACATTACAGTGCGTGCATATCTGGCACTTTATAAAATTTGACGAACTGGCAATAGATGGAACATCCTCATCGTGACATTTGTGGCTGAGAACAACTCGACATGCATATATACACATACTACCCACGAGCACCGTAGTGGGACGATGAGTATGCGTAAACCTACAGGCTACGCTCTACCAACTTCACAAACACAGGCATATATCAGTTTTTGAGTTTGACACACACTCAGTGGAACTGCAACACGTACGTCTAGTCTCGTGTAATTTTTGTGTAAAACGTCCTGATATCCAGCTATATGATCAACGGCAGGTGATGCACCCATACGCCCAAACAATGAATGATTCAAACATTGATCTAAATGTGAAGTGTCGACCCAATGCAGCTTACACTTCGCAGTCACTGAGCAAACTGCTCGGATTTTCGCTGCTTCCGCTTTGCGAGTTTGGCGACGTTCGCCTTGTTGTTCACCAGCCAGAGACGAATAAATGTCCAGATCCTCGTAAAGTACTTAATGACATTTTATATGTGGAAGTGAATCTGGATTCCAACACCTGGCGGAAACTTCCAATGACGTCTGGATGTCTGCTGAGATTATTAGGTTCTTGGGCATGGTGAACACGAAACGCTGCACCCATATCTCTGAATGCGTGAAATAATTCCTCGGTGGGAACCGTCAGGCCGCTAAGGCTCAGGAGGCGAGTCCAGAGCGCTTCTCGTGGTTCATTTCGGCATACGCAGATAGGATCCCAGCGATCTGTCCGTTGGTTTCCTTCTGGCCATGGACCGGGCCACATATCATCCCTCCTACCCACCACGCTTAACATTTTAAACATACCTTCAATTCACATCATTATCTCATGTGATTTGAAGGAAGCTGATATTCATTTCTGTGGGAAATGAAAACTCAGCAAATCAGCAGTTCAAGTTCATGTGCTGATATCTAGAAAAGAAAGTAATTCCACCAAGATAACAATAATAATATCGTTAAAATAAATTGTTTTCGAACACCAGGAAAAGACAACACTTATTTGACAATTACAGTTCATGCTATCCCCCACCACAAAAAAATATGGTAAATGTGGGGAAATGGGGCTTTTGGTGGCTAACGACGAACACTGATGTCAAATTACAAAAATAACCTAACTGAATCTAATATAACCAACTGATGTTGGACCTGGGTGTTGAATGTGATTCACCATTCACCATTTTACTTTAATTACGCCATTGCATCAAATGTGCACAGTAGATTAATTCACCTAGTGGCATGGAAACTCAGTTAATGGAAATATACATTTTACACCATAGGCTGAATCTTTTATCATTACCCCATGTAGAAAGGGCTGGCCATTATTCTGCTGGAATATCATGGTGAAAAAGGGTAAATATAGCCACATATAAATATACGCATCTATTTTTATAATGAAACCTTGTTTTGGTTTTTCATGCAGAATTGCCTATCCTATCTTTTTGTCAATTTTCCACTAATCCCAAGCCTTCCTTGTTCTTCGTTCAACACAGTTTATGTAATAGAGTTTTTAGGATAGTGGGAAGAAGTTGCTAGTAAGCCTTAAGCTCTTGGAAGCCTAAAATAGCACCTGTGAACTTTACCAGCTCCACACACAAAAACAAATGGTATAACTATGCAATCTGACCTTCATATTTTGGTAGAGACAGGCCCATCATTTATGAATACCACCGTCTTTTTTGTTATTTATGTGCTGAACATGATGTGGGAGACATCCAAAGGTAGGTGTTCGAGAAACAAAACGTGTTCAGATACACCCCCTCTTCCCCTCCTCTGGTGCCATTTTCAGGCTTTTGAGAGCAGCTGCCCGTCCATGATGCAATGGCCACTTACAAAATTTTGCACAAATTGGTGCATGACACAGTATGGCATGATTCCATATAGCACACAGGAACAATATGATAATTGATAGGGGATCAATGCACATGCCAACATTAATCACCAGATTGCATCAATGACATGTTGGCAAGTTGACATTGTAGGCATAGGGCCTTGATTCGCATAAATTGTTTGAGGTGTGTGTTCTCAATATCAACCACGCCATGGATAAGTTAATTCTGGGGATGGTGCCTTTCAGTTCAAAGCCACCGGCATGCTAGCAAAAGAAGATAAAACCTCCAAGCTTCAATGAACTATATAAATGCATTACAAACGGTG
This sequence comes from Imbricaverruca yamaguchii, assembly GCA_034440575.1. Taxonomy (NCBI): domain Eukaryota; kingdom Metazoa; phylum Arthropoda; class Thecostraca; family Neoverrucidae; genus Imbricaverruca; species Imbricaverruca yamaguchii. Next base: position 429,756 of record JAOTOL010001304.1, read on the forward strand.
ATAAAACTAATGGTGGGAAAAGCGCCATAATAATGCTAAAATGAAAGTACCATATTTAGTAGATTTATTAGTATAGTCCAAAGCTCGAATATAATTCAGCAGTATTCTGGAATGAAAGAGCGCTTGTGGTATATGACGTCACGTGGCTTAGGTTTTGTCTAGTTTAAACTAACTATGCTATAGCTGCGGACTTTGGAGTACCTGTTGTCTCTAGTTATCTTGTTTCTAACAACAGTTATCTCCTGGACGGGTGACACATGGTAATTTGCATTATTCGACAAAGTCACGCGAAAAATTCCAATGGCACCATGCATACAGAAACAATATCGCAATCGTGCAAAATCTGCTGATTGTATATGGGTTAGTGGGGTTCTGCCAGTGATAAAGCTATTAACGGAATCTTGTAGTGGTATTGTTTCATTAGAGTACGGACAAGTGCCTACGACACTCACTCCACTGCGTTTCTAAAACTTTGAATTTTGAATTTTGAAAAATAGAAGCTAAAAGAAAATCTATGTAAAGTGACATTTCCAAAATATCGAGACCAAAAGTTGGAAAAAAAAGTTAACGTCTATGTTGCAAAAATATTCAGCTAAAAAGGTTAAATAATGAATGAACAAAATCCGATCGCTACGCGCAATGTCATCCTTGGTCTTGTACATCGTGGGACCTCTATCAGAGGGATGGCCTGCACTTTTCTGAGAAGGGGGTCCATGTGTTAGGCAAAGTATACGAGCATGTCCTTCAGGGAAACTAGGAAATGGGGTGGGGAGGGATGAAATTGCATTGCCAACTCAGGAATATTCCAATAGTGTCAGCCAAGGAAATAGAACCTCAAAGTCTGCAAATAGGGACAGCAGCAACTCAAGGGGACAGAGTTATAGTTCATCTAGTGATAAAAGAACTCTTCAATATGAAAAAGCCAAAGGTGGTTATGGAGCATTCGTTAAGTGTATGATGTTTAATGCTCAGAGTATCCGTTCCAAATTTGATGAGTTCAAGTGTTATGTTGCTGAGGAGGAACCGGATTTTGTTTGCATTACGGAGGCATGGGTCAGTGAAGGGTATTTTGGAGATAACTTACAGGACTATGAGATCCAGGGATACAATATGTTTTCGTGCAATAGGGGTCCAGCAATGAAAGGGGGTGGTGTAATGCTCTATATGAATAGCTTATTCAGTTCTCAAAAAGTAGCAGGTGGGGATAAAAATGTGTCTGTGGAGTCCATTTGGCTTGATGTCACTGTGGGAAAAGGCAACAGCAATACTCTTAGGATAGGAGCTTTCTACCGATCAGGAACCCTGCCACATTCTCAGCAACTGGAGCTTGACAAGGTGATTTGTGAGGAAATCAGTAGAAACTTTAAGAGGAAGTGCCTTATTCTCGGTGACTTTAATCTAAAAGGTTATGAATATGCTGGTGTTGGCACCCCATCATGCAAAATGTTTAGGAAATGCCTTGAAGAGGACCTGTTCTTACACCAGTTTGTATCGGAACCTACCAGGCATGGTTCATTCTTGGACCTTGTATTCTCGGATTTAAGTGACTTGGTTCAAGACTTGACTGTAGGCGAAACTCTGGGAAAAAGTGACCATAACATAGTTAGATTCAAGGCACATGTAGGGGAAATTATCAAGGATAATTTGGTAAAGGTTCCAAATTTCAACAGAGCAGACTTTAACGGCATGAGAGCGGCTTTAAGTGCCATCAGATGGGAAGAAGAATTCTCCAATTTAAATGCCTGTGAAATGTGGGAAAAGTTCAAATCATACTTGAAGGAAACTCAGATTAGACATGTCCCCCAAAAGCAAAGACGCAAAAGAAGGGTAGGAAAGCCAGCATGGCTTACACCAGACGTGATAAAAGCAATTAAGGCTAAGAAAACTGCATTTAGAGTTTTTAAAGAAGCCTCAAATGTCGTTAATCTAAAGGCGTATCGAAAATCTAGAGATACTGTGAAGCAAAAAACCAGAGCAGCAAAGCGAGCAAAAGAACTGGATTTAGCTAGAAACTGTAATGGGGACAGTAAAAAGTTCTTTAGTTTCTACAAGCTGAGTAAAGTTTCTAGCACAATTGGTCCACTGGAAGTAAACGGGACTACATTGAGTGAGGATAGTGAGATGGTTGAGGAGCTGAGCAAGCAGTTCAAATCAATGTTTACATTGGAAGATATGACCAATCTGCCGACCACACACCATAGTTCAGTGACATGGGATCTGACAAATGATGTTGATTTCATTGATAGTGATGTTGTTTACAATCATATCAGGAAAATGAAGCAAAATAAGGCAGCAGGACCTGATGAAATTTATGCTAGGGTGTTGCGGGAAACTGAAAAGGAACTGGCATTTCCACTTAGTATAATATTTTGTAGATCAGTTTCACATAATGAAATTCCAACCGATTGGAAAAGGGCAAATGTAGTTCCTATTTTCAAGAAAGGAGAAAGAGGAAAAGTTGAAAACTATAGGCCAATAAGTCTCACATCCCTAGTATGCAAGGTACTCGAATCAATTATCAAGGATAGAATAGTTAGTTATCTGGAAGGTAGCAGATTGATTCAAAATACTCAACATGGGTTTAGAAAAGGACGATCGTGTCTCACAAACCTCTTGGACTTTTTGAACTTCGCCACAGAACAATTTGATCAGGGAAATCAGGTTGATGTAGCATATCTTGACTTTAGTAAGGCCTTTGACAAGGTACCCCATAAACGGTTAATGATACAGCTTCAGTCCCATGGTATTGCAGGTAGCATCTTAAAATGGATAGAGTTGTGGCTTTCAGATAGACAGCAAAGAGTGATGCTAAATGGTCCAAAGTCATCATGGCAAAATGTTCTTAGTGGAGTCCCCCAGGGGTCAGTACTAGGGCCATTACTGTTCATTATATTTGTAAATAACATTGAAAGTGGCCTAAGCAGTAAAGTTGTGAAATTTGCGGATGATTTGAAGGTATTTAGGGCAATAACAGGTCAGGATGAGCATATCTCGCTGCAAAAAGACTTAGACGAACTTGTGAAGTGGTCCGAAGAATGGCAAATGAAATTTAACTTTGATAAGTGCAAAATCATGCATGTAGGTAAGCAGCATATGAAGGCTCCATACTTGATGGGTGGCCAAGTGCTATCAGTGACTCAACAGGAGAAGGATTTAGGTGCTATTCTAAACACAAAACTGGGGGCATCAGAACAGACCAAGGAAGCCAGGAAGAAGGCACTGAGAATGCTCGGGGCAATAAATAGGAATGTATCATACAGAAGTGAGGAAGTGATCAGGAACCTTTACTGTGCATACGTCAGGCCACATTTGGAATACTGCATCCAAGCTTGGTCTCCTAGCTATGAAAAAGATTGTTGGCTTTTGGAGAGAGTACAAAAGAGGGCTACAAGAATGGTTAATGGCATAAGCAACCTGGCATATGAGGAAAGATTGAAGAAATTGAATATGTTTTCACTTAGATATAGAAGGCTGAGAGGAGATCTCATCGAGGTCTTTAAATTTGTCAATGGTCTGGAGAGGGGATACCTTGGGGAAATGTTTGAATTTAACAGAAATGATGCAATTAGAGGTCATAAATTCAAAATTAAAGTTAACCACAGCAGAACAAGGTTAAGGCAAACTTTCTTCACCAACAGGGTAGTGGAACACTGGAACCAGCTGCCAGAAAACATCGTCAGTAGCAGCACAATGAACATCTTTAAAAACAGCATAGACAATCATTATAAGAATATAGGGCTTGCTTTTCAGTATTACAGGGAGGGCTGATTGACAGTTTTGGTGGGCAACTGGTTCAGTGTACAGAGTGCAACCAAGAAGGGCCCTTGTGGCTCATAGTTGCACTAATCTTTTATGTCTTTATGTCTTTATGTACATACACAGTGGTGTGGGCTTTGTGTCGATCAGTTGACTGGCTCGCGACTTATGCGGGTCTCAATGTAGCCGGTGATATTCATTGATTTTCGAAGCGGAAATAGCTTCAGCTAAATGGAATGACTCCTTTCCGCGGAAGTTATCCTGCCATTTCAACTCGAGCACGCCGAACTACTTTCCAACTCTAGAAGCTGAACAATGTTGCTGACGCGCGCTATCGCTCGACTCTTGCTTACCCGCAAACAGCGGTTTCTAAGTATTCTGGGCATTGCTGTTTGTAGTAAATTATTTGGCATGACGCAAATAACAAGATACTGTGGATATGAGAAAGGATTGAGGTAGGTGTGAATTATTTTTGGCCTAGAGACGATGTCTTACAACGCGTGTAAAGAGAGCCAGTTTTAAGATTTGCGACATGCATCATTGAGTCTGCAACTGACATAGCACGTGCTCACGGCACGTGGCCATAACGAATTTGAAAAGCATAGCGGGTACATGGAGCCGGGAAGTGAAGGTGATCCCGTTCCCATACTTTGTGCCGTTTTTCAGCAGCAGACCGAATCGTGAAATAGGTTGCAAAAAGTCCACTTTCGTTTTCACGATTCCCACCTGCGCACATGCTACGCGAACCGGCAACAAGTGTCCTGTCGAACTTGACGATTATTGTGTATACACTGTGGTGCTCGTTTCATGTCGAGCCAACCATTGCATTCGTTCGATGGCTGAAAGCGAGACGGCTTGTTACACTACAATAAGATGGCAGACAACCCGTTTACGAGCAAGCTGAACGGATATCGCTAATTTCACCTCGCACCACGTTCGTACATGTCACGGGCAACAAGCTGACCAGATTGCATGGACACTGTGCCACATAGATAGCCAATACTTTTGGCTTTCGAATGGTGCCACGTACATTTGGTTGGTTGCGACGTGAGCCGAGCCAAACTTCGATATGTACAGTGGATTTGTTTTCGTCTCCGACTTGAAAATATGTTAACCTATCATTGATATTGAGCAAATTTAAGCACATGTGGCGTGCTTAAGGTACACTCCACTACAATGAAATCGAAAGTGCACACGGACCATTCGCCGGGTGTGCATTACAAAATCTCCACGCATACATATTCGCTCCGAGTGGTGATTGGCTCGAGAACTAAAAAGCAACAGACGGCATACTTTACAGGCATACTTTTTTTTTACACAAATAGCATAGCAGACTGATTGGTCATACTTGCGTAATTTTACAGTACGTTTTGAAGGCACCAATAATTGACCCAAAAAATCGTTTTCTCCCATCTAGCACACCTGGAAAATAGAGATGTACAACTGTCACTGGTAGCGGAGGTAAACGCAGTTGATGACGAGTTTGGCCTCCTGGTTCTGTCGAAACATACTTATTGTCAGAACGTCCATGATAGTGCTGCAAGAATTGACCTTGTGGTCCCTGCAATGTAAATGACCGAGATTGGTTGCATGTTTCCTTCGGTTAAGGTATGCACAGGTTGGGACCTTGTGATGTTTTCACTCTATGCCTGGGATGGACTGGAACCGAACTGGGATATTTCTGGATTTCTTCCATCTTATTTTGGTAGAGCTGGAAAAAATAACCGTCAACAAGAAGCATAGCCATGCCTAGAAATAAGCAGACACCTAAGAGCAGACACCACATGACATGCGTTTTTTCTGGTATCGGAAAACTGGTAAAAAAATCGATCGCAATCGGTTATGAAGAAAAACATATCTTGTAAAAACATGGTTCAATGTAAAATTATCTGCTGGTGGGAAAACTTTCTCGAAATCAATTAAAACCGATTAGAACGAAAGCTGAAGCAATAGTGAGAAAGATATTCCAATGAAGGTCAAAAGCATGTCACAAATCGATGTGGCTTTCTTCCTGCCGATGGATGAAATGTGAAGACAAAACGATATGACTTCGACTAGTCAGTACAGCGATGATTTTACCAAGACACTTCAATATCAGCAATACCAACACACCGATCACATGGTAAGTGTGACAGTTTGCTGCATAGTGTCCACCGTACGGCGCTTCCACAGGCGTGAAGACCACTACAGACCACTACAGACCGCTACAGACCGCTACAGACCGCTACAGACATCTACAGACCGTTACAGACCGCTACAGACCTCTACAGACCGTTACAGACCGCTACAGACCGCTACAGACCGCTACAGACATCTACAGACCGTTACAGACCGTTACAGACCGCTACAGACCGCTACAGACATCTACAGACCGTGCAGACCGCTACAGACCGCTACAGACCGCTATAGACAGCTACAGACCGCTTCAGGGCGATACAGACCGCTACATACCGCCACAGATCGCTACAGACCGCTACAGACCGCAACCATAACTCGGGTGCCACGGTTGGGGATGGAGTCGGCGCTTGATTCCGGCGGGGCCATGTGCCGACCGAGAGGACGAACCATGTCATACGTATATCCGATGTGAAGATATCACGGCAACAGCACGAAGGGAGACCTTCGTGCTGTTGTCGATCTACCTTGGAGACCTACCTTGGACCCAGCAATGCAGGGCACAATGTACCATTAAAATGAAGCCGCAATCAGCACGCGACAATGCGAGGAAAGTCATTTCTAAATAAGTGCTTAGTAAAAAAACCTTCGCGTTTCAGGCGGCATCAAGCTGGCATTTTCACGACACTAGACACGGCTGGTTTTTCGGTTAGTGACGAGTTACATCAATGCAAAATGACACGATGAACTTGACACAAGACGTCCTAAACGGAGCTGTATGCCTGGAGGGTTCGCGTCTGTGCTAGGCTCGGCTCACCCTGCTTCTGTCCTTGCAGTGTGGCGATTGGCCTGTGGCGACCATTGCTCAGCGATACAGAATTCACCGCCACATACACGGGGCCCACCCGTCCCGTGGGGCAGATCTGGGGTCCATCCATTTACGACGCCAGTGGAGCACTGCCACGTGTTCAGACGCTTCTGCCCCATGGTGTTCCTCAGCCGCGCTTTGAGGCGGCCAAGTGGGCTGAAACACGTTTTGCTTACTCTATTATCCAAGAGCTTCTTGAAGGTACCCAATGGGCGAAACCTCGAACGTGCGCACCTAAGTGCACGATTGGAAGTGTCCCGACATACACTGCCCGTCACTAAAAAACACCCCTGGCAGTAAAATTTCGTCGGGTTTGTTGCTATGCTATGAGCTGGCTGTCTAATCCATGGCCAGGGCCATGTTGACTGAACCTGCAGTCGCTGTGGCTCTGCGGTCAAAATAGGCTCAGCCTTCCACTGAAACGTGAACACGGCATCTGTACTGATGAAATGTCGTCAGCGGCGGGACGCCCTTGAACGACGTCGCGGCTCGCCGCAGTGAAAGTGTGCATCAAATCTTGCGAATGATTAATGCATGTAAGTTATGTAAGTAACACCGATGAATTGCCAAAAGACCTACATTGAGGGGGTGTTGTTTTATTATTTTTTTAGGTGAAAATGCCCACTCAGTGTCGGCTATGCTATTCCCCATTACCTGGAAGCACTCCTTAGTTTATCCCACCTTTAAATCCGTTCATTATCTCGGTCATCGCCAATATTATGTAGCGTACAGTCCCACCAGCAGTTCTACACATACCTATCCAACAACCACCTCATCTCTCCTACCCAGTATTGTTTCCGCCCCCGTCACTCAACGGACATCACGCTGACATCCATATACGACCAGATCCTATCAGCTACCTCATCACGACCTCATGGTCGTGATGAGATGTCTCTCCTTTGCCTCCTGAAATTGACCAAATGCTTGGATGTGATCGACCATTCAAAATTCTAACTTAAATCTGACCGTCTCCTTGAAGTTGTGAAGATGTTTCCAAAGCAATACTGTATTTTGTAGATAGTGAGGTGTTGTGTACGGCACTCCAGCAGGATTTCTTATACTGATGAAGTGTGGTGCACGACAGCTCAATCTCTATAAAATATTGCTTCTTTTTTTAAATGTCTTCACAACTTCAAGGAGACGGTCAAACTTAATTTAGCAGTGATACATCATCATGCTCCTTGCAGCATGATGATGACCGCACTGAAACACATACAATGAAGAACTCTTGACCAAATTAAGCCAGCACGGTTTCGACACTGCATGGTTATCAGCCTAGCTAAAAAGCACACCCAGAGTGTCAGTCGCTCTGGCAATCTGGGTCGCAGCATAAAGTATGTGCCACTTCCTAGCAACATCGGAGTTTTTCAAGGCTCATCTCTCGGTTATTGCTCTTCTGCCAATGACATCAGTCTGTTCGCTGAGGGCGCAGCAGTCGTTCAGTATGCAGGTGAGAAGCAAATTTGTGTTACCGGAAACAAAACTCGCATCCATAGTGTCGTTGCCGTGTTTGAACACGTCCTGGCATCCTTTGACATTTGGTTACGCGGAAATGGTCTGAAAGTAAATGGACAGAAAACCCAGGTTATGGTCTTTGGCAGCCAACAAAATTCACGCAACCTTCCCAACTTCACGGTAGCGTTTCGCGACCAGCATTTACTCCCCTGTTCGGAAGTCAAAACCTATGATTCACTTTTGATCGCATCCTCAGCTGGGACTCGCATGTTTCTAACATTACCAGACGATGTTTCGAAACTTTCGCCGATCTGTCGAACCTCAGAGGATATCTGACACTACCGGTCATCTCGGTGTTCGTCAATGCCTTGGTCCTCTTTCCGATCCAGTACCGCATTTCGGTGTACGATAATAGTACCCAAAAGAAGTCTCGGACTTAAAAAACTATGGAGCAAAAGCTATTTTCGGACGAAATAAATTTGATCGTGTCACGGATCTGTTACAGCGCCTTGGCTGGATCAACGCGGAGAACTTGACCTCACACCTCACAAGGTGCTTGTGAGGTGCACAACGTGCTTTGACAAGGTGCGCCGTCTACAGGAGCCGGCTTCATGAGCCGGTGTTATTGCCACAGTAGCCGAGCACCGTGACCGCGACACCCATCAGGACCTGAACCTATACGTCCCCAGATAGCGGACAGAGATGGACAGGCGCCGTGTTTGCTCTCGAGGCCCTGGAAAATTCCACCGCCTAGTCCCTTGCACATAGTCATAACTATCACAGTAAGCTGCCCAACTGAACTTTACACAGCGCCTAATCCCGCATCATTGCACCAAGATTAGCTTTCTCGGCTGTTCGGCCGCGGCAGTACAGAGCAACCGCAGGAGCCTCAGAGGCTACAGATAGTGTGACGTCATCTTGATCACCGCTAAGCTCCGCCCCCTTGACTGCGAGAGCCGCAGCGACCGCAGACTAACCTTGCCGCAGACAACACAATCCCCGTGAACAGAGCACAGGTGTGGTCACGACATGGCGCTGTGGCTCAAAAGCAAAAATACAAAAATGCCGCTCACGTGAGCACGTATCCTCCTGGAGCAAACATTAGGCGGGTGCCGCGCTTGTGCAGCAACCGCATTCGTCAGGGCAGCTCTGGGCTGGCGCGGAGGAACAGTCGGGGACATGCAGTGGCATACCGAAAGTGGGGGGGGGGGATTGGGGGAAGTTGGCTCACTGAGAGGTTGGTTCCCCCAATAATCGCTCCGGGTTTGGAAAAATGGTTCAAGACTTCCTAAGAATCCCGCTTGGGCCCCCCAAGATCGCACCGGGACCATAAAAATCGCTTGAGAGTCCAAAAAAGTTGTGCAGTGACCCCTGAAAATGGTGATTCGGACCGCCAAAAATCGCATGGAGCCCCTTAAAATCAAATTAGGGGCCCTTAAAAGTCACACAAGGCACCCTGATAATGACGCTAGAATCCTCAAAAATCGCACTTGGGCCCCGACAAATCATACTTTGGCCCCAAAAAGTCGTTCATGGGCGTCTGAAAATGACACTAGGGTCCCACAAATGTGTGTCAGGAGCCCGAAACAAACACAGCAGGACCCTAAGAGCACAACGGGGGACGAACATGTGCCGGGCCCTCTAAAGTGTACCCACCTTCACAAAAAGTGGCAGGGCCTTAAAACATGTGTTGCAGCTGTAAGTAAGTACACAGGGAGCTCCAAACCTGCACAAGGGAGGCCCACAAAGCACACCCAGGCCATAAAACGGCATGGGGCCTGAAACGCGGCTGGGTCGTTCAAAAAACGACATGGTTCTAAAGTAAACAAAAAGACCGGGCACTAAGTAACCACATCAGGGTCTTCGAAAACGCATCAGTACCTCAAAGAAAAATTCGGTGTTCAAAAAGCAACAACACCAAGTAGGGTCCTGTTTTCAAAAATGTATCTGGTTCCGGAAAAAAATTGCTGGAGCCTTAAAATTTATCGGTAAATGAAAAAAAAAAATCGCGACGGGCCAAAAAAATAACACCTAGAAGATCATCGGTTTGGTAGCCAATCCGGGAGCGTATTTAACCAAAGAGATGAGGTGCATCAAAGCTCACCGGCTGGCAGAATTTCTTAACCACTAGAAAATGTGGGGAGAAGAGAAGTTGGACGCTAGTTTTTAAAATAAATAAATGAACTAAATAGGCATCTTTCAAAAACAAATAGTGGTCGAAATCCAGGGACTTTGCCAAAATACGGGGTAGGTGGCCCCCTTCAAATCAGGTTGCCCCTCCCCCTGGCGCCAATCCCAGGTACGCCACTGTAGACTGGTGGTCTCCTGCGGCAATCTCATGTGGCAGATCAACACGGCTCTCCTGGCGTAAGCCCCCGCAGGCATTACGGGAAGGTCGGGAGCAACAACCGCAGCTGGGGACCTGTGTCTGGCTTGACATCAACTCAAATCGCTCTCGCATGCTCTCACATGTATCAACTAACATGCTGGCGACGATAAGCTTCAGCAGGTACCCGGAGCTATAAATTACCGGAGAGCGAGAAGGAGAGAGAGAGGGCGAGGGAGAGGGAGAGGGCGAGGGCGAGGGAGAGGGAGAGGGAGAGCGAGAGCGAGAGGGAGAGGAGAGCGAGAGGGCGAGGGGGAGGGAGATGGAAAGGGAGAGCGAGAGGGAGAGGGAGAGCGAGAGGGCGAGGGCGAGGGAGATGGAAAGGGAGAGGGAGAGCGAAAGCGAGAGGGAGAGCGAGAGTGAGAGCGAGTTAGTTATTAGGTCTTTAGGGCGCATCGACTACATTGGTCATGGAGCGCCCAAAGAGATAGAGAGAGAGAGAGAGAGAGAGAGAGAGAGAGAGAGAGAGAGAGAGAGAGAGAGAGCGAGAGCGAGAGCGAGAGCGAGAGCGAGAGCGAGAGCGAGAGCGAGAGCGAGAGCGAGGCGAGGCGAGGCGAGGAGGCGAGCGAGGCGAGGAGGCGAGCGAGAGCGAGGCGAGCGAGAGCGAGGCGGGAGAGCGAGAGGAGAGCGAGAGCGAGGCGAGAGCGAGAGCGAGGAGGGAGAGGGAGAGCGAGAGGAGAGCGAGAGGGAGAGGGAGAGCGAGAGAGACAGGGAGCGGGAGAGGGATTTGGAGAGGAATAGAGAGAGGGAGGGAGAGAAAGAAAAATAGAGAGAGAGAGAGAGAGGAAGGGAGAGAGTGGGCGACATCAGGTATGTGAAGCCGAATGGAAGGATGACTGAAAATTGCACTTAGCTTATACACGTAGGACACATAATTAGCCAAAAATAGTCTACACTTAGCTACGCGAAACACTTCTTGCTTGTCGTGTAAAATCGAACTTATAATGCGCGGCGTGCTTTCACCTTGCCAGTCTTGGCCACCGACCCAATCACCTCGTGTGGAAACATCCCACAATGCGTCTCTTTTGCAACGATACCGAGCGCGAAATATCTCCGCCAGAACTAAAAGCGCACGCACGTGACCTGGGCTCGCCGGACTCGAGAACTCGGGCGGCCGCGGCCGCCGGTCGCGTCGTCGTCTTTGTTGGCGCTTGGTCAGCTGATCAGCTGATCAGGTGATCTGCCGCGGCCGAGATCGTGCGACCTGGCGCCGATAGCACGGACAAGGTTCGCTCTGATACGGCCGATGGATGGCGCGGCGGCCTCCGATAAGGCCGGGCCGTCTCGGCGCGGTGTGGGCATTAACACACCGGCCGGCGGGGGGAGTGTCGGTGGGTTTTTGTGTGACGTCTGTCGCCCCTAATGCCGTGACCTTTGGCAGATACGCCTGTGGGGTAGTTGCTCCTGATTGGATTGAATTGGTGAAAGTGTGTGATGTCTGGCGGCACGAGTTGTCTCCGTTAGTGGTAACGCTCGATGCTGAAGAGTGTGAGGGTCGATGACCAGAAGCAAGGGTGTTGACTTCTGAAAATTATGGGGGGGGGACAAAGTGCGTGAAGGCAGGGCCGAAATGGATTGGGGGCACTCTCCATATGGCCCCATATCAAAGGTTAAAATTATTGGAGGGTCAAAGCGAACATTGGGGTATAAAATTGGTATTAAACAGCTCCCTTCACCAGAGGCAGGGATAACGTTTCGGCCCATGGCTGCGCACGTCGCTTGGTCTCGGGTGTATTTTTGTATATTCGCAGGTGTAGTGATACACAGTTTTGTCGAGCAATGTTTGTTGTTGGACGAACATCGATGAACTCGAGTGACCTTCGTCTTGACTGTGTATGATTCATAGTTTTGGTTTCATTTGGTAACTTAGGTCATGTAATGCAACTTTGATGCAATTCAAGACATGCAGATTCGAAAATGTACCATACAAGCACGTGTTTATGTATGTTCCTTTGCATCCTTCATCTTGTCCTGGCCTGAGGTCACTTGAGGGAAGTCAAACAGGTCGCATAGGGAACTTGTGAATCTTCAGCATGCAAATATAAAATAAAAATAAAAATATAAAAACACATGGAAATAATTTAAAAAAGTCACATTAGCCCAAAATTGGCAAAACTACTAGTGAAAGGTTCACAGTGAACAGTGGGCACTAAACTGGCCTCAAACGAAAATTTGACATGAACGTGTTGTTGGCGAGGATCGCCCTATTTTCGTCATGCAGTAAGTTCATCCTAAATGTTCACGCTTGTGAGCTATCGATGCTAAAGAAAACAAATAAAGCTTCCTATAGCTCAACGATATGGGATGCAACTGACCTTGACAATCGTTCAAAATGTTCGTTCCATGGGTTGATTTAGGTCGTGCAATGCAAATTAGATACTATGAGTCCATGCAAACACGAAATAAACCATTACAAACAGGAGGGTCTAAATAGGTTTAGCCTAATTTGCGCACTTCATCACGTCCTAACCTTGGTTCACATGACGAAACCAAGCAGATCGTATGAGAAGCTTGTCCTGGTGCCTTTACACGCATACCGGCGCAAGACATGCAGTTATAATAATATTCGTGTTTGTAAGAATGCGTAACCAACGTTCAATACCGGCGCAACGCCTAACCACCTGATTCATATTACTTCATCAGGTGGTTTCTCAGGGGGCAACAGCTTGAGGTAGCAACAAATAGCACATGATGAGGTGACGAACGTCGGAGATTGTCTGAGGTCATCCAGCTTCATGTGGTAAGGCCACTGAGCTGTCTCACTACTTGGTTATTATTGTTGATCTCAGATAAAGTCATCGCGGGAACTTGAAAAGATAAACGTCGCTACATGTGGCCTGCATTGCTGGATCCGCTACCGATTCCTCGCAAAGTGAAATGGTTTCCTCTTCGGTACCGGTTGATCTGTCCACGTTAACCCGCCCAGCCCCGCGCGCCCTGGTTCTGTGAGAGTCGTTGGGGTTTCGGGGCGCATCGACTGCGTCGGTCGTGTAGCTCCGTGAGGGTCGTGCTGATAACACCAGAGCCAGTTTGCTAGCGCACCACCAGTGTCGTCCAGCACGCCATGGCGAAGAGTCGCCAGCGCACAGGATGCGGCTCGATAGATCACTTCCGTCGGCGACAGCGCGACCAAAGTGATGCCACTTTTTCCCGGTCGTGTCGACGGCACGCGCGTAAACATTTGCACACCGCAGTGATCGGAGTGACGCTCGCGCCGCGGACTGTGAGTCACACCTACCCGTGGTCAGTGTGAATGTCGAGAAATCCCACAGGATAGGAGGTTATCTTAACCATGAAGAAAAAACATCAGCGGGGTAGGTTTCAGGTAGGGAATCCAGTGGAAGACCCCTGCGGTGTGTGGCGGCTGGAAAACATGACAACTGTAACAACTGGAAAACAAATCTTCGAAGTAAATTGTTTGTTCACACGCTGCCCCGCCAATGGGATTACCAAACGTTCACACATACAGCTATCTATCTATCGATTTATCTATCTATCTACATATATATATATATATATATATATATATATGTATGCCTCAAAATACATTTCTAAATCTTAATTTCAAAACAGTAGCGAGACAATTGCATTTTCCTTGCAAAGGAACTGCTTGCACTTCAGAAAACGCAGTCCTTCAACATCAGCAAGTTAAATATCTTGTAAATACCACAAGGCATGGGCGTCAATACCGCTGTGGTTTTTAGAGTCCCGATCTCACACGATAACTTTTCGGTGGTTTCCGACCCGACCTCACAAAGTGGTAGGCTTCGGGAGAATACGACTCATCTTCCCGAAGTTTTCTAGTTTCTGCTCGGGTGACATCCGAATCGGATGGATTGGCCCTGCCGACGGTCCCGCCTCGGGTCGACCGCGCAGTTCTCGCCGAGGTCAATACTGCCATGACCCACGGCGTGATCGACGAGTAGGGGCCCGCCGGCCTGCCCGCTTGACTTTCCCTTCATGATGTGTTACCTTCGAAAGGGTTGTGCAGCTATTGCATAGCATCGTGTATTACAACAGTAAACATTATTTTTATATTTTCCATACTGGTGCTAAAACGACCATTTCGTTGCGACTTTGGTTACTAGCTACTGAATAGAATGCTTTCATTAGTATTGCAATATATTGCGATATATAGCAATATGTTGCGATATATAACAGTGTGTTGCGATATATGACAAGATATATCAATGATGCTTATATCACAATAGCTTCCGATGGCCATTGGTACGCCAGGAGACCTGCGTAACTACCGGAAATTGTATGGCCCCGGGAAAACGCCATTTGTCTACAACGGGGAGGTGTGGGGGATCGGCTAATCGTTCCGAAGTTAGATGGTAGCATGGGAACAAGAGAAGAGCAGGGGCTTACCTTTCGAGCAGCTAAACCGAAAAATTTGACAACACAAATAAAGACAACGAATTTTGAACCCCAGAACCAAAGTTGCCGAAATCCTAGTTTCTTACGTTAATGGTAGCGGGCGACGTAGACTGGAACAGAAAACTATCAGAGCTAACTCTTCTAGCTTGAAAACCATTGCTGAGCCCCTGTGGTCGGACTCCATCTGGAAACTGAACGTGGTAAGACGATTGCCACAAGAACATCAAATGTGTGGAACAATGTGCGATATCCTCCCAGAACGTCCAAGACCAGAAAAACGCACGAATGTGACATATACATGAGGCGCAGACATGTACTTGGGTATTGGGGGCAGCATTTTCTCCTCAATGACTTAACGACCGATAGTGAAAAAATAGAGCGGACAGTTGATCCTTCTCGTTGAACGTAATATGTGCAATAAACCACAAGGAATTCATTTTTTTGCAGCATCACTTCCAGTCCGCAACCACTTCCAAAATAGGCTCGTCTGGGACAAGCTTTTCGTTTGGCCTGCTTGACGTATCTTGGCCGCAGGCGGTGCAATCATAGTAAGTGGCGGATCGTGGGGAGGGGCCATGGGATCAAACCAGTCCTCCTTGAGCCCCTTCGGTATTCAAGGTCGCTACACAACGTCCTTGAAGACGTTGTGTTTCAGCATAGGTCATGACGAAGCACAACATATAAACTTGGCGCTCTGCGGGTTCTCCAGGCCACCAATGATGGCCTCGGGTCCGACGAAACGACCCGAGCTGATTCAGAGCGCCCGGGGCGATGAGGAGAGTACCCGCATTGACGGAGACTTTCAACAGGCAAGCGCTAATGGCCATAGTCAGGGCCAGCATAAAGGGTCTCTAGGCGTATATTAGTATACTACTGCTGGGGTTTGTACGGTTGTTTAGCAAAATGTAAATGTCTACCAGTGGTACATATGCAAGTAAATGTTCGTTGCCGCAAGCGGGGCCACTGGCAGAGGTCAGCGGACTGTCCCGGCGATTGGCTGTGATCATCGTGATACCCGATTGGATGTGATCCAAGATAAAACTGTTGTGATTATTATGAACTGGAAGCGTTCCAAATGAATTTTTTTCAATGGATAGATAAATAAATGAATGCCACCATCGTCTTTAGCTTTCAAAATCACTAGCGAAATTTCTTTTTACATACGGTCTATTCTGACCTGGAATCTGTCCATTGTCACACCACCCCTCGGACCAGCCGTCACGCCCGCACGGCGGGCATACGACCGGGCCAAAGGTTGGGGCGGCAGCACCCAGCGCTGGTCCAGGCAGCGCCAGCCGCCGCCGCACCGCCAGAAATGTGGGTGGTTTTCGGGGAAGAACAAGAAGCTCCCAGGGCGGAACCATCGAAAGCCCCTTGTCTCCTCCACCCAGGTCTCCGCATGCTGTGGCGCAACATCCTGCCTACCCGCGGTCGTGACGTACGGCCACGGTTTTCTGGTGCCGGCGGCGCGCCCAGTGACGTGCTCGACGTGCACGTCACGGGACCACCGCAAGGTGTTCCCGTGCTGACGCATCAGCGTCGCATAGAAGCGACTGACACGCAACTGTTTGAGCACGGCCTCGTTCCCCCGGTACCAAGTGTCGAGGGAGCCCACGACGAAAGCGTGGATCGAGGCCGTTTCGCCCTGCTGGCGGAGCTGCTCCACGAGGGGGCATACTTCGTCCGCTTCCCGTCGGCGGCGGTATGCAGCGCCACGGCTAAGCACTTGGCTAACCCGATTTACTCGGCTGGCTGCTACTGCGTGCCATCGAGCCTAATCACGTCTCGTGCTCTGTAAGTTTGCATTTACACTATGCTACACTCTATTACGCGCCATCCCGAAAATCGTCACGGTTCTGGTGTACCGCATCTCCGGTTGGTTTCTCTCACCCCCCCCCCATTCCCCGTCTCCAGTCACCCGTTCACTGATCTGGTTTCAACACTGCCACCTCTTGTTTGTCTCGTCTCGCACTGGCCGCTCGAGCCGACTGCGGTAAGCATCACGGTGGGCGATGGACGGCGCCGGAGGAACCGTCTCCGCGCCGGAGGAAGCGTCTCTTCGCCGGAGGAAGCGTCTCCGCGCCGGGGGAAGCGCCTCTGCACCGGGGGCGGCGTCTCTGCGCCGGGGGCGGCGTCTCTGCGCCGGAGGCGGCGTCTCCGCGCCGGAAGAACAGTCTCCGCGCCGGGGGAAGCGTCTCCGCGCCCGAGGATGCGCCGAGGGCGGCGTATCTGCGCCAGAGGCGGCGTCTCCACGCCGGAAGAAGAGTCTCCGCGCCGGTGGCTGGCGCTCCTCTGACGGCCAGCCATTCAGTGGACCTGTGGAATTGCGGCTCGTTCGTCTCGCCCCGGCCTTGACGACGGCTCGTCGGCTGGTCAGATGGCCTGGCGAAAACGCATCGGCAGCCGGCGAATTGACGTCACAGTCACGTCACAGCACAGCTGACGAAACGCCGACATGCTCCTGGCCAATCTCAGATGAAAATAGAGCTCATCTCATCAGCATAAAGCGTTTAACACAGGGCACCCAATATAGGGCGTCTGACGAAGTGTACCTAACATAGGACAACTAACACAGGGTATCTAGCAGGGAACCTAACGTAGGGCACCCAACATAGGGCACTTAACATAGGGCACCTAATAAATGACACCTGGCGTAGAAGACCTACCATAGGGCACCTAATATCGGTTAGCTAACATAGCGCAACTAACATATGGCCCCTAACATTGGGTACATAACATTTGGTACCTAACGTTGGGCAGTTAATATTGGGCACCAGCATTTGGTGCCCAGCATAGGGTACCTAACATATGGTACTTTAAATAGGGCACCTAGCATAGGGCGCCTAACTGTGGATGCCTAGCCTAGGGTACCTAGCGTAGGGTACCTAACATAGGGAACCTAGCATAGGACACCTAACATAGGGCACCTAACATTGGGTGCCTAACACTGGGCGC
Source organism: Imbricaverruca yamaguchii (assembly GCA_034440575.1). NCBI lineage: Eukaryota > Metazoa > Arthropoda > Thecostraca > Neoverrucidae > Imbricaverruca > Imbricaverruca yamaguchii. Next base: position 447,671 of record JAOTOL010001304.1, read on the forward strand.
CTAGCATTGGAAACCTAACATTGGGTTCCTAATATAGGATATTTAACATAGGGTACCTAGCATTGGGCGCCTAACATAGGGTACCTAACATAGGGAACCTAACATAGGGCACCTGACATAGGGCACCTAACATAGGATGCCTAAAATTGGGTGCCTAGCATTGGGTGCCTAACATTGAGTGCCTAGCACAGGATACATAGGAATAGCATACATACATACGATACCGTATATAAGGCACCTAATCTAGGGAACCTAACATAGGGCAACTAACACAGGGTGCCTAACATTGGGTGCCTAACATTGGGTGCCTAGCACAGGGTGCCTAACAAAGAGCGCTTAACAAGCGAGTGTTAGTGTTAGAAGCGCGGTGCCACCATAATAGATTGCCTATCCTTCTAAGCTTCGTATTTTCGCTTAAAATGGTAACATTTCAATACCGCAAGCCTTGATGCCTTAGTATCTACGACGCGAGTCGGTTGAAAAAGCATGCGTGGAAAATCCAACGTATGGTTCACTTTGCGTTTCTGGCTTGACCACTTCTGGGCCCCACATGTGTGACGTAATTTCGTCGAGAAGGTTGTTAAGTCGATAGTAACCCTGAAGTGAAATTATTTAATTATGCCGTAAATGTTTCTCCTATGTGGAAAAAAAGTTCAGTCTATGAAGTATTACTGCCGTCTTTTGGCAACCAAATACCTAGAACGTGAAGCTTCTCCATCACATGATTTAGAAGTTGCTTGCTAACACTGATGTGGATCAAGGCGAGGTCAAATAGGACGTTGCTTTTTCCAAAGTTGGTATGGACACATAGTTCTTTATCGTTTTATATCCATATTATAGCAACGATATAATTATATTCCATTATCCCGGCTTAAAGCTAAATCAGAATTTAAGTCAGTGAAAGCTTCAAAGTCCGAGAAAATCATCAAGGTTTTAAGTTTGAAAGTATGTACTTATGAGAGTATTTTGGCCTTCTTCCAACCGGTTGCCCTAATTCTTCTAACCGATTGCCCTAAATAATAAAATTGCATTACGGCGTCACACATATATAGATGTATGGTGGCTGATGTAATGTTGGTCGGAGCCATAAAAACGTTTACACCCACGAATGGACGATGTGGTAACCGACCGAGATAACCTGAACGCCTACATTTATATGAACCGCCACCCAGGTTACCCGCAAATTCTTATTATGATAAAAACACGCTAAATATAAGTACGAGCTGACGATGCTATAACTGACGGAGCAGCTGGACCCGTAGACCTACATGAGCCGCCGCCCTGGTTATCTGGAAGTACGTAGCCGCGAGCTGACGATGTTGTAACTGGGGCCATATACCTGCACCTGCCGCCACCCTAGCTATATTGCCACTTGGGACGTCATTGCATAGTTGACATTCGCGCGTTCAGCATATCAATGCGGGCCACGAATTCCGCGCATCCCGCTCCACGCGCTATGTAATGGTGCTATCGGCAGCCATATCCCAGCAATCGGACGGCAGTTCCGTTCGCCCCAGGCGCCTGTAGAACTATAGGATAATAAGACCATTCTCGCACCGAGAAATTCTTGCTGATCGAACTTATGCTGTCCATCAGCACAACGATCCACCATCAGCACGGTGGCCGCTGACGACGAAACATTGTGTTTCAAAAGAAGAAAAGTTAGAAATGACACAGAGGGTTGTCGAATGGAGGGGACACACCCGTTAAAAAACGGCGTTTCCTGTCTCATATCAATATGGCGGAATTGACCAAAATGTCGGAAGTGAAGTGGGGTCTGCCCCGGCGGTGCTAATTCCTACGCACATGCCGGTGATACAGCATGGCTGCGAGCAGATGATCAGTATCATGCATGTAGCGTTCACGCTGGTGATACAGCATGACCATGAGCGAATGACCAGTAGCATGCGTGCAACGTTCACGCTGATGATACAACATGTGACCGGATGATGAGCATCATGCATGTAATGTTCACACTGGTGATACAGCATGACTGTGAGCGGATTATCAGCATCATGCATGTAATGTTCACACTGGTGATACAGCATGACAATGAGCGGATGATCAGTATAATGCATGTAACGTCCATGCCGGTGATACAGCATAACTTGAGCGGATGATCAGTATCATGCACGTAGAGCCTGTGATGTGTCCGCCGAATTAATTGCGTATGTGACCAGGTTTAACAAAGCAGAGCTCGATGCGGTAACTTCCAATAGGACTTATAATCGGCTTATTGCTACCTGAATATCGGCTCGCATTTATCCGAATCTTTACGTTACTTATGGAACAATTCTGCCAACGTTATCGGCAAAACGTGCACTATCACTATTTTCTCATATATTGACTCTAGCTGAAAAAGATATGTTGAGCCCGCACCATTGAAGAAGAACCACTGACAGCAGTAAGTAACTCGGTAGTGCCAGAACATGTGTTCCTTTAGCCGACGCATCCTCAGTCTGAGCTGCCCCTTGGTTGGACTGAACTTCCGTTTATCAACACGCGAATCGAAGTAACACTGCATTTGAAATTGATTGGAATGCACAGAATAAACAGCCCGGTGCCTGAGCTTGCAAATACACACGCGCCGGACGAGCGAGGAACAAGGCGATAGTGCCTCTTTCGTGTCTGTACAATGCCGAACTCGCGGGGAATGGCGCGTTTCAGCTAGAATTGGCAAACCTGCCGCCCGAGGGCATGTCTAGCGGAATAATATGGAGCCACCTGCTGAGCGCGACCTTGGATCTCAGCGCTAATGATCCATCGGCGTTGACCATTACCGACTGTGCTGCTGACCGTTCGACAGCTGATCCGTCAGCGCTGACCATTACCGACTGTGTCCATAGGTCGGCAAGGAGAACAAGGAGCTGCTGAAGGTGACCGACGCCCTGAAGCACATCAAATACTGCCACGCTACGGTGAAGATTGAGCCCACTGACCCCGACAATTTCATGCCAGGTGAGGCATAGGCCAACTCGGCCAGCCGCATGAGTTCCATGTCAGGTGAGGTGTAGGCCTACCCGGCCAGCCGCATGAGTCCCATGCCAGGTGAGGTGTAGGCCTACCCGGCCAGCCGCATGAGTCCCATGCCAGGCGAGGTGTAGGACCCGGCCAGCCGCATGAGTCCCATGCCAGGCGAGGTGTAGGCCTACCCGGCCAGCCGCATGAGTCCCATGCCAGGTGAGGTGTAGGCCTACCCGGCCAGCCGCATGAGTCCCATGCCAGGTGAGGTGAGGTCTACCCGGCCAGCCGCATGAGTCCCATGCCAGGTGAGGTGTAGGCCTACCCGGCCAGCCGCATGAGTCCCATGCCAGGCGAGGTGTAGGCCTACCCGGCCAGCCGCATGAGTCCCATGCCAGGTGAGGTGTAGGCCTACCCGGCCAGCCGCATGAGTCCCATGCCAGGTGAGGTGTAGGCCTACCCGGCCAGCCGCATGAGTCCCATGCCAGGTGAGGTGTAGGCCTACCCGGCCAGCCGCATGAGTCCCATGCCAGGTGAGGTGTAGGCCTACCCGGCCAGCCGCATGAGGTCACTGGTCCCGTTAATTTCGTGGTAGGTGAGACATATGCTACATGAGCATACACGACATACCCGGCATACCCGACAGGCTGCATGAGGTCACTGACCCTGACAATTGCATGCCAGGTGAAGTATAGGCACTGAACTCAATGAGCACTATCGTGTTTTTTTTCTGGATGGTGAAGAAAAAGCCTCCTTTGCTTTTGGCAGAAAGAAACTTCAGGGTTATTTCTGGATCATATTAAGGATTATATGGTGGTAACAAAGCATTTGTTTCAAATTACGGAGATCCTTTGACAACTCTTCGAAGTGTTTACAAATAAGATGCACGAACGTCTTACTCAGTTGCTGTGCTGGAATGAACTACGAATTATGGTAATATAACTGAATTACCATAATTCAGTACGCATACTACGCCGCATACAGCGGCGTAGTATGCGAAGCCATGACTACGCCGCTCTACATAACGATAACAGCTGATGCACTCGTGCTTATGATCTAATGCGATTGGCTTTGAGGACCAAAACGAAGGCACCTGTGAAAATTTCAGCAAAAAGGATGATATTGAGGTCACTTTGGCCTGTGGTGTGTAACTTGGTGTATTTGATTTGGAACAAATTAAGAGTAGGTCGGATTGATTTCCTGAGCGTGAGTGAACATGGCTGGGTTTAAATAGGTGCGTGCTTCATTTCGGTTAGGTGTGGACGGGTAGACATCGGGTGCAGACTGGTTTGGATTGCGTTGGGCGACATTAGAATGGAGTAAGGCAAACTTCGTCACATTTGGGCTGGATTTATAGTCAGTTAAGGCTGCGTTGTGCTAATATTTGGAATGTTCATTTCATTATCGGACCAATATTATCACCATGGTCGAAAGTTTCTTCCCCGTGAAGCTTTCTGCCTGCGACATTATGTTTGCGATATTCCATCAATCATCGTTTCTCAAAATGCACCTTTTGCACACGATTTCACACCTGTTGATTTAAACTCTGCTCCATACGAAGATTCGACGACACACACACACAGACACACACACACACCGCTTGATTATTTATGTGTATGATCTTTCATGCACCATTTTCGTTTAAAGAATGTAATTACATTGCCCGAACATTTCGCTCCAATAATTTGTCCTGCTGTTTCCGATTACAAGCGCACGCTTCAGAACTCTCCATGGAACATTACCAATGCTTTATGCTTCGCTGGTCCTCCAATACTTCGCTTAATAAAAACAAAACCGTGCAAATGAAACAGGTGGTACACTTGACCACCTCACTTACGGAACAACGGGCATGGAGTACCGGAAAGGGGAGTCTCTCTCCTACTGAATTCGACAGTTCAGCTCATTGTTAGCCATTATCTTCAATAAAATGATTAATCTGCCGTTAGATTTCATTTTCCGATCGCCGCTCAAAATGCGTAGCTCTTATTGCGTTTGTATACTCGTATATATTTGCATTTTACATCCTGCTGCCTTGCCTTGTTATCTTACATTGCGCCACTGTTGAACAACCGTAGACATTGGTGGCGAGAGCTCCCCACTTACCACAGAGCCCTCCATTGCCAACACGATGTACTGGTGCAGTGTTCACGCAGTGTGCAGGAAAAGTGCAACTGGTGTTTGGAGTTCGCTTGCTCCGGTGCCATCAGCTGTCGTGGTGTCGCCTCGGCGTGACCTCCCGCCTGACACGTTATCGCTCCGAAGTGACCTGTCGTGACTGAACTCTGAGGCAGTACCGTTCCGACGTGACCCGCCGCGCCGTCAGAGGTGGTGTTGTTGCGCCCGGATGGCGGCAGCCTTGACGAGGTGCTGGAGCCCTTGAGTGAGGTGGTGCACCGCCTTGTGCATCTGTGATCGCCTAGTGAACTCTGTCGTCGGATTTGAGCCGGGCACTCATCCCGATGGACACCCAGCTGTGACTTGGGCTGCACTGCCCTGTTGTGTGTGTGTGTGTGTGTGTGTGTGTGTGTCCCGTATCACATTGCGATGGATGGGGATGCCTGGTCCATTGGGTTCGGCTCCGTCTTTCACCGCTGGAGGTTGTTAATCAATGTTCGTGATACGTGATTGTTATTGGTATTGACTCAAACATAATTTTCATAAGCATTGTGTGATCAATGTATCATTGATTGGCAAATGGCGACAAATGACTGAAACGTCGCATGTTTGGGGGAAAATATTTCGACAAAATTGCGTGTTAGACTATCATTGAACAACAAAATGAGAATATTGAACAGTTTGTCAGCTGCGGATTCCGTGGTCGCTGCTGCAACCAATTATAGATGTGTAGTTATTTCAAAGTTGGCCAAGCGTGACATCATGGTTACAGCTAGACACACCATAATTAATTATTGTGACACGCCAACTTAATGCGATATGCTTAAATCATTTTATTTTTGGTGAGAACGAGTAGCATGTCCGTGAAGCGCCGCCCCGACTGAAACCGGGCTGGAAGATGGCTGGAACTGGGCCAGAGGATGGCTGGAACTGGGCCTGAGGATGGCTGGAACTGGGCCAGAGGATGGCTGGAACTGGGCCAGAGGATGGCTGGAACTGGGCCTGAGGATGGCTGGAACTGGGCCAGAGGATGGCTGGAATTGGGCCTGATGATGCGATGCGATATGTCTCGCAACGTCTCGCCAACTGAATGCGATATGTTCAAATCATTTTATTTTTGGGAAGAACGAGTAGCATGTCCGTGAAGCGCCGCCCTGGCTGGAACTGGGCCGAAGGAGCAGGTGAAGCGACTGCCAGCTCGCCTCAGCTTCAGAGCCACAGTAGCCTGTGGTTCACAGACGTTAGATGGTTCTTGCACACTTTTCATCGCCGGGGTTTCCGGTACTACCGCCGCCGAAACGTGACGCTCGCGTCGTGAACTCAACGTCGGCAGGCGAGACCGTTCTGGGTCATGAGACTACTCTGGGTCATGAGACCGCTATGAGTCATGAGACCGCTATGGGTCATGATACCGTTCTGGGTCATGATACCGTTCTGGGTCATGAGACCGCTCTGGGTCATGAGACGTTCTGGGTCATGAGATCGTTCTGGGTCATGAGACCGTTCTGGGTCATGAGACTGCTCTGGGTCATGAGACTGCTCTGGGTCATGAGACTTCTCTGGGTCATGAGACTGCTCTGGGTCATGAGACCGCTCCGGGTCCTGGGACTGCTCTGGGTCCTGCGTCTGCTACTGCGACGCTCCGAGCTGACCCGGCCCCATTGTCGGTGTGAATGTGGCTCTCCCTTGGCAGTTCTCTCCATTGAGTGTGTCGGTGGAAAATACGCACCGCATGCACCAGTGGGATTCTGCGTCCGACTTCGCACGTCACCAACAGAGGATTCTGAAGCATCTACAGCTATCTCTGTGTAGTGATGCTTCAACTCATGGCAACAGCCTTGCATGACACGGCACTCCGGGCGTGGAAACTGACACCTACATCCAGAACCGATCAAGATGAAGCTGAACTGCGCAAATGAGCATCACGCGTATCGATCCCACCCTCCGCCTGTCTGCGCGCTATTATTACCGGAAGCAGGGCAAACCGGCGACGAACCGATGACTGGCTGGGGACTGGTGAGAACATGAGCGGCAAATGCACTGCAGCAGAGCATAGCCGGACCAGGACATACTGTGTGATCTCCCAGATCGCTCACGACACACCATCCACCGGCGGGCTGGTGACTGGCTGTGAGGGAGTAGCAGATGAACTGTAGGAGAGCACAGCCGGAACACCACGACTTACTGCGCGACCTCCGATACTTCCTTCAGGGCTTCCAACAGCCATGTTTGTCGGTGAAAGGTAGTCATGATCTCGTGTTCTTCAGTGCCGTTTCATCCTCCTCGATTAGTGCGGTTGATGCATCAATTGCTCTGATCGAACAGGTGCCTTGTGCGGTCATGACCGCACAAAGCACCATTGCTGCCCTTAAGTCAGGTGCAAATATCGGAATCTGAAGAAATAAATTGGACGACTACGCTCAAATATGATAAATACAAATAACTATGGCTCTTCTTAATCTGCACTTCAACGGTTAACGTTGCTCGTATGCTTTCAGGACATCACACAAGATAGCTGCCGAGCACGATTATTGTTCCGGTGATTTGGGGAAAAATCCGCACTTCATTAATATAAAGTTTAGTGATTGAGGCGTTCAGTAGCTGAGACTCACAGAATAAATTACTAGCATATTCATACATATCTTAGGCTAATGCAAACAAGAGCAAAAACGTATTGGTGCACCAGTAATTGCTACTTCCTGCACAAAAGTCATGCTAGAACGATGTCAGCCATACTGGTGCAATAATATGAAGTGTGTGGTTATGAGGTTAGTTAGTTCCTTCGTACCAGAATTATTCTGCGCGTTTCGGTGTTCGTCGCGACCCGGACGTCGTAGAATCTTTGTGACGTCACATAGAATCTATGCCGGACGCATGCAATCTTTTCCCGTACTTGGTAGAAACTAGACAGATGTGGCGCAGTAGTTCGAAATGTGAACTGAGCCCGATTGCTTGCGAAGTAAGCATATTTTTCGATGACAATTCTGGGTGCATGTAAATCCTCAATGCCTTGACTATGGTTAGCTACCTGTGAATAAAATGAAGTCTAACATGCCTAGGCCGGGCGAAATGAACACTGTAGAAAGGACCTACCTATGCATTGCGTTATATGTAAGTCAGCATTCTAGGATGAAGCTCTAAACCTCTGCCCGCGACACCGGTCTCCGAGACCGCCAAATTTCCTTGAAAAGGTGCATGGACGCATAAAAGGCCGCCGCCGTCACAGACGGCATAACCAGACCCGCACAGACGGCATAACCAGACCCGCACAGACGGCATAACCAGACCCGCACAGACGGCATAACCAGACCCGCACAGACGGCATAACCAGACCCGCACAGACGGCATAACCAGACCCCCACAAAACCCAAAACCCAAACCACAGACGAAAAAAACAAAAACCCAAAAACCAAAAAAACAAAACCCCCAACCACGGCAAAACAAAAAACAAAAAAAAAAAAAAAAAAAAACCCCAACAACAAAAAAAACAAACCAAAACAGCAAAACGAAAAAATGGTCATACCCACCGTTGTGCACTGGTGCGAGGGCCTACCCAGAGAGCATGTCGCTGTAGCGGTGGCGTGTTCATCGCTAATCCACGACGGCCGCTATTCGTCCAACGGCAGCACGTCCCGTCTCCTTCAGGCTCGACAGAAAAATTATTTCTTGGATCTGGATGGGACCCTTTAAATTGAAGGGTCTAAGGAACGGGGCCTTTGAAGGGGTTAACGGCCAGTTGCAGCTCACGCCTGAGTTTTTTCAACAAATATTGCCCGACTTATGCGAAAAAAATGCCGGTTAAATATGTCTGATGTTCAGTAAGCTTTGTTTTCCAGTTCTTCGAAAGAGTGCAACATCGTAGTGTGCTACGGATGTGTTTGACAAATGTTGTTAATCCTCTTAATCTTATTTCCAACAACAAACTCACGTTTAGACCAGGCTAATATGTTTGTCTCAATGTGTTTGTAAAATATAGTTCTGCTCAGTGAACTATGCAAGAAATGAGCATGTTTGCGCTTGATTTAATTACGTCGCCAAGCTGATGATTTGCAAAAACGGCATTTCCTCGTTGTTTCGCCAGACTATTAACCCAGAATACAGCGTCAATATTTTATCTCTCTTACGCTTATGCAGCGAATTTGCGGTCATAGTGTTCATGCCTTGCTTTCTGAATCGGACACAAACTTAGGAAAATGGCCACCATTCATCCCCTATGCGTAATATCTTTAAACGATGTTTGCTGTTGATTGAACCAAAACTGAACCAAGGAATCGAAAGACGAGCTCATTGCGATTCCAACGATATGTAGTTTTTATAATTTATCTGTGCATTACACTAAGATATTGGCTCTCCATTATTTTTTTAAAGTTTTCTCTCGATGTTTGCGGTGTTTTTTTTAAAGCTTTCTGCGGTGTTTCTCTCGATTTGTTGTTCGCACCTTCAGTGCGAATTTGGAAAAACACCGCAGGCTATAATTCGTGAACCGCTGCTTCGATTGAGCTGAAACGATCAGCAATCGTTTTAGGGCCTCAAATAACCCTGTATGCCAATTCTCATCCAAATCTGAGACATGAGGGTGTTCATTTTAAAAATTCGTCTTCGAGATATGGTGGACGGCACCAGTTGCCGTATGCTGTTGCTGTCAAACGACACTGCTTAATTCTGCGAAGGTTTCTGAAGGATGACAATTATGGGCGCAAAATGACCATGGTAGTCGACGCGCCCTTAAACCCAAATTCATCATCATAATTTCTGAAGGATCGGTAAACTGACCGCCGCAGTTCCACTGCCGTGGAAAAATCGTACTGGGTCGACCTCCATGTCACGTGTCTCCGGCTTTTGATAGGCCGTTGAGCAAATTGCCGGTGTCAGCATAAAGCTGAAGTTTTAACCATCGCCCGCCCGTACTTCTCATTCCACCATCCTATGACGCACCTTGGAGAGAGGGGAAGCACCTTCGTTATTCGGGTCCTAAGTAAAGACGGTCACATCTTTACATGACGCCCCGGGGCACGCTGACTATCATCATGAAATTGGCTATCTGGAACCATATTTTGATGAAAGCGAGTCATGCTAGTAAAGTAGGCTCGTTTTGTAGGCAAACAGCACAAAGACCATCACAATAGGTGGCAACGTGGAGCACAGTACCATGTGATTATACTGACATCGCATTTAACCCGTCGCAGAGCCCTAGTCACCTTCTAGGTGAGGCCAGATTTGAAAGATTTCTGAAATGTGTTAATCTTTTTTCAGAGGTCATAGGTGACGATTTTGGATAACTTCGTATTAAAATGGGCTCTGAGCCCGAATAAACCTCATGAAAATTTGAGTGAAATGAAGAATTCTTTTTAAAATGAAATTGAGGGGGAAATGAAAAGGAAAAAGTTCAACCAAGATCACACAAAATAGTGGCATAAAAGGCATTGAAATAGTCACGGCCTTTGTAAGTGTTTGCATATGACTGGTAAACATCCTAAAATACCAGACTTCATTTACTTTCAGATTTTTATTGAAAAACTGCCTGCAAAAACTTCCATGTTGATCAATGTTCACTGAGCATACCTCCGGTTATCACCTCATAGCTCAGTGGAATACATACAGGCTCACATTTGGATATGGAGTATAAAACGATGCATCCGGCAGCCATGCTGAATTTCACACACGTGCGGCAACGCCGGCTGGAACTGTCTCGAGAAAATCGTTTCGAGGTGGCATTCCGCATTTTCCACCCCCAGGTTCAGATTATGGTGATATTCAGACATGCTTGTCAAAAACATATGGGGTCCATGGTCCCCCACGTTATGATGAAATCAGTGGCTTTAGCATTATGATATTAGACCATTAGCATTGCGGCAATAGATGTCGCGTGTAGAGCATGGATCCAGACCATCATTGATAACACAGGGGAACAAAGTTTGTGTTGCATTGATACCAGCACTTGTTCCTACCCAGGCTGAGTGTGCTGAATTCAAATCTGAAATTAGTTTTCTCTGCATGCTCTAGCTTTTTCGCAATTCAACATTTTCATTCGCTTAGGTGCATCGCAGTATGCATCAAAGTTTTATCAAAGGCAAAGACATGTATCCATTGGGACATATTTCGACATAGTTATGATAACCGTGATGCAGAACAATTAATATGGATGTAATATACAGTTCAAATAGGTCCTATTCTGGCAAGAATGTTCGCTTGTAGCTTTTGTGTTTGTGGACAGCATCACGGCAATCTCGTTTGATGCTCCGTCAATAGTCTCCCATCATGTGTTTGTCCCATCGTCCTCGATAGTCCTTTTTCATCGTCCTGAGGTATTCATGGAAGTGCTCTCCCTGTTCATCACAGACAGCACCAAGGTTATCGGGAAAAAATCAAGATGACTATTCAGGATGGAAATATGATAAAAACATGTTTTCCCCGGTGTAATCCTCGCGATAATCGCGCCGTCACGAGGCCGCCGCGCAGTTCGCTGGTGTTGAAGCGCAGCGTACGGGTGCGCGGGCGGCGGATCACGGGCCGGATGCCGCGCCCACGTCTGCCGTTATGAGAGGGCAGACTTGCTGTAGTTCCTCGTGAATAGTTGGTTGGTCAGGAAGCCAATTCGATGTGGCACACCTGTTTGGCAGCTCACTGCTGTAGTTGAGAGAAGTGTCGCACGACTAGCTGGGCGTCCAAGGTACTAAGCCAGCCGAACAGGGTTGTCTTTGTGTTTGTGCTCGAATAGTATTTACTTACATTAAATTTAATGGTAGTACTTCGCAATAGATGTGGCCATACCGGCCAACACATGACAAATTCAAAGATTTGATGACCGTGCCCCCGTTTGTGGAAGCTCGCGGCCGTTCGCGAGGTGTATGCCGAGTGTCCACGGCCGTCCCGCCGTGTCCCGGACTGAGAGGACTTCCCGCCGTCACTAGTTGATTGATTATTTGGGCTTAGGGTTCCGCCACCACTGCCGCATCCCGTGTCCCCAGCTGTGAGGGTTCATCGTCACCCCCACGGTACCCCGCGTCCCCGGCTGTGGGGCTCCCCACCCCCCACCCCGCGTACACGGATGTGAGGGTTCTCCGTCATCCCGTGTCCCCAGCTGTGAAGGTTCCCCGCCACCCCCAATGCACCATTGTCCACGATTGCAAGGATTCCCCGCCATCCCCGCCATCCCTGCCGTATCCCATCCCACGCCTGTGGGGCCTCCACGACACAACCGCACCGTACCCCGTATCCCCGGTTGTGAAGGCTCCCCGCCACCCCCGCCGTACTCCGCGTCCCCGGCTGTGAGGGCTCCACGACCCCTCACCCCGCCGCGTCGTGCTTCGCATACCCGGTTGTAAAGGCTCCCCGCCACCCCCGCCGTATCCGGCGTTCCCGGCTGTGAGGGCCCCGCCACCCCAGGGCCCCGCCACCCCTGCCTTATCTCGTACCCATGGCTGTGAGGGCCCCGCCACCCCGCCTTATCCCGTACCAATGGATGTGAGGACTCCCCGCCAATAGTGTGGGTACCGGGACTCCGGCGACTCACCACCCGTCCAGACACGGCGTACGTGTCCAGCAGGCCCCAGTAGCAGTCCCGCTTCTGGCTGGGTTGTCGTCACCGGTGGCCACAGGCGTGGGCGTTATCTCTGGGGGAGGGGAACATGTTGTCCCCACAATTTTATTCACCGTAGTCACTAATTCTATGGAAATTAATGGGAAGTATTGTGCTAAATATCGGATGGTTCCCGCTGCCCCCCCCCCGGGGGTCTCCTTTGCCACTAAATTGATTATTTTCAAAGGATGTGTCGTCAATGATCAGCATTCGGTTCAGACGTATTATTCGCACATTGAAAGATATTTGCAATATCCAGGAATTCCATCCGCTGCTAATTAATATTTTTATCCAATGAAATCAATAAATGTTCGTTACGTCCCTGGCATCTCGATTGCCTTTTGGCGAAGGCGTGAGTCCTAACTGACATTGACAGAACACCTGCCATTCGCCACCCTGCTGGACCCTTCACCACGCTCTCTGGAGCGTAGGGAACCTCAACCAACGCGCATTGTTCGCCGCCGGTCGCGTGCAGACACAACCAATCTTCAACGTCTCCAGTCACGGTGGGTCGGTTTCTGACAGGTCGGACGTGCTTAAGTAGCGTCAGGCACGTCAGACAATTGCGTCATGAGCGTTCACCTGTGCAGCTAACTCTCGCTCCGCTCCGGAATCCAGCACGCTGTCGGCACAAAACCTAACACGGGTAGCGATCAATATCCGCTGCGCATTGGTGTGGCTGATTGCAAGTATTGGTGTCACTGATTACACCGATTCCATTCTGTTCTTCAACACCCGATCCTGATGACCGATCATATTCGCTCTGATTACACCGATGCCGAAGTGCAAGGTGTCAGAAAATCCCGTAGATGCGCCCCCAACATCGATTTTTCCCTCCGTAGCGAAGGTCGTCGAATGAGTATGTCAGGAACAGCTGTCTGACTATCTGGAAGAAACCAAAGTACTGTCTGACGCCCATCACTGTGACCACAAAAACATTCTATGGAATCAGCGCACCTCGCTATGATTCGCAAATCACTTCAGGCTAAGGATAAGGGCGAAGTCTCTCTTCTAGTCTTGTTGAATCTCGTAAAATAGTTCGATGTAGTGTCAAACGAAGAATAAATTGAAACACTCTCTTTATACAGGTTAGGATGCAGTTTAGTTCTGGAACTACTTAGTCGACTGCACACAACATGTTCAGATGCGTGGAGTTAGCGTTGTGCCCCTGATGTCCGGCACGAGAGACAACTCAACCAGGGTTTCTAAGGCGGCGCTCTGAGCTGTATTGTATGCATGCTGTTCGACACCGTCTTGAGCTATGTGCCGGATGACGTCACTGTCGTCCCGTCCCCAGATGGCGCACAGATCATTGTCAGCGGAAAAAGCGCAACGTACGGCAGCTTATCTACCGGGTGGAGAACGCACCCAGCTCCATGTGCATACCAGTGGTTTTTGCATAATGGTATGAAACTAAACATCAAAAAGATGCAGATGCTGGCAATCGGAACTCCACCAATGTTGCAGGATTTGCCGCCAGTTGCTTTCAATTTCCGTAGTTCAGTAGTGTCTGTCTCTATAACAGAGTGAAGCCTACACAATTGGCCCATCACCTGAATTATCAGACACATACCGATGCCATGATTCACAAGTATACTGGAATCCTCATAACATTGTCCAACTCGCGACATGTGGTCCCAAACGCCACGCTAAGGAACATCATACAGGCTTTGGTGTTGTCCATGGTCACTAGCGGATCCAGGAAGGAGCAATTCCGGCAAATGCCCCCCCCTGAAGCGCCTAAAAAGGGGGTCATGGTGTCTTCCCCCAGAAACCAACAGAAGTAAGCAAAATTAAAATGCCGTAACCTTTGCCGAGGTTAAAAAGCAGCGTCTGGATGGAAGAATCTCCAATTTTAATGGTGTTTTAAAAATAGTTGTTTGGTAGCCAATGCGGTAGCATAGTAGATTCTGACACACATCGAGGGTTACACGCTGCTCAAGTTCTACTTACAGCAAGAGTTGACAACATCGGATCCGTCGGTGTGTGCACGTGCACGAACGTTGACGTGGTACAACACGTTGAACGTGAACGTGAACGTTTTTGAAAACAAAAACAAAAATCCGTTAACTTAGAAGCGGTGGGGGTAGGCTTGGGCCCATGCACAGATAATTATGTTTTCATTATTTTTTTAAGTGGGCCCTTTGCCAAATAGTGGTCGAAATCCGGTGCTTTTAACAAACAAACAAAAAATTGCTGGAGAATTGGCACACTCCAAATCCGTTCGACCCCTCCCCTGATGCAATTCCTTGGCAAGCCACTGGGGGTGGAGAGGGGGCTGACGCCGGATACCAAAAGTTGCCACCCCCCCCCAACCGGTGGGCAAGATCCACCAGTGTCCATGGTGTGATGTTGTACATCCTTGTACGGTTCGTGTGCAGCTACCCAGGTGCACGATGTGCAGCCGGTCGTGAATTTCTGTGTGCGAGTCGTGACTAGCAGGAGACGATATGGCCACATATCAGATACCATGAATGATCCCAGGTTGCTGACTGTCAGCAGCTCATCGATTATCACACGGTGTGTGTGCTGTGTAGACGATCAACACTGCCGGCCAGCCTGACTGGATCATCGGGCAGCCGTGGTTGGCTGTGGCTTTACGACGCACTCAGCAGCTGAGGCCATATGCAGTCGCCTGTCTCCCACCCTGCCAGGAAGGAGGGCAGGCATCGCGGAGATTCCTGGACATCGCGGAGAATCGAACCCCGTACTTCAGCCATGTCAGACGCTCAGGTTAACCACTGAGTTGCCGGCGTCGCCATCGGGGGGCATGCCAACCAGAGACATGTACACAACAGTAGAGGCGCAGATCGCTGGACACTTCCAAACATCTGCACAGACGCCGGGGCAGGGGGCTCAGTCTGTGTTATCGAGACATACAAAAGCCGATTTGGCTTTGGGCCGATCCACTATCACTGGTGTGGGCAGGGCTAACAAACATTTCGGTGGTCGCCGACGAGAAGCAACTCTGGCAAATTGGTTGCCGATCAGGTACGGATCCTGTGGGGAGTGGCTGTAAAGCATTTGCTAATTAACTGTGCAGATGAGCATAGTCGTTAGGAGACAGTGGAGGACGAGCACAGTTCGCTCGAAGATAGTTGAGGATGACACAATCTGGAGTTCGGCACATAAAATTGAAAAATCCAGGGCGATATTCGGCAATCTTACATCGATTACTAATAATCTTCTATCGTGCATAGAAGAGACGAAATTTCCAGTCTCAGGTGGCTGTATAATTCCCATTAACTGTCACTTTATATCATATTACGCACAAAACAGTAAGAAATAATTAATTGATCACATGTGCGATATGTCTACACCTGGACGGTAGAAACCTCATCAACTAGTGAGCATAAGCCCCTTTGTTTAAGCCTCCTCTTAGCCCTGGGTGTGGGTCTATCATCGGCTTTCACATCATCGGCTTTCCTAGCTAATGTAAGGCTTGTTTTTGCGTCGCACTGGTCGGCCGTATATGGGCCCGTGCAGCACCTTATATTATAGCTGTGTGTTGCGATGGCGCTTCATTTGTTCAATTTTTGTCTGTCGTGACATGCATAAATGAAAAAAGCACATTGTACTGGACCTTACTCGAATACGTCTGTGTTGCGGTGTATTGTGTTGCATGCCCGGCAGGAATCGAGACCGCCGGCACAAAACGTGTCCACCGGGGCTTGTTGACCAGCTCTCGACCGCCGACAGCGGGAATTTGATGATGCAACGTCTGCTGAGAGCTTATCGATTTCTTCACGTCACTTTTATTTCAGCTCTGGCCTCTAGTGGTTTCTGACGGGGCATTATATTTAACAGCATTACACGGGCAACACGTCTCTCAACACGTAACAGTATTCTCTCAACACGGGCAATGCATGACGGCACGTCCCGCTACCTTTCAGTTCTTAGCGTGATGGAGCACGCAGATACTAACATGGCTGGATAGCGATCATCTGTGTAGAAGATAATAGGATAGTATGAATTAATGTCGGTGGAATTATGCGTGGCGACGTTGGGCTGCCGTTGGATAAGAGCATTGTCTCGGATCAGAGCCACGTGATGCCTGCCGGGACCGCATAACATCTCTCCAACAACTCACCCAAACTACCGCCTCTGACATGGCGTCCGACAGTCTGGCGGCGCTCCGCGAGTCGCCTGCGTCCGGTGAACCTCAGTATGTCGGAGACTGGACCAGCTGGGACGTGCCAGAGACTGGACCAGCTGGGATTGGTGGGACACTGTCGGGGGATGAGTTGGATGCTGACACCCCCCCCCTCCCCCAGGGTGTGTCGGATCCTGACACTGCCCCAGGGTGTGTCGGATGTTCACATCTCCCCAGAGTGTGCCGGATGCTGATACCACTCCAGGGTGTGTCGAATGTTCACACCACCCCAGGGTATGTCTGATGCTGATACTGCCCCATGGTGTGTCGGATGTTGACATTGCCCCAGGGTGTGTAGGATGTTGGCACTCCTCAGGGTGTGTAGGATGTTGGCTCTCCCCAGGGTGTGTAGGATGTTGGCACTCCCGAGGGTGTGTAGGATGTTGGCACTCCCCAGGGTGTATCGAACATTGGCGCCGACCAGCGTTGTTGGACGACACGGTGACAGGGTACGGGCCGTTTCCAGACACGTGCCGCTACTGGACGTACGAGGGCTCGCTCACCACGCCGCCGCTGTACGAGAGCGTCACATGGATCGTGTTCACCGAGCCGACAGAGATCTCGGAGCAGCAGGTACGTTATGGGCCTGTCCCAGCAGCCGACAGAGATCTCGCAGCAGCAGGTGTGTGATGGGTCCGCCCCAGCCTCCAACAGAGATCACTCAGCAGCAGGTAGGTCGCTGGCCCACCCCAGCCTCCAACAGAGATCTCTCAGCAGCAGGTATGTCACGGACTCGTCCCCAGCCGTCAACAGAGATCTCTCAGCAGCAGGTATGTCACGGACTCGTCCCCAGCCTCCAACAGAGATCTCTCAGCAGCAGGTATGTCACGGACTCGTCCCCAGCCTCCAACAGAGATCTCTCAGCAGCAGGTATGTCACGGACTCGTCCCCAGCCGTCAACAGAGATCTCTCAGCAGCAGGTATGTCACGGACTCGTCCCCAGCCTCCAACAGAGATCTCTCAGCAGCAGGTATGTCACGGACTCGTCCCCAGCCTCCAACAGAGATCTCTCAGCAGCAGGTATGTCACGGACTCGTCCCCAGCCGCAACAGAGATCTCTCAGCAGCAGGTATGTCACGGACTCGTCCCCAGCCGTCAACAGAGATCTCTCAGCAGCAGGTATGTCACGGACTCGTCCCCAGCCGTCAACAGAGATCTCTCAGCAGCAGGTATGTCACGGACTCGTCCCCAGCCGTCAACAGAGATCTCTCAGCAGCAGGTATGTCACGGACTCGTCCCCAGCCGTCAACAGAGATCTCTCAGCAGCAGGTATGTCACGGACTCGTCCCCAGCCGTCAACAGAGATCTCTCAGCAGCAGGTATGTCACGGACTCGTCCCCAGCCGTCAACAGAGATCTCTCAGCAGCAGGTATGTCACGGACTCGTCCCCAGCCGTCAACAGAGATCTCTCAGCAGCAGGTATGTCACGGACTCGTCCCCAGCCGTCAACAGAGATCTCTCAGCAGCAGGTATGTCACGGACTCGTCCCCAGCCGTCAACAGAGATCTCTCAGCAGCAGGTATGTCACGGACTCGTCCCCAGCCGTCAACAGAGATCTCTCAGCAGCAGGTATGTCACGGACTCGTCCCCAGCCTCCAACAGAGATCTCTCAGCAGCAGGTATGTCACGGACTCGTCCCCAGCCTCCAACAGAGATCTCTCAGCAGCAGGTATCCTCCACCCCCCGGTTGTCACGGACTCGTCCCCAGCCGCCAACAGAGATCTCTCAGCAGCAGGTATGTACGACTCTCCCCAGCCTCACAGAGATCTCTCAGCAGCAGGTATGTCACGGACTCGTCCCCAGCCGTCCAACAGAGATCTCTCAGCAGCAGGTATGACACGGACTCGTCCCCAGCCTCCAACAGAGATCTCTCAGCAGCAGGTATGTCACGGACTCGTCCCCAGCCTCAACGATCTCAACAGGTTTTAGGACTCGTCCCCAGCCTCCAACAGAGATCTCCAGCAGGTATGTCACGGACTCGTCCCCAGCCGTCAACAGAGATCTCTCAGCAGCAGGTATGTCACGGACTCGTCCCCAGCCGCCAACAGAGATCTCTCAGCAGCAGGTATGTCACGGACTCGTCCCCAGCCGTCAACAGAGATCTCTCAGCAGCAGGTATGTCACGGACTCGTCCCCAGCCGTCAACAGAGATCTCTCAGCAGCAGGTATGTCACGGACTCGTCCCCAGCCGTCAACAGAGATCTCTCAGCAGCAGGTATGTCACGGACTCGTCCCCAGCCGTCAACAGAGATCTCTCAGCAGCAGGTATGTCACGGACTCGTCCCCAGCCGTCAACAGAGATCTCTCAACAGAGATCTCTCAGCAGCAGGTATGTCACGGACTCGTCCCCAGCCGTCAACAGAGATCTCTCAGCAGCAGGTATGTCACGGACTCGTCCCCAGCCGTCAACAGAGATCTCTCAGCAGCAGGTACGTCGCGGTCCCGTCCCAGCCGCCGACAGAGATGTCGCAGCAGCAGATACATACGGCAGCCAACTGACCATCAGATTATTCATTGTTCGCTGCATTTATGCATAATGCTCTTCTTGCGTGCGTGCCAATCCCTGTGAAACTTTGGTTATCATGTTAGCTGCAGGAGGCTAACTTGGTGCAAATTTTATCTCATAATTCTCACATTACGAACATAATATGTAACTATATCGTATCGGGACCCCATATCATATCTCGACACATGTACAATTTACAGCAGGTCCTTTGTAACCATGTCGACGTGGATGATGGTGGATGAGGAGGAGCGGCGGAGGGGCCTGACGTGCACTAATGGTTAGAACATTTCGCTGTCGGTCGAAGTATATTAGGCTCGGATCTCACCAGCTGCTCGATCTCCGGGACCACTCGCTACCGATCTGTGTGAGAAACTGGCGACTCCGTATCGATCGAGCGTGTCCGACCAGCAACCAGTTATCTTCGCTGCCAGCCGAGCGGATGGTCAATATGGCAGGCCGGGTGTGGGGAAGGGGTGACGATGGCAGACTTGGCGGAACTGGAGGTGCATTGAGTCAGCAGCGGAGGGTGGGTCGATGGTGGCTAGATGCGCACTGGGTCAGCAGTGGAGGTCGGGTTGGCGGTGGTTGGATGCGCACTGGGTCAGCAGTGGGGGTCGGTTTAGTGGTGGTTGGACGTGCATTGGGTCAGCAGTGGAGGTCGGGTTGGTGGTGGTTGGATGCGCACTGGGTCAGCAGTGGGGGTCGGTTTAGTGGTGGTGAGGTTGGTGGTGGCTCGGGGTACAGTGGGTCGGCGGTTGCTGAAGGTGCAGTAGACCGGCAGTAGAGCTCGGGTCGGTGATAGCTGATGGTGCATTTAATCGGGAGTGGGGGTCGAGTCGGTAATGGTCCTAGGGTACAGTGGGTTGGCAGTAGAGGTCGGGTTGGTAATGGTCTGTGGATACAGTGGGTAGGCATTGAGGGCTGAGTTGATGATGGTCTGATGTACAGTGGGTCGATAGTGGAGGTCGAGTAAGTAATAATCTTAGGATACAGTGAGTCGGCAGTAGTGGTCGAGTTGTTGATGGTCTGGGGGTACAGTAGGCCGGCAGTGGAGGTCAAGTTGCTGATGGTCTGTGGGTACAGTGGGTCAGTGGCGAAGGTCGAGATGGTGATGGCCTTAGGGTACAGTGGGTCGGTAGTGGAGGTGGGATCTGTAGACCGGGTGGTCAACCTTCCTGTAATTGGCATCGGTTTTGTCACATGACAGAACTGACGTGACGTATCACCCTGCTGACGTGACGTGGCGCCCTGTTGACGTGACGTGGCACCATGCTGACGTGGTGTCACGCAAATTCCCCCTTACGTGATGTGAAGTGACACTGCTGACTTGCCGCAGCAGCAATGTGGCGTGACGTGGCATGCAATGTGATGTGATGCCGCACTGCAGCCACTTACGTGCTGCTGTGACATCCTGCTGACGTGATGTGACGTGGCACACTGCCAACGTGACATTCCAATGATGTGACATGGCACACTACCAACGTGACATTCCAATGATGCGACGCGTCTTCTCGGTGACGAGTGCGTGATGAACGTGACGTAGGGAAGATGGCGTAGCGTTCCGATGACGTCACATCAGTTGTGACGTGATGCAAACTGGTACTGTGACCAACTGGGAATTACGTATCTTCAGAAAGGCTATGCCACTATCTTAATGGGCACAGCCAGGATCATCGGACGATGCGTCCGTTAAAGTCCACTCATGGCGATCTATCGACCCAATAATGGCGGGAAGGACGGCAAGCTGATTCTGTGTCAATTAGTGTCCATCAACGCCATAGTGTTAATGGTTAAGATCAGATAATATTAGGTGGAGGGCATGTCTTCTAGTCGCCATCCTATGTTCCAATACGCTCATTGCAAAAGCTCCGAATTCGCGAGGTCACAGGAAGGTCAACGAGCGCGTATGTGCTGTAACGTCACGAATATCTCGAACATGACGAAGATGGCACTCAGGGAAGCTGTTGACGCGTCTTGTTGGTCATGCACGTCGCCATGACTAGGGACGCCAAGCCCCCCCCCCCCCCCCTCCACCTCATCCCAAAACATGTGGTGGCACATGTAAAAATCGACTAAAATACGTCGTCTTCTCTTATCTGAAGTTGCTTTTTCCAATGTCTGCCTCAGCCGGATTTCATCATCAATCACTTGACATCGGTTTTCATGAGTCATGGGCCACTTCTTCACGGGCCACTCAGCTCGTGCTGTTGGGCTTTGCTAGCGTTTGCACAGTCAAGTGTCGCTGTCCAGGTGGTACCACTCAAGCAGGGAAAGATCCAGAAATATTCATGGGGGAGCGACATAAAGTCTTTGGTGTGGCGCATTCAGTTAAAAAGAATCGTCGGGCTGGAAAGGGACAGGGGCGCACTCGAACACACTAAAGGAGTGCCTTTTCATGTGAGAAGGGTAGCTTCCGCTGAATATCACTTGACTGGGGAAGGGGAGAGGTACACTCGAGCCTTCCCGGGGGTGGGAGTGGGCGAGTGGTTTGGGTGTTGAAGTTCGGATACGAGGGTCCCGCGTTTAACATTCGCACCGCTCGGAACGCCCCCAAATGCCACGGCCCGTAGTGGAGCAGTACGGCCGGCGTCATCAGCCGTGTGGCAGTACGGCCGGCGTCATCAGCCGTGTGGCCGGTGTGTGGCAGTACGGCCGGCGTTATTAGCCGTGTGGCAGTACGGCCGGCGTCATCAGCCGTGTGGCCGGTGTGTGGCAGTACGGCCGGCGTTATTAGCCGTGTGGCAATACGGCCGGCGTCATCAGCCGTGTGGCCGGTGTGTGGCAGTACGGCCGGCGTTATTAGCCGCCCTCAGGCATGGAGTGTGTCGCTGACCACCCAGTAAATAAACTAACAAACAACTGACGGACAGACGGACAGACAGACATGTATTAATCCATTAACCGTCTCTTCTGTCAGATCCTCACACCCCGTCTCGGGGGGTCGTTAGGTAGCCACTCTAATCTCCAAACTAAGGGTCATACGAAAACGAAATAGGTGTCATCGGAAAGCGTTCGACAAGTACAGCCAGACGCCATCCCCAATTTGTTTTTGTTTTCACAAATAGTGACGTCACCAGGGGGCCTATATTTGCACGACTTATATCATTTTTGTAGCTTTCGGGAATTCATTTTCAGGAAGATTTGAAGAAAAATATATTTGGGATCAGAAAAGGAAAGCGAAATCGCTTCGGACCATAAATTTCTGGCCACCAAGAAATCTTCTTTTTAAACTTCAAAATTTTGAGTTTTCAAGTTTTCTTTAATTTTTCCTTTTCTAATGGGTAGAGCGGACCAAAAAAAAATGTTGTTCGAAGTCAAGATGCTGCAATAACAAATGCTTACTTTAGCAAGAATCTTCGATTTTAACCCGCGCTGTCTCGGGGGTCTTTAACCAATGACCATATGACCAACGCAGGTGGTGCGCCCCTAGCCCCAAATATCCGACCAACCAACCCTTGAGGAGCCCACGTTATGCGACAGACACCATGCCGATGCGCACATTGCAAATAAACTCAAATTTACGTGCCAAAATTGTATAAGAGGTAGGAAAATGTACACCTTCCTGTACAATTATACCGGTACATTTGCTGTAAATTATCTGTATGTACAGGAAATTATCTGTATTTATGTACAGGAAATAAGCTGTCCTATCTGTATGTAGCAATGGTTTGTCTAGCCATGCATCTTTATGGTGATTACTGTGGCAAAACTAGTCAGTTTGAGCTTAAGATGTCGCCGAGTGTTGCAAACAAACCAAAAATACTGCTCTAAAAGTTTGGAAAATGGCGGTAAGATGCACATCGGTATACCAGTATCGCACCTGCTAACCTCCCTAAATCATGAATCTTTTTTAACGAACAAGGCAACGTGTAGTCGTGTGAGCAGTAAACTGGTCAGATGTCTTCCATGCTAGTTCGAAGAAGGAAAGGTCTTCAACTTCAGCGATTAGTTGCTGTGTCAAACATTTCTGAAGTCGTCATAAAACTAGCCTATATAGGATAAGATGAACATCTTACCACATTGGCAATGTCATCTACTCTTCCATTACTGCATGGTTTCTTCAACATAAGCTTGAGATTGAATATTTTTCCTAGCATGCCGTCTAGTTCTCACAGCCGGCCGCACCGCGGCGCCACCAGTCAGATGGCGCTTGTCGCGCAGCGTTCTTACGTTGGTCCTGTGCACCGCTGGAACATTATCAGAGGCGTATCGAAATGCGGAGCAGCTGGAGCGGTGCCAGGTATCACACACGAAGCAGTACAGATGGCTGACGGCTGACGCCCGAGCTGGGTTGGAGCTGTCGGTACCTCTCACTACACTTTCCACTTGGCGTGTCCGACTCCGTCCGCGGCTGCCGCGCCTGCCGCCGCGCCTGCGTGCGGCCCCCGCCGCGCCGTCACGACCCCGCGCCTGACGCCGCCCCTGTGTGCAGCTCGCGCCACGCCACCCAGACCCCGCGCCTGACGCCGCCCCTGCCCGCAGCTGGACGAGTTCCGCCACTTGCGCCGCCACGCCACCGACGACGAGCGCGGCGACGACAGCGACGACGACGACGGCACCATCGCCGACAACTTCCGGCCGCCGCGGCCCACCGGCGGGCGCGCCGTGCGCGCCTGCAACGTGGCCGTCAAGTTGGTGCGGCCGTGACCGCGCCACGTGTGACGTCACCACACCGCCGCTGCCGCGGTGCGGTCAGCCGGCGAGGTCGCACGTTCCGGCGGATAGTTGCCGTGCCGTGAGGTCGCCACCGCCACCGCCTGCGGCAGCCTCGACGGCGGTTCGTCTGCACCCGCAGCGGCAACACGCGCTTCCCAACAGGGGCTCGTGATAGCCCGCCTTAGCTCGGTCTGTGGTAGGTTAGGTTAGCTTCGGTCCGCCGGAGATGTGTGATGTCACGCTGGTCGCACAGCCTCCGGCGTCGTCACACGTATAATGTATTTTACATAGGTGGTTGGCTGTTCGTAGTTGGCTGTTCGTGACGCCGGCGTAGTGGGTGTTCGCGGTTGTCACATTGTCGTGCCCTATTCCGACGTTTCAGGTGCTGCACACGTTCCAGCTTGCTCCCCGGTGTTCGACACCGTCCAGTTTAGAGTAGTTTGTTAACCCGATTTAGATGGTAGACTGTTGGCAGGTATCGGGCCTTGTTATGTACTCCTGCAATCAAATGTGAAATGTGTGGCGTCGCCGAGATCCGGTGGATCCCGAATTACTTGAAAATGAGGGAAAATGGGGATAAGTACGGGCCACAAATAGTTATTTTCCTGTACGTTAATAATAGGAACCCATAGTTTACCGATAGTGCCTTGCACCTTCCCCCGTCAAGCGCGTGCCCATAGCACTTCCCCATGCAAACACGGGGAACCACGACTTGTAGACGCCTATCAAGCGTTGCAATTTCAGGTCACACATAATTTCTTTCCGGACTGTTTGACCTTCCATTGCGGCAGTGAAATTGATCGGCCAGCTGCACCAGTAGCGTTCGGTCTGTCCCGAACTGGATACACGGCGTCTGCCATCGGCCTGGTCCTCTCAGAGCGCATCTGTTCATATGTGGCGGTCCGGCCGTCGACGACCAAATATCGCCCGAAAATGTCCGGGGCGCCATCGACCGTCCAGAGGTGCACCTCTCAGCTGCACTGTTCCATTCACGAAGGCGTGCATTGACCGAGGAAGGCTCACTCGCGTGTGGACGACCCCTCCGGTAGTGCCGATATTGTAGCCACGCCGGGAAAATCCGACCAAGCAAGATACTCAATTTGATCGCCGATGTGGTAGCATTGCCTTGCCCGCCCACCAGCCATGGACCATGAGCCATGAGCCATGAGTCATAAATCATGTGTCATGATCCATGAGCCATGAGCCATGAGCCATGAGACATGGACATGAGCTATGAGCCATGCATCATAAGCGGCGCCTGGCTGTGCGCCTACCGAGTCGCGACGGTCACACGACTCCAACAGGTCGGCCAATGACTGGTGGCTTGTTACAGCCATCATGTGCCGGATCGCTGCACGTGGAGCATGCTTCTCTGAAACACAGACCGCCAGGTGGCGCTGACGGAGGCTGGGTGCACACAGTGTGCCGCTGCTCCCCTCCCCTCCGGCGAGCTTCATCTTACACTCTCGGAAGGTCGCCAGTTCGGAATGTAGCCGGTGGTAACTGGAAACTACAGAGTTGCATGTGCATGCGAATGCAGACGAAGGCCGCCAATCTAGTAGCATGAGCACAGCGCAGCGTGGCCTGGATTTTCTTAACCCTGCCTATAGCAATACTGGAAGGAAACGAACTCATTGGGCGCGCGAAGCGCGCGGAAAGTTTATCACTGTTAGTGATGGAAATACAAAAATGTCCACTTTTATCTAGTGAATGTGTTGTATTGCTAGGGGCGGGGAGTGGGAGCGAACGCTTCCCTTGGCTGCGCCTCTGTGCGCACAGCTTCACCACGTCATCTTTAGCACCAGCACGCCAATAGCCATAGCACACTACGTGACTGCATCCACACTTGCCGGCTAACACGGCAGCGTGGTGGCACACACGACAATCGCCGGACGTGTTTACACCGACAGTAACGACTGTTGGTGCACCTTTCCTCGGGGTGCGAGTTCGCAGTGGCGCAGCCAGTGTTTTCTCAAGCGGAATCAGAACAAAAACGAGTGTCATGTGAAACAGACAGCTTTCGGCGTGTGAAAATGTCCGCTTTTACGTGGCAAAAGTCTCATGTGTTCTTTGATATAGTGTACTTTTGCTTGCTAAGGGAGATAGGTCTCTCCTGGCTGCGCCTCTGCGTGCTCGTACATCCAAGTGCTGCGTGTCACCTTTCTCAGTGACCTCGCTGACCGCTCTCTGGTTCTGCTGCGCTTCTACGGACGAGCTGTGTTCGCATCCTGATGCCGTGATGTTCTACCATGGACATGGTAGGAGTCCGACAATCCATCACGTCCGCCAATCCTCAGCTAACCCTAACCTCTAGTACAGATAAACATAAACTGCAACAGCTGGTCCAGCTGCGTGGCTGTGTGAGAGCAGCTGTGATAGGCGGCTGCACTGCAAGGTCACCTCGTGTCGCAAGTGCCTGCGAGGTCGACGTCGCGAGGTCGTGCGACCTCAGCGACCACGGCACCCGGTTGTGATTGGAAGCTGGTGGTAGTACCTGATTTATAGAGCCAATGTATGCAGAATATGTCAATATTTACAGAGCCAATATGGTGGTGAACTTGCGGTATCGAACTGTTCGTCACCAATCATTGCCAGCGGCTTGACATTCGTAGTGGGCTCGGGTGTTTTGGTAATAATATACTTGGCAATCCGGTGTTGGGCTTGTGTATGTGCTTCGCATCGCCATGAGCGATAAACCGAGCACATCGTGAATACGGAAACACTCACACTAATCAAATGTTAATTTTTTCGAGAAATAACTACAATATTTTACATGTTACAACGGCTTACTTTTTATCATTGGCTCAAAATATGTGTTTATTCTAAAATACATTCGCCTCGGTCAACGGCATTCATCAATTCACCATTTGAGCCAACGGAATGCTTACGATGACTGCAGCACTGTGCAATATTGGCGTAGGGCATACGTGCAGCACGTGAATATGTTTCTCTGGCAGTTCTGCCACCCTCCCGGCACCTTTAGGAATAATTGTGATTGTTGTGTTCGGTGGCGCAGCCAGAATTTTCCCAAGTGGGGGTAGACACACAAAAAAGTACATAGATGGATAAGATCTCCGGCGCGCCTTGCACCCCGAAAATTTACGGTTTTGGGTGATCAAAAGCTGAAAATGTCTTTTCTCAAAATGTGACAAATCTATCTAGTTTGATCTAGTGCATTTTTTGTTGCTCAGGGGAAGGGTGGGAGCGAGGACGGTTGAGTGGTTAAGGTGTTAAAGCTCCGAGTACCAAATGTCACGGGTTCAACAGTCGCACTACTCGGGACATTCCCAATCCCGCTGCCCACCGGCGGAACAGTGTGGGCGGCGCCATTAGCCGCTATCGTACATAAAGTGCGTCCTAAACCACCCAATAAACACAGCATCAGACACAGCTCTTCTCGAAGCAGCCATGCCAAGCCGTCAACGAGCAAGAAGAGCAGCAGGAAGGTCCAAGGTTTGGGAAGAGGACAAACCTGCAACGGCAGTAGAAGTGAAGACTCGAAAAGCTCCAAAGGAAAACTTATCACACCAAATCCCCAATTTCTCTCTGTCTCCAAACTAACTTGTATCCTCCGGGATATACCTGACGGTGTCAAGCCCACTGTTTCCAACCATTGCGGCCGGGGCAGTGACCCGGGGGCGAAAGCTCGGTCCAGGGGTGCACCAAACCCGGTTTTTTTCTTAACAGGAGGGACACTTGCGGGGGGCAGGATCGACCCATACACATAACAGCACCCGTCATCAGCACCACAAAAGGCGCCTAACAAGTAGGCACTTGCACAAAGCTAGGCCACATAATCACGCGAGAGTTGGCTTTCGCTCTCAAGAGGACACTCCGACAAATTAATCAATCAACACACTTCACGATCAGCATGCAAACCACCTACATCATCGCTCAAACACAGAGCAGTGCTGACACACAAACACTACTAAACTAAACACACACACACCTTCCACAACCAGCGCTGCTCCTTCACGCTACATCGCGCTCTGGACACCAGCCGGCCCCTGGGCTACATTTGCACTCCAGAGGTGGGTAACGCACCACTCGATACCACCGCCGCGCTGTTGGACTCTTCAGTCGTGCTGAACATGACATTCACATTAAGCCAGAATAAACAGAAGGTACGTTGGGCGCACACAATTTTAGTTCTGGCATTCGACTCGCGGGGCGGGGATGGCCGAGTGGTTAAGGTGTCGGGCTATGGGTACCAAAAGTCCCGGGTTCGACTCTAGCGCCACTCAGGACATTTCCCAATCCCGCGGCCCACCGGCGAAACTGTGTGGGCGGCGCCATTAGCCGTGAATGTGCATAAAGTGTGTCGTGAACCAACCAATAAACAAGGCATTCGACTCGCTGCACATGCCATTGCACATACACATTCACACCAAGACGTACGAGGTACATGTGTGTCTTTACCACTACGGTCCCGCTTCCGTCTTCGTTATGGTCATGATGAACGCGCATGCCTGTCGCGAACACCACGATATGCATAGTCAATTCGCCGGCCTCCACACGGATCGACGTTTTGCCACCAAAATATGCTTTGCAATATATTTCGTTACTTTCTTTTTCACACAATTGCCATATTTATATTTATGAAGCACTGGGAACACTTCATCTGATGGGCGTGAAGGTCAGTTTCATGCTGGTGCCCAGTCACTGTAGCATCACAGGAAGTGAAGAAAAGCCGACAAATCAGCAAAAACATTACTGCATCTCCAAAAATATCACAGAAATTCCGCAACACTTCGAAGGTAAGTAAATCATCAATACCACAGAGCATTCGACATTTCTGGGCTCAAAATGTGACACAAAGCACGAACCATACCTTATTACGCAACATCAAACCTATCGTCGATACTGGGACCACGTCATATAAAAAAAAACAGACACGAAGAAAAGTCCTCTCGTGTTTACCTATCGGCCATCCTTTTATTGCCCCTCGATGTATATACGGCTTCACTTCGACATATATGCTCATCACGCAGCACCTATCTTGCAGTTCCACATATTACCTTTATTGTCAGAAGTATCATGGCCCTCGAAAAATACTGACGAATTATTGTCATACACACCAAATTACCCATTTTACTTTTACTTATTTACCCAAATTACTTATTACCCTTCTCTCTACCCACACGAATGAGGGATATCCATTAATTTCTAATCGAATTACTTTTCATTTGTCTCGAACAAACCAACTTGCTCCAAGACTTCTGGACTGGTTTTTTTACAGCACTAGGTGCTTTTGGAGAAGAGTAGGCTAAAGCCAGCACCCTGGCAAATCAACTTCTCGTCACTGCAAAACATCCTCCACACACACCCCAACTCAAACTGCAAGTTATCTTGCGCAAGGCATAAAACAAAACTAAAGCCATTCAGACACCAGGGAGATGTTCCATGCCATGCCTTCAGACCTAAAACATCACACAAACTATAACGTAAAACTCACTCAAAGTAATTGTACACTTGCCTGCGATTGCAAAACACACTCGCTTTAAAGGCAGACATGTAACGTACTCGTTTTAACCCGTCCCGTCTCGGGGGGAGTCTTCAACCGCCCTCGGTTATGTTTTTCGCGGATAGCGGACGAACGACGCGAGGGAGCGCGCCCAAATTTGGCGTACCTCTTCCCACATCAATTTGACCATCTGATTCAAAATGTTTAGGTCAGGTCATCCAGGGTCAACGAGTTAGTCAAGATCAAGTGAGGTCACCTCCAAAAAAGTTAAACCAGTCGTGACGCTTTAACGCATGCAGATATTTTAATGGAACTTTCAGCGTTTGCTTATCCTTACGGATGCAACAAAACGTACGAGTGGAATTTTTTCGTATTTGGCTACATATAACTTTTGCGTATTTTCCAAATTGCAGTTCAAATGCAGGATTCTGGCTAAAGTAAGCATTTTTTATTAGGGAAAGTTGGCTTCCAACAACGTTTCTCGGTCTGCTCTACCCATTAGAAAAGGAAAATTAAAGACAAATGGAAAACTAAAAATGTTGAAATTTCAAAGAAATAAAATTGTATTTTGTGGAGGCCCAAAAAATATAACCCTGGTCGATTTCTCTGTCCTTTTCTCATCCCAAATAAATTTTTTTTTTCTCATATATCCCCAGAAATGAACTCCCCAGAGTCAAAAACATAATGTAAGTCGTGAAAAGTCGTGAAAACCTAGCCCCCTGGTGACGTCACGTTTGGAGGAAAATTGTTTTGGAGGGTGGACCCGGACCCTAATCGTCGAGCGCTTTCCGATGACACCTCTTTTGTTTTCGTACGATGCTTAGTTTGGATTTTAGAGGGGGTCTTCAACCCCCCGAGACGGGGTTGGAGGATCTGACCGGAAAGACGGCGCGGATTAAAGGCGACGCAAATGACCTTTATGGTCCGGCATTCCTAAAAATATAACTCCCTCCCCACCCCCACTCAATAACCGAACGAATAATTCGCAGGGGGCCGGGCCCCGCCCGACTTAGGCTGCGCCCCTGGTTACTCTAGTCGATCATGCGGTGCACTGCTGAGGTGATACGTCAGCGCCCATATGATGTGTCATCCCTTACGTAGCTTATTTGAGCTTTATATAGATATTTACTGTTGAAGAATGATTAGGAGAGACCGGGTCTAGATGATACGCGGGATGGTCGATACAACAGCGTTTACTCCCAAAGTATCAAACCAGTTTCCATTGCTACCACGCATGTTGTTGCTTTCATCCTCTTCCCGCGGCAAAAACAAGCGCATGTCCTTTCGACTCGCGGCTGCGGAATGGTGGGGATGTGGGATATTTTTTTTTACAGGTAAGATTTAAAAGTCCGTACTTTCCCTCAATTTCTAGTTTGTCTCCCACTTGCTAACCTTTAGGTATAAGTTTTCATTGCTATGTTCTCTTAACTTTGCGACGGTGAAATGATTTTACCGTTTGCTGCAACACCTTGTTCGCAAAGTTCCATAACAGCCTGTACCAGAAAATTTGGGGGATAAACCGATACAGCTTGCATCAACTCAAGCTGCCTGTATCAACATTTTGTGAGCTCGTAATGAAATAAAATAGCCACAGAATTGTATTTTTACTGCAGTGTTTGCAAAAACTGTTTGAAGATCTTACGGAATATTTCTACGGACATTTATCACCAGACGGAAACCACGGAACAAAGAAAAACGTGCAACTACATAATGTTATTATCGTAACTAAATAAACTACAGTGTTATTATTGTAAGCATGAAATATGGACCTTTCAGATGACGCAAGCAAATGTCGTCTATACAAAATGTATTTTGCATAACTTACATTTTATCAACTTACTCCATCGACAGCAACAACTTACCCCGTTATAACGGGGTAAGTTGTCCAGAACCGGTAGTTGTGTGATGTTTCGCTGTCTGGCGCAAATCCCAGAGGATCCGAGAAAAACAAGCATCGTGGATGATACTAGGTTTAGGCTTGGCATAGGTGTAGCTCCCCCGTTTTCTTTCCAAAAGTGCTCAGTTCTTTTCGCGCAGACGTTCGACTTTCGCGCAGAATTGCATCAAGTAGACCCGGACTCCTCTATAAATGCATATTTGAAAAGCAGCACATCGAAAGAATAAATAAAGCTACATGCTCAAAACCAGCACGCTCTCAGCCAAGCAGAATGATCGTCTTGAGATGGATAAGTGTAGACTGGATGTAGAATAATTAGACTGGGTACGTGTAGAAACTGCACGAAGTCTCCAGCTTGTTGTTCTGAGGTATTATCGTAAGCCCATTGGCTTGTCACACGAAGGCGGAGCAAATGACCTTCACAGTGCGGCACGCATTTAAAAATCATTCCGCAAGTTACACGATTCGGAGCGCGGCGCACGATCGGGCTCGATAACAGTCGCGCCCCACTCGGTTGCCAATGGCAACAACAGTATTCGCTGTGCGTATGTTGACTGCACACTGAGCACGGGTGCTGAAGAGCTTGCATCCCTTCAACCTGAAGATGTAAGGGGAGGATCTGAGACACGGCGTCGCCAAGGATTTTTCTTTATAGAGGGAGGGGATTAGGACGATTTTCTGTCGATGTTCCCACGCAAGAGTTAACTTTTACAAAGTTTGTGGAGACGCGTGCCACGTCGTCCCCATTCTTGGCGGTGCATCACACACGCCATTGGTGGGCTTTGCAACTTACAACTGACCTACTTTACTTTCCTGGAGGTAAAGTAGATAGGATCCGCTTGGATTTCCCTCCAGTATTGGGCAGAAATATCGGAAGTTAATGCATTTATTAGACGTTATCATAGGCGTTGGGCCGTGCTTGGTTTAGAGAACCCATGACTATCCATACTCGTAGAATAACCACTCCTCGTGGGACAAAACGGACAAAACGGGCATTTTGTGTCCCACCTGCGTTCGCACCTCCTTGGGTGCATTCAGTTTAATAATACATGTATTAGGTGTTCATCATCTGCATTAGGTTATATCATGAACCACGTCAGTAGTACCGAACATGTGTACCGCATGCACCACAGATTGTCAAACCAATGCGAGTCTAAGTTGAACCATCGGCCGTTGAAGCTCCTGTGTCGGTACAACTCACGTGTGTAATGGGATGAGTGACGATGAGTGACGTTCATTTCACTCCACGTGTGTATTGGGATGAGTGACGAAGTCATGCGTCGGTACAAATCACATGTGCAATGGTAAAAGTGACGAAGCCGTGAAGTCCAGACCCATCGGCAATTGAGGATCAGGTTCGGTACAAATGGCATGTGTAATGGCAGGAGTGACGATGCCGTGAAAGTCCGGACCCATCGGCAGTTGAGGGTAATGCGTCGGCACAAATAACATCTGTAATGGCAGAAGTGGCGATGCAGCGAGGGTCCAGACCTAGCGGCATTTGAGGTTCATGTGTCGGTACAAATCACATGTGTAATGATATAATTGACGATGCTGTGAAAGTCCAGATTCTGGACTTTCACGAGGCGAAAAAGCCGGCGACACGCCGACGCATGCCGGTGACAGCTAGAGGGACACGGAAGATTAGTGAGACAGCCAAAGTCTGACATGTCTTTTTCTTTCCGAGCTTGAAAAAAAAACTTTTTTTTTAGAACGAATCGTATCAGTCCATTCTTTGGCTAGTTTACATTAGAAGACGGCACATTTTATATATAGTGGTGGCGTCCTTATGAGACAGCTGCTGGCTGAAAAAAAGCTGCAGTCCGAGCGGCGGCCTGTACTAAATCCTCATAGAAGTCGTCACCATGCCGATGAGTGAGCCCTTAGCTGTCTCATGCGGGACCTTTGTGGCGCGCTGAAACTTGCTGAACGAAGGAGAATTGGGTCCTGGTAAATGACGTCATGAAAGTTAAGGGCATCCGCCTGCTCTTAATTAACGCAATAATTCGTGAAACAAAAAAGCAAATCAACACGAAGACATTTTTTTTCAAGCAAATCACAACAGGTACCCAAAATATTGTCACTTCCTTTTATAGATCCGTGGGTACGTATATTGTTTTCTGTGATGTCATTTGAAGAATGGAAAATGGAGAATTGGAGAATGGAGATACTTGATGGCTTGAATGGTTTGCCATGATCTATGTCCACCGTTTGGTTCGTTCGTCAGGCCTCTGTGCGAATAGTGGTAGTTCTGCGTTCTTTTTTTTTTGCCCTTGTAGAGTAGCTGGAACCATGGGGAAGTCGACGCCTTCTGCACCATCAAGGAAGAAGGTGACTTGCGGCTATGAAAGCTGTAGTTATGAAGGAGAAATGCGCAACATGAAGAGGCACAATAAGTTGAGGCACGGAGGGGGGCCGTTGCGAGTAAAAAATATGTCCTTCGGTGTAGGAGGAAAGTGAGAACGATGGTGTAGACCGGTGCCGAATGACGATGTCAACGAATCATCAGGAGCAGGTAATTAATGCTTTTTTGTGTGCGGTGATTCACTGAACAATTCCATGCAGGCAAGGAATTCATTGTCCTGTGCTGGCTGTGCCTGCTGACCAGGTTTATGTACCCAGGTAGGTAGGTAGGTAGGTAGGTAGGACCTACCCACCTAACACAGGGCTCTGTTTGTGCTTTGTAATCCTAAATATGGACAAGTATGGTCGCAATATGACCAGAGCAGTCAAAGCGCCCGAAAGCCCAAATAACTAACTAACTAAATATGGACAAGAAGTTGTGGGGTAAAGCAATATGGAGAGGATGCTTTTCTTCCAGCCTGAAACATCTGAATCTGCTTGCACTGCCAATGATTCAAGGATTTTGTTGCAGAGCTGTTAATTGTCAAGCAATACCACTCAACCCAAGATAAGAAGAATGAGATGATAATTAAGTGGGGGATGATGTTCTGGGTGAAAAATTAATCTAGCAATAGTCAATGTCTAATACTGTATCATGTCCACATTTTCAGCATAATTTTCAGTCAGCATTCCTGCTAACAGCATGCAAAGTAATGCTTTAAAAATAAAAATTCAACTTAGTCTATCCTCCCCTTGAAGAAAAAAAAAACAAAAAGGAAAGTGGAAATATTCAATGGTATTATTGCATTTTAAGGTAACCAGAAGACAAGTTTTACACACATTTTACTTCATGAACATATCAAGGTGTTAGGTAATGCTCTAGTTGAAATATTTTTGGATTTTAGTGATTCTTTCAAATGCAATTCATGTAATTTCTTTTCTTGAAGTGGAGGTGACGCTATGTTAGGCTTGGTTACTTTTTTCTATATTATTTGTGTGGTTTGGTGAGCACCACCACAACTAGTCCAGCAATCATTGTTATCAGGCAATGGTTAGCATATTTTAGACAAAATGTTATGCTGAGCATTTTGTAACTACATGCCAGTATTGAGAAAAAACAAGGTATACAATAATGCAACAATATGGTAACCTTGCTTTGAGACTGGTGCAATGTTGTAGTGATGTTATTGCACCATGAAAAAGAGCTGATGCATATGTATGTAATCTGGAGCTGATTTGAACTCAATTTTATACTTGCATCAAGCATGTACCATAATATCAGTGCTGACTTCTCTCTTACACTGAATATGTACAGGATGCCATGGATTGTTCCCAGCCTGTCAAACTAGTTTTTACAATAATGTATTCAAGAAGATGATACATTTCTTTTCTCATTTGAGAAGGAATTCATGGCTCATGAATGTTACATATCTGTTACATATCTCATTGAAACCACATATTTTCGAACTACTCCACCTGGGGACACATCCATGCCTTCATTAGGTCCTAAATAATTTTTATTTCAACCATCACTTCTCAAGACTGAAAAATCAATAAGAAGCATGCATTTGCAACCTGTTTTGGGGAATGGCCCAATAGTGCATCCACTTTCCTTTTGTTAACATCTGCCTCAAACTGCCTGCGCTTCACTAATTCCATTTCCCATGGAATTTCCAATTTATTCAATGAATGATGCAAATTCCCATGGAAATGCATTGATTTGTATTCCCTTTAAAGTACACATATGAGTTATTTTTCATAGCATGCTCTTGAACTATATGTATGGTGGAATACATTACAGGTTATATCAAATAGTTGTCTGAATTTTCATGAAATTGGAACATACCAGGAAAAGGCCTACAAATGAACATTTTGTTGTCATAAATAGCTTTAAAATAGTGCCAAGGTTTCACTCATATCACAGGACCAAGCATTCATTTCGATCCTTACCATGTTCTGTTAACTATGATATTTGACAGAAAAAGAGGATGTGGTGTGTTTCATCGCTATCATTGTGGGTTACAGTGCTCATTATCTCCTGCAGATTCAGCCATGGAATGCATTGGCTCTAAGGCTGAGGAAGCACCTGATGTGGATTATCAAGCCATGGATGCTGCTGATGCCCAACTTGAGGAACCAGTCCAGAAGGCATGTGCGAATGCTGGATTAGATAAGACTACTAGTCAACAAGGAACTGCTGCAGGAGGTAATTCATATTTACTAATTTAGGATCATATAAATGTGTTATGCATTTGCAGCACTCTTTGCCACTGGACATGCACATTCATCAGGTAGGAGCCCATGTATTTCAAAACTGTTTTTTCTGTGTGTGTGGGGGGGGTGGGTTCATTTGTGGATAATAAAAAAACAAAACAAAATATTCAGATTCAGAAAAGGGAGGCTGTGGACCATGACCATAACATTTTTGTCCATAAAAAATCAAATGTTTTTATTTTAAAAATTATCCTCTTTAGTTTTCTATGAAAATGTTTCATGGATAGAGCGGACTACAGCGTGTTCTTTGCAGTCAACTTGCTCTCATAAAATGCTTACTGTAGCCAGAATCTTATATATTATTCCTTATGGGAGAATATGCGAAACTAATGTCATAAAAAATCCTCTGGTGCATTTTCTTCCATCCCGTAAGAGAAGCAAATGCTGAAAGTTTCAGTCAAACATCTTTTTCCGTTAAAACGTGACGACTGGTTTAGCTTTTTTGGAGGTCACCTCACTTGACCGTAGCTAACTCGTTGACCATAGATGACCTGACTTCAAAATTGTCATACAAGATGCCAAATTTATGTGGAAAAGGGATGTCAAATTAAAAACGGCGCGCAGTTCTATCACTATCCGCGGTAAACCTTGCGTGGTGGGGCCGAGCGGTGAACCCGCCGTGGTGCATATCAGCCACTGGGCATGATAAGGGCGCTCCGAGAGCACCCATAAGGCACTCCGAGAGTGCTTCAGGGAATTTCGAGGGCGCCGTTAAGGCATCACGATGCTTCATGGTGTGGCGTGGGAGTTCCTTACTCAAGGTTACTTTGGTCAGGTTTGGGTAGGAGCAATATTAGGGAAATTGCGAAGCAATAAAAATAATAATTTTCGTAGTCGATTTTCCCTACCATACTTGCCCAGCATGCAAGCTAGCAACGTTATTGTCTTCAATATCTATAATTCGAAGATCCATACTGATAATGCGTCCTATAATCCTTCCACGTACAAATGTGGCACCAGGTGTTCAAAATGGCATTACGAATGTTACGTAACCAGTATAAACGAAAGTGTGTTTCAACTAGAAGGGTTGGAGAATGCCGGTATGTTTATGCCGATATATACTTGATCGCTTGGCATAACAACTGAAGCTAAAAAAAATCCTTAAACCGAGCAGTGCGGCATAATTTCCCGTCCTTCGCATTACGCGTATTAATGTGATCTCCGGGCCAGCGTTTGGTCCCTGATGTATCTCCATTCCTGAACTTGTAGAGGTACTTAGAACATTTTGGTGTAATTCTTGGTTGACCCTGAAGGTCAGTTCAAATATATCAGTATTGGGGTGCAGCCAGCCACCATGTCGTCATCGGTATCTTGAGGCCCTGGCCACGAAGGAATGCGATTTCGTACGCCAATGTTGATGATATACAACTTGCGTGCTTGCCCAGCTAGTGTTAAAGCTGCCTGCCATGACGTTTTTCAAGTTCGAGGGGTGCATGAAAAGATGGGAAACACATCTGGGCCAGAACTAGGGGCGCCTGGACAGACGTGAAGGACGCCGATGCCATGCTATGACCGAACCTTCACTGTATTTTTTCGGGAGGAGAGAGGGATGTATTATCGCACTATGACTTCAAATGTCCGCCGTGACCAAATCATGGATGTCGCTGGTGTAAGCAGACATTTAACATTGGAGTAAACATTGGGCTGCATCACACGTCACTTGATTCATGTTCCGTTAATTTATGTGCCACTCGGGCATGAACAAAAAATGAGATGTGGTTGCCATTTAGCTTTTTTTTTAATGAATATGAGGGAGTGTGTGCCACCTATGGCATCACAGCTATGTAAACGCCAGTTAACCACACCACAAATTATTAATATATCGTGTTTCTATTTCAGTGTTGTCGTCCGTTGAACCAAGCTGCGCTCTGGAAACGAGGGTATCGGCGTTAGAGAGGGACACCACCAGAATTTTTCGACTGATGGGAAGTGCAGGTGCGGTGGCCTCGACCAATCCTCAGCTACCTAGCAACGTCGACGCCGCCATCAGATCTGCCAGAGGCGTCGATGATCTGCTTGCAGCCTGTGGAGGCCTCTTAAAGACGGCTGAGACGACGGATGGCTTTTATTGCTCCGTGTGTACGAAGGACGCATCGGGCACCCAACAAAGCCTTGCAGGTGTGTTCTCGTACAACTTTAGCAAAGTCACTGCTTTCACATACGCCGAGCATTTGCCACTGCCTTTCAGAAGGCTGAAGGACACCGTGAGGAGGCACTTCGACAGCGAGCGACATGTCCGAGCTCGGAAAGCGTCCGAGGAGAAGTCTCGACAGGCCTCAGCTCGAGAAAAGGAAGCCGGAAGTGTCGCCATGCGAGTGCTCAGGACGGCATATTATGTCTTGAAAAGGTCGTTGTCACATACCGTGTTCGAAGACCTCATCGTCCTCCAACATATTAATGGAGTGAACGTAGGTGATATTAATCACTCAAAAATGTTCATGATGCAAGTGCGAGAGCAGTTTACAGCGGAAATCATTCGAAAGCTCGCTGATCACGTCAGAAGCCAGCCGTGTGTCGCACTGATGGCTGACAAACTTACCATCAACCACAGGACGATCGACATCACTGCCATAACGACGATCGTGCCCGATGCTCCTGTAGGGCAAATGCTGCAAAGCTTCGTGCTTGGGGCGCCTGTAGTCAAGGACCACGACGGCGACGGGCATGATCGGCAGCTGCGAACTACCTTAGCCGGAATCGGCATCGCATGCACCGAGCAGCTGTCTGCAATTGCAACGGATGGCCAGGTGCACCACAATGGTGTGCCTGGCAAGCTGTTCAGGATGATGGACTGTAAAAATGAAAACCGGCCGCCGTCTGCTGCTTGCGTGCCGTGTGTGTGGGGCGGTTCGCACCTGGTCAATTTGGCCGACGGGGCCGCCCGCCGCGACTCGACGTGCCGCTTGGTGGATGCCACCATCGCTATCGTGACCCGTGCCACCAAACGCTTCTCCCACGGCAGTGGTCTAGAAAGTCTGTTGGAGGCTGGAACACAGCTTGGGCACCGCGTGCTCAGGCCAAAGCTGTGGTCCGAAACGCGCTTCGCCCCCCACGCGGCGGATGTCCTGAGCACGTTTCAAACCAACATCCCAGCGATGACGCGCGTGCTGCAGGGGCGCATCGCCACGGAGCAGAGAGGCGGCGTCCGCAACGAACTGGAAGCCGACTTGAGGGCGCTGAAAGGTTAGTTAAGTTTGATTGTTTGCCTCATAATAGTAATATTTCCCATTTTTCCGTACATGATATAGAAATTCGCCGTGTGAACCCCGCGCGGCACGCATCACTATTGTTTTCGCTGGAGTCATGTTCACCTGCGGAATCGTGGACTTAAAATGTGAGACCTCAAAGCCCTTTAAACAACCAAACGTGGGATAATTGAGCTCATCACGATATAATAACAATGCTTGTCAACTAAGGGGTATCTTCCCCATCCCTTGAATCCTCGTATGTTTTCGTCACAGGAGTCCTATCTATTCTTCACTATATAAGCAGCTGAAATAAACAGTGTTTTGTGCACTCACAGATGGAGACTTCCTAGCACGGGTAGCTGTCTTAATCGACGTGTACAAGGTGCTGGCCAGTGGAAGCCGGATACAGCAGCAGGTGCAGAACCTACCGTGGCAGTACGTGGCCGGCTTCGGACACACCATCTGCACCATCCGTGAAATGGCTGACATTCTGGATGTCCCCACCCGCGGCGACGTCTCCGTGGCAGACATGATTGAGTTGGCCGATATGGATACCAGATGGCCAACTCTGTCGAGCTTCTCGCCGTGCGACAAAGCAGTGGTGAGCAGCGCTATTTTACCCTTAAGAGTTGTCCTTGAAACATACCTATTTGCGTTTATCCGGAGTATTCCTAGCATTCACATTGCGCTTATCCAGCATATAAAACCCAATATTGAGCCCACATCGTCGCCCACGTGGGCATTCAGTCGTCTCCCATCCGCAATACCAATGGCCTCTATGTATGTTCTGTTCATGTTCAATCTCTGTATGCTCTGTGTGTGTTCTGTTCTGTTCATTTATTTATTTCTCATTGTAGGTTACCTGTTTTGTTTTCAACATAAAGTAGCTCATCGATATGCAAATAGTAAATCGCTCGCTACTACAAATTTACCATAGCTTAGCCTACCTGAGTGTGCGGGAAAATTCCAGTTATACACCATTTTGAGAACGTTGGGGACGGCCGCACGAGCCCGCTCCCCGCCAACCGCTTTCTGTCGTCTTCCCATTTGCTGGATAACCAGCTCAATCTGGAGGATAATATTAAGGGAACGCTGAAGTACCTTGGCATGTCGTATCGGAATGGTCCGCTTATCAGGTCAGCTCTCTGCTGTGTCAACCAGGAAGCCTTATGACATAGCCATGGGCGAAAGCTGCATTGTTCGAACTGATAACCAAGGTCCAAACAGCTTCTTCCTGCGGCATCCACCGGTGGCCCCCAAACATATTTCGTGCACTTAATGGTGACACAGCTCACGATTCCAAACATAAAAGTGTCTCCAATTTCTGGCTGAAATATGTATGAACTGCAACGAGGATTAAACATTCTTTTTCAACGCCGCGAAGCAGGTGTGCGAGGCACTTGTTTTATGAAACATATATGCCAAAAAATTGAGACAGCTGACAGGTTTGTCGGTGACAGCTTCGGCATTTTTTCACCCCTGGTCCAGAACCATCGGCAGTTGATGGTCATGCGTCGGCACAAATCATATGTGTAACGCTAGGAGTGGCGATGCCGTCAGGGTCCAGAAACGAGTTAGACGACCTTGAAATTATCTGTCATCTTCTGCAAGCAATGCAACCATACCTCAGAATACCAGACAGTCCAGCAGCCAGTACGACACTGACACTGTCTGGTGGACGGCGCGGTTCGGCTCGGCGAATACACCCATCATGCCTCGTGCTCCGTGATCTGTCCGGAGCCCGGCTGTGTCGGCGAGTTTTCGACTCCGACCCAGCATGGTGGGATGCGTCAATATAGCGCATCGGACGCTGTTGCAGACAGCGCAGACGGAGATGACGTGTCACCAGCGGGGGACATTCATAATGTCCACAGATCAGTGTCCACAGCTCACAACATCCACAAGTTCATAATGTCCACAGCGCATAGTGTCCACAGCTCACAATGTCCGCATTTTCATAACTTCCACAGCTCACAATATACTCAGTTCATGAGCGAGCGTGAGAGATGCCGGCGTGAGAGATACCTACGCTAAATAGACATTGTATTCGAAAACGTCGTTAATTAATACATTAATTTTGATTATTGTTAAATGTTGTTCCAGTTTAATTATCTTTGCGACACCGTTGCGTGGAGGATGGGGGTCCGGCACGTGAGTTCTGCCAATGACAGGGGAATTCTCCAACCTCACAAAAACCCTGCTTTGCTGTGCTTCGCTGTTTACACGTCGGCCTTTCGGGTTCGATTCTTAGATGCATCGCCATGGGGTTAATGTTAAGCTTTCACGAAAAGTAGGGGGTGCCATGGCGCCCACGCCCCCGCCCACGCCCCATTGCCTATGCCTTAGCCAATGTTCCTATACTTATGTCTGGGTATACACCCAGACATAGGTATAGGAACATTGGCTAAAACGCTTATGTATAAGACGCATAGGTATAGGAACCCGCGGCTATGACGCTTATACTATCCCTCGAAGATGATAATAATGTTATAATACTATGAACATATGATACTATTATATACCTGGCGTATCTCAAGGCCAGCCACATTCACAAAAAAGTAAAATTGTAGTACCACGGTTGCGCCAGCCGGTATCGAAATAGTGTCCGCGGTACTGGAGTGGCGGCCGGGCTGACAATGTTGATACTTTTCCGCTACCAGGGAATGTGAGCCGAAATGGGCCGAAATTCGATACCGGTGCCGGCATCAGACAAACGCGCCGGTTCTTTGCCGGCATCCATACAACTAGGTTAACGATGAGATCGTTGCAAGACGTGGCTAATGTGTAACATATGAAATCGTCGATCTTAGAGTGACCTTAGGCATGGTTTTTCGGCGCTAAATATCACTTCCAGTGTCAGTGGAAGACTAGGTCCTATGCTAGTCATCCGCTAGCATAGGATGACATCAACATGTAATTTCTGTCTGGGGGAGTGACAGCATTTGGTGGAACTAACATTTAGTTGCATTGGTGTAGACGTTCGTTAGGGCCCGTGGACGTACATAAAGAACCGCAAGCGTTCAAAGGTGCAGCACACTTTGGCAATGGCCCTGGCGCACGCGTAATTGCCCCTAAACGCTTGTGGATTCCCGTAGATGTTCGCGATAACCATTTCGTAACTTGAATTATACAAGAGATATTGTCTTGAATCTTTCAGCGTGAACAGGTCCTCATACGTTAATGATGCCCACTAGATTTCATGCCATTCGGTTTAGAAACAATAAGTGAGCAGGTCGACCTCTTGAGCGTCCCACCCAATATGAAGGAGAATCAGAAAGCTACCAATGAGTTCACTATTTACACTCGGGCAAATTTTATTTAGGAAGTTAGTCACAATAGTCGGTCGATCTATGATCCATCGATAATGACTGAACATCTCAGGCTCAAAACCAACGCTACAAAATTATCAAACTTGGATCACAGGACACGTATCTGGTGCGAATTTTTCGGCCTGCCGCATTTTGCACGAAATCATCGACCTGCAATGTATTGACTAGAGTTGAACTAGAGGTTCATAAATTTGCCGGTTTGTCACGCCAGTACGATGAGGTTGATTTCACGCATCATATTTTCGTCGAAACGGTGTGGACATTGTGATCTGTGGACATTATGAACTGTGGACATTACGAACTTGTGGGAATTGTGACCTGTGGACACTGCAAGCTGTGGACATTACGAGCTGTGGAAGTTGTGAGCTGTGGATATTGTAAGCTGTGGACAATGTGAGCTGTGGACATTATGAGCTGTGGACGTCGTGAACTGCGAAAATAATGGACGTGTGGACATTATGAACTTGAGCTTGTGGACATTATGAGCTGTGGATAGTACGACCTGTGGACATTATGAACACATGGACATTATGAACTTGTGGAGGTTATGAGCTTGTGGTACTTATGAGCTGTGGACACTGTGAGCTGTGGACATTGTGACCTGTGTACAGTGCGAGCTGTGGACATTATGAGCTGTGTACATTATGAACTTGTGGACACTGTGAGCTGTGGACACTGAACTGTGGACATTCTGATATGTAACCGTCACCAGCGTCGCGGGGCTACCGAGCGGCACTACCGTCTGCTCGTCCCCCGGCCGATGTGGCGCTCCGGCACCACGACGAAGGCGAGCTTCTGCCCGCGGCGTGTCTCCACCTGACCTGGGAATGTTTCGCAGATGAGCCTCACCCAACACGAAACACTTCCGTGTGTTTCCGGCGGCGGTCTCGGGCAAGGTGAACAGCCGGCCTCGGCTTATGACCGACTGGGACCGGTCTGGGATCGACCCGGGATTACTCTGGGACCACCCGTACGCCGTTGACAGTATCGACGCGGCTGCGGCGCTGTACCGTTGACATCAATGTCGTTACCGGTGTCGTTCCCGCCGGCCGCGTCGCCAGCGGCATCGGGAGACGACAGCTGTGGGTGGCACGTACTGTGCGCCGTTGCCGGCGACCCTGGCCGCACTGGGCTCGGTGCCAAGTCGCGCCATATCGATCTCCGTCCTCCCAGCGTAGTCGGAGCCGGTCGCGTCGGCTCGTCTGGCAGCCAGATGATCCGGACATGGCCGGCCGTGCACCTCCTGCCGACCCTGACCTGACCGGCCTAGCACCTCCTGCCGACCTAGACCTGGCCGACCCGGACCTAGCCGGCCGACCCTGACCTGGACGGCCGAGGACCTGACCGGCCGAGCAACTCCTGCCGACCCAGACCTAGCCGGCCGACCCTGACCTGGACGGCCGAGGACCTGACCGGCCTAGCACCTCCTGCCGACCCAGACCTGGCCGACCCGGACCTAGCCGGCCGACCCTGACCTGGACGGTCGAAGACCTGACCGGCCGAGCATCTCCTGCCGACCCTGACCTGGCCACCCGAGCGCTTCCCGTCCAATCGACGGCAACGCGTCGGCGGCATGATCTCGCCGGTCATCAACTGCGGCCAAATATAATGACGGCCCAGTGGACCGTCCAACAGTTTGGGAGCTCCACAATCCAAACTCGGCGCTGCGTCTAAAAATAATTCGCGACGGCTAGTTCGCCACTATTCCTGTCACATGACCCGCTGCTGGCGAGACCGGAGCAGCCAGTGGACACTTCAGGCCGCAGCTGACGACGGGCCAACAGTGCGCTCAGTACCGCCGGGGGTCGCGACACCGGTGTTCGGATAGCCAACTGGCGGAAGGGTACAGCAGCTGAGCTGCTCTTGGCGGGCAGGAATAGAGACAGCTCAGCTGCTCTGGGGAGTGGGAGAGTTGAAGACAACTGAGCTGTTCTGGGGTGGAGTGGAGAGTTGAAGACAGCTGAGCTGCTCTGGCGGGCAGAGCTGACCCGTTCAGACGGCGCACGCATGATGCAGTTGTTTGTAGTCGCAACTGCAGACCAGTTCTTAATTTAAACAGGCACATGTGCACACCACCTACAGCAATTTAGCGTGCAACACGTGTCATTTAGTACCCGGTAGGATGCACAGACTGCACAAGGCGTAGCGCTTGTGCGTCACCACTGCACTGCCATGCACAGTCGATATAATTATAGCAC
Source organism: Imbricaverruca yamaguchii (assembly GCA_034440575.1). Lineage (NCBI taxonomy): Eukaryota > Metazoa > Arthropoda > Thecostraca > Neoverrucidae > Imbricaverruca > Imbricaverruca yamaguchii. The sequence continues at coordinate 492,334 of JAOTOL010001304.1, forward strand.
TGTTTACCACGAAAAATATAAGTACTTGGTTCGGTGTGGGACCGAGATATACTGGTTCGTACTTATCGGAAAAGTACTAGTTTTATGGTATCATTATAGTAGGAAATCGCATGCAAGAGCCAGTAGAAATATATGCGAAGTTAATTATGGCGACGGTGACACAATTATGCTTTTGGTTTCCACAGTTCACCTTTGTGTGGATGGTAAGAGGTTCCCAATTTATTTGGCGGTTTCCTCTATTCATTAGCTATTTTTTTGGGCTTCGAGGAGTTGATAGAAAGTTTGAAATGTGGCCTTTGAAGTACGGAGGCCTTTACATATTAGTAGAAGATTTGTTTTGTTCTTGATGTGAACCACCTACGCGCAGAGTGGGAAACTTAATTTCTGGGTTGGAAGTCTGAGTTTAAACGGACTTCTTCCGGAGTACATTTTCATGGACATACTACTTTTGATGAATGGAATCTATTTACCGGTAACCGACGGGAAAAGTCAGTACCTACGTACCGGTAACCGAATGGGTGCCTAGTCAGTACCTACGTAATATGCATAAGAAATGTACATTGTCAGTTTTGGTCACATCAAAGTATGTGAACAAAGAAGTGACCAATGAATGGCACCGCATGGTAGAGACTCGTGTAATCAGTAGTCTCGTCTCTCATAACTCACAGGAGCAATGCGCTTTCCTTTCACTGTTGGTTTCAGTACAAGGCTAGCCATATGAAAAACAAACAAATAATGTACACTCCATCCTCAGCTCAGAGCGCATACCTGCCTACTCAGCCAATTCCATACGGAATACCAACGACCGTAATACGAACTCAACACACCGCTACCGCACACGCCGCAGTCGAATGCGACAGTAGGGCGCAAAGCAAAGGATCAGTAAAGGTCTTATGTTTGCAGTATGACACTGTTAACCATGTATACAAAGTTGCAAATGGTTATAACGTCATATAAAAATACCTTGCACCGATTGGTTGACAAACAGATTTCAGAACGGAAAACGCTAACGAAGCAAATTCTGATCGGTGGCATCCGAAACTACGGAAGACGTCTCTTAAAACTGTTAATCTTTTCCACTATATGGGTGGCATGAACACTGTTTCTGATGGTCTGATGTTACATAACATTATATAATTATATAAATATATAAGGAACATATATATGGCTATAACATTACATATCCAATCCCATGTGGATGTCTTTTTATTTTAAAAAATATTAGGGACAGGTCAAAAGTTTCATTAATTTGCATTCCAAAAGCCCGACCTAAACCATACTCAGCTCATGCCAACACATGATCCAGAAGTTATGTGTTCGCAGCGCGCCCTGTCGGCGGTTGGGCACCCGGCCCCGGCGGTGTGGCGGCCAGCCCTGGCGGCCCTGAGGGATGAAGAGGGTCCCTGAGAGCTGAAGATGACTAGTGAGGGCCCATCTGAGATATGAAATGCCCCCGAGATGAGGGCTGGTCAGGATTATTGAGAACTGTGCAAGCCGGTGAGGGCTCTGAGGCTCTGAGGGATTGTAGTTCACGAAAATAAACTTTGATCATGTGTTGGACCGTGTATTCCTCAGCGCTTGGCGGTAACCAGACTGGCCCCCGTACAGCGCACACCCTCCCAGGTCAACTCGACATCGCTCCCGCGTTTCCGACACCCCCGATCGTTGATTGGTCCATCCCGCACACGCCTCACCACGCCACGTATCCGGCCGTCCCGACCCGTCTCAGTCACGAAATCGCCGCACTGGATGACTCGTCTGCCGGCATCCTGGGGCTAGTACCAGTGCCACCTCATGTGCAATCTCACTACAGGGATGAAGAGAATCTCGTGAGAGCCAGAGGACTAGCCTGGGATTCGTCTGAGGTTAAGAGCGGTTCCTGATGGATGAACAAGGTCACCTGAGAAGTTAACAAAAAATATGTTTGCTGGAGATCGAGGTAAGGAATACCGATGGCCAGCATCAGGGCCAGAATGAGCTAAAATGTTGTTGAAACTACAAGAGCTGTCGATAAAATAGGAAGGCCTCCTAGCAGCTTGAGAGGGCCCTTCAGAGCTAACAGAGCCCCCTCCCCGAAGCTTATAAGAATCCCTAAGGCTAGCAATGGTTGTTAGGAATAGTAAAGCCAATGTGAGAGCTAGAAAGTCCCTGAAGCTAAAAAGATTGTCAAAGGCTGGGAAGGACCCATAGCACCTTGAAGGAACCCCTGATAATTGAAAATGGTCACTGGGCAGTTGTCGATTTTTGGAAAACATTAGGGGGGCCGAAGTGTACTGGACCCCCAAAACAAAAACGTATCGGATTTCGCCCATTATATTTTCAGACCTCAATAATTTTTATTTTTATTTGACGATGTGTATGTTTATGTTTATTCAGCATCCTCGTCAATGGGAAAAATCGTCCAGTAACAGGTGAAGTCACATAAGCAAAAGAGCAGTGCACCGTACATGTCAACATACAAACTTTGAGTCGTAGCGTGCGACTATAGTGTCATACAGCGTACTCGGGTCCATCGTCTTCGTCAACGTCATCATCGTCAACGTTACCGTCACCCTTCCCTCACTCCAAACACCAACAAACACACAACAGCTTAAATAAAATAATCGGAGCACAGCCGGCCTGGACTGTGATGACGATGGGTGAAGGCATTTCCTTGGTGCCAAACATTAGGGAGGGACAAAGCCAACGTTTTGGCGGGGCGAGTTCAGGGTTGGGAAGTCCACTATCTAAACCTAATCCGTTTCTTTACATTACAAAACATGCCGGTTAACATCGCCTCATTTTTATATGTAGCATGGTGCTTTTCTTTTTTCTTCCTTTAGCTTTCCTATCAGCATAAAACAGCATAGATTATTGGGGGGCCAAAACCAACATTGGGGGGGGGGGGCGCAAGACCAACATTGGTGGGGTCATGGCCTCCACAAAAGGATACAAATCGACACCCCTGTCACTGGGCACTAGAGAGAACTGGACTGGGATGCCAAAGATACTTGGATGGGATCCCTATGAGAATAACAGGGCCCCCTGAGATCCAAATAGAGTCCGCGAGGGCTAGCGATGGCTGTGAGGAATACTCAGAGGGCACGCTTCAGAGCTATAATGTTATTGCTGGCCAGAAAGAACTAGGGGTCCCCTGGGAGCTAGAGCGGGCCGGAATGTTACGTTTCAAAGGCATGGGAGGGACAATGAGAGATGAACAGAGCCACTAAGAGCTAAGGAGAGCTACGAGAAATGGGAATATTTGCTAGAAATTGTGAGGCCTGTCTCAGAGCTGCAGGATTCCCCTGAAAGCTAGACAATTTTGTCGAAGACTGGGATGCAAAATGTAGAATGTAGATTTTGTCCATTTGGAGATAATTTGCCCATGCAAAATGGAGAAGGTTCCTGACAAATGAATAGGTCCCCTGAGAGGCCGAAACGACTTGACTGGGATGCTCCTGAACTTTGGGATGGACACCTCAGGAATCGGGCCCTCTGAGCCTGAAGTGAGTCTTTGAGAACTGGCGATGAGTGCGAGGAATAATGAGAGCTATTCTTAGAAATAGAGATTCCTTGAGAGCCACAAATGCTGCCAAGGACTGGGAAGGTCACCCACCGCCACCTCAGCGGCGGCGACCGGCCCCGATGGCCACGTTCGCCCCAATGACCACAGCGGCGATGACCACCCAAGCAGCCACAGCTGTCCCAGTGGTGTGACCACAGCCGTCTCCGACTACGCTGAGAGGACGGCGATCGATATGGCGCGACTTGGCACCGAGCCCAGTGCGGCCAGGGTCGCCGGCAACGGCGCACAGTGCGTGCCACCCACAGCTGTCGTCTGCCGATGCCGCTGGCGACGCGGCCGGCGGAAACGACATTGGTGTCAACGGTACAGCGCCGCAGCCGCGACGATACTGTCAACGGCGCCAGTTCGGTGCCAGAGCAATCCCGGGTCGATCATAGGCCGAGGCCGGCTGTTCACCTTGCCCGGACCGCCGTTGGAAACACACAGAAGGGTTTCGTGTTGGGTGAGGCTCATCTACGGAACATTACCGGGTCAGGTGGAGACACGCCGCGGGGCAGGAGCTCGCCTTCGTCGTGGTGCCGGAGCGCCACATCGGCCGGGGGACGAGCAGACGGTAGTACCGCTCGGTAGCCCGGCGACGCTGGTGACACGTCACCTCCGTCTGCGCTGTCTCCAACAGCGTCTAATGCGCTCTATTGGTGCCTCCCACCATGCTGGGTCGGGGTCGAAAACTCGCCGACACAGCCGGGCTCCGGACAGATCACGGAACACGAGGCATGATGGGTGTATTCGCCGAGCCGCACCGCGCCGTCCACCAGACAGTGTCAGTGTGGGAATCGTACTCGCTGCTGGACTGTCTGGTATTCTGAGGTATGGTTGCATTGCTTGCAGAAGATGACAGATAATTTCAAGGTCGTCTAACTCGTTTCTGGACCCTGACGGCATCGCCACTCCTAGCGTTACACATATGATTTGTGCCGACGCATGACCATCAACTGCCGATGGGTCTGCACTTTCACGGCATCGTCAATCATATCATTACACATGTGATTTGCACCGACACATGAACCTCAAATGCCGATAGGTCTGGACCCTCACTGCATCGCCACTCCTGCCATTACACATGTTATTTGTACCGACGCATTACCCTCAACTGCCGATGGGTCTGGACTTCACGGCTTCGTCACATTTTCCCGTTGCAAAGTGTGATTGGTGTACCGACGCATGACTTCGTCACTCGTCCCGTTACACACGGGGTGACATGGACTGTCACGGCATCGTCACTCATCCCATTACACATGTGAGTTGTACCGACACGTGACCCTCAACTGCCGATGGTTCGACTCGGACACGCATCGGTTGGAAAATCTGCGGTACATGCGGTACACATCTTCGGTACTGCTGACATGTTTCCTGATGTAACCTAATGAAAATAATCAACACCTGATACATGTATTATTAAATTGAATGCACCCAAGGAGGTGCAAACGCAGGTGGGACACAGACTGCCCAGCTCCGTTTTGTCCCATGAGGAGTGGTTAGAATACAAAGGCATATAGTCATGGATGTATATATATGCTCGTGCGTACGTTAATTGACTTCTGAAAATGATTAGGGGACATAGTAAATGAGAACACTGGGTGGTCCCCATTGCCCCATTCGAATGTTCAGAAAATAAATTGCTTTACGGTTAAGTCATCTTGCATTTTTTTCAATTGCATACTATGTTACCTAACTAAATGCCAGTTTTGGTGTTCGTTTGTTCACAATCTGAAAAGTAAGCATTTACACAGAAAATTAGTGGTTCCATTATCTTATTCATGTTTATAAACTTACATTTGACTGATCAATTCCAAGAATTAATCAGACATTAAAGTACAAATTTACCATTAAGTTTCTCTCGTCAGGACAAATCAGGTATCTTGGTTGGTTGGTTGTGGTTGGTAGGGTGGTTTCATTGGATGAATATTGCCAGATTTGATGTAGCATTTGGCAATTCAAGCACCTCACTTTTATTTTTTAGCTCCTAGTACCAGGATCAACTTCATTCCTGTATCCATTTATTCTTATCAGCCGGAATTGTTCTTGGCCAGGGGAGGGATACTGGGGGCATGTTCACCTCCCCCCCCCCCGTGGGACTGGTCGGTTGGTTATTGGTTTTACGACGCATCGACCATTGAGTCATGTTGCGTCGCCAATCTCTCACGCCGATTGGTCGCGGGCGAAGAGTAGCGACAGGTAAGACTCGTACCCACAACCTTTCGATTGTGAGACGAGCAACTTATCCATAGGCTACTCGTCCCCCCATTGGAAGGTTACACCCCTTCTATCAGGAAAAGGCACCCCTTCGACTTTCAATGGCCCATGTGCGAACATTTAAGGTCCCAGAGTGATTTTCAGGGACCTGGTCCGACTATTGGGGACACAGTGCGATTTTCAGGGGCCCCGGCCCAGCATAATTGACCCGAGTTTAATGGTTCCAGTATGCTCCACAGCTCGGTCACACTTAACGTATTATTTCTCCGAAGGCGGCCATCCGAGGAAGCGAGCGGCGCATGCCAATTCCTCGAACCAACTGCCCATACTTCGGTTGCTCGCTAATTTTACACTTACATGGAGCATCCATGACTTATGAGAACCAAAATGTAAATTGTTGGAACGTGGGTGTGCATACACCTGGTGAAATGATATTGACGTTCTAAAAGCGCACCCAGATACTCGCTAACTACTGCGACTAGGTGGGACCCCGTGACGATTCAGACCCCCACCACCACTGAATGGCGGTGTAGTCTCAGTACTTAACAGCGCAGGCACAATCGTGACACTTCGCTGCGTACAGGTGGGACGATGCAGGTCACACATTGTGCCAATGTTTGTGCTCCTGAACATGGCGGCACACCCATATATTATGGTAGATTACGGTATATTATACCAACCTACGTCAGGGGGCTTGCAGCTGTATAGCGGCTGTGGCCATACTCCGTCCAACAGCCATCATATATCCGCCGGCTGCCGGTGTGACAGACAATGTGGACAATTGCCCACTTGCCTTCACGATAGATCCACCAGTGTTCTTCGACAGAACGCTAACACCAGAACAGTGACAAATTCAACTTACTTGCCAACCTTTCCCCCCCCCCACACCAAATACAAATTATCTTACGGAGGTGCGCTTTATCGAAACCGTCTCGACCGTCTGGGAGACGGTCCCACCCAACCCCGCCTGAAGGTCCGCCGCGGTCCGCAGCCCAGGCGAATCCTCGGGAGAAATACGTGGGAAAGACAGCCGTGAAGACCGCTGATTACAGCTGAACAATGTACAAAAAGTAGACCAGCAGCCGTCACAGTCAGGGAGAGCGAGCAACGCGTCACCGCGCCCGCTCAGACCGAACCACTGCAGCCGTGGCAGTTTCACTTCAGCCTGCCCATCCAGACAAACGATGCGCACGAAACACTACTCACTGTGCGCGGCGGCACCAGCTGACGTGCCGATAGGCACGTAGTTCTCAAACCACACACCTTTGCGTGAAGACGGATCCACATCTACGGAATGTAGACGTGCTTGTGGACCCTCACTCGTCACTGGGCTCACAGCCAAGCGGACCAATCCGGGAGTGACGAGGATTGGCGACTCTACCATGAGCTAACTTAACGGACCTCCACTGAGCTCGTGGTCGCCAAAAGCCGTTTCTTCGAGCGGACTTTGGAAGAAAGTGGCAGCGTCTGGCCGCACGTTCGACGTCATCTCTTTCAGAAGAAAACTCCACCATCAGCTGAGCCATCACGTTCCAACCAGGAGAAAGAGTTGTTCGCTGACGACCAAAACCGGCATTTTTTTTCAACTGGCAAGCGCGTGGCTGCTGCTTTGCATTCTTTATGGAATTTAGGGCCAAATACAGCGCATCAACCTCGCCCTCCGCGCGCTGTTAGCTCAGCATTCAAGCTGAAGCCCGCCACTCTTTCCGAACGCTCTCGTGCCCTGCGTGATTTGAATCCTACCAGTGTACGTGGTAACGACAACGTGTCTCTGAAATTGCTCAAAATGTCGTTTCCTTCGGTGTGTGTACATATTTTGCACATAATCAACTTCAGTTTATCGTTATGTACTTTTCCGGAACTGTGGAAGTTGGCTGAAATCGACCCATTCTTCAAGAAAGGCTGCCCTGACGATCCGAAGTGTTATAGGTCCATCTCGATCTTGAGTAACGTGTCAAAACTGTGCGAGAAGATAGTAGTCAACCAGCTCACTGCGTATCTCCATCGAAATTGTCTTCTTAGCAACTCGCAACATGCCTATCGACCACTTCACTCTACTGAAACTGCCATTGCTGATGTAGTAGCTTATGTCACAAATTGCATCGAAAGGCGCCGCGTTTGTCTCCTCGCATCAGTAGATTTGTCTAGTGCCTTCCATTGTGTGTCTCATAGCCGACTCTTAACCAAATTAAAGTGGTACGGCATCGACAGCTCTTGGTTTAGACCTTACCTTTCAAATCGCAGACAGGTAGTTCGGCCCGGAAGACTTGTATGCAACGTATCCTGTGGCGTTCCACAAGAAAGTTTGTGCGGTCCAATTTTGTTTTTGCTGTACACAAATGATATTCTCTCGCACATAGGTGATGCCTTCAAAGTCGTTGCTTACGCTGACGACACACAGGCGATGTTGTCATCGAAATTGGTGGACATAATGCATGCAAAACCTCGTCTCGAATCGTGCTTGGAAACTATGAGCTCGTGGTACCGTGTAAATCTTCTCAAGCTCAACCCATCTAAAAAGCAATTTGTGATTTTTGGTTCTCGCGAGATGATCGCGCGGCTACCTAGCATCAGCCTCTCTGTTCTTGGATCGGATATTTCACGTGTCTCATCTATCAAGAACCTGGGTGTAACCATGGACGAATCGTTAACATGGAATGAACAAATTGGCGATATTGCTAAGAAATGTAACCGCATTATCTTTCCTCTAGCCAAGCATGTACATTCTCTTACTGAAGAAACGCTGTCGAAGTTAGTGTTCGCACTGGTTTTCCCCCATGTAATGTACTGTTGCTCAATCTGGTCTGCTGCATGTGACACCGAGCGCGTGCGAATCCAAAAATTCATAATGAGGGCGGCTAGGATTATAACTAGGACCTCTCGCTATGATCATATATCGCATGTTATTGAGCGGTTAGGCTAGCCTAGCTTTCAACGCGTTGTTGACATTAGCGATTGCTCATTGGTTCATCTTGCAGTGCATCGCTTGGGAGCACCTGAAACCCTGCGTGATCTTGTGACGTTGAGAAGTGATGTCAGCTCTCGATCTACGCGATCAACACCGTTTTCAGTAGAGCGCCCACGCCTGAAAACTTATTTTGCGCAACGCTCTTTCATGTACCGTGCTGCAGTTCTTTGGAACAGTCTCCCCGAGGAAGTTAGGGCCGAAAATATGCGACGGGCTTTTAAGTTTAAGCTGAAGGAGGCACTGAGAAGAGCTGTACGTGAGAATGTTTGAGTATTGCATGCATGTGTTTCTTAATGCTTTTGTAGCCTTTCGTACCAACCTTTTTTAAGCGTTTTTGATATTTGATGCTGAGTGTCTCTTAGTACCAATACAAGGATTGAATTGAATTGAATGTTCAGATGCTGGATGGCAGAGCTGATGTCGATATTGATTTCGTACGCTCGAGGCGTGCCGTTCCTGGTCACGTGCGTGCAGCCAGTGATCAGCCAATGTGACAAGTAGGTTAATGGCTCACATCGTTATCAGCGATTGGCAGACTGTCCACCGGGGGCAACTGCCGACGCACCTACGGCGCACGAACGCCTCCGTCACGAACAGCCCTATGAATAGCCCATTCCTCGGACCGTAGAGGGGCTCGTTAATGATCTGATTGGTACAAATCAGGTTCGGTCAGAAACAGAGAAGTACATGACGTCACCCGTCATTATCTGAAAACCTTTTCAGCTGCGTTCATAATAAAAGTACATGCATACTATCAGAAAATACAATGTCTGACACATACACACACACACAATAATTATATTATATAATATATATTATATATATAGATGTATATGTATAAATAAATATATATATATATATATATATATATATATATACATAGAAAGCAAATCCCCGCATTTCCGACTCCTTATTTTCAAGGTCTGGTGTTCAGATTTATCGTTGTTAAATCTTAATTGGGGATATTCCCTCAAATTAGCAAGTTGCACTGCTTATAACAGCCTATTTACACCTAACTTTGTGCCGTATGTACTGGTCACAATTTCCTACTACCATACGGCAATGCAACTATGTTGAACACTAACCTCCAGGCCACTGAGGGATGAAGAAGACCTCGTGAGAGTCAGAGAGGACTGGACTGGGATTCTTCTGAGACTGAAAGCGACCCCTAATTGATGAACAAATTTTCCAGGGAAATTAAAAAGTCACTGATGGCTGGCGATGATGGGAGAAATGCTGAGGGTAAGCCTCAGAGCTATAGAATGTTCTTGAAACAACAAGAGCTGTCGGTAACTAAGAAGGGCCCCTGGCAACTTGAGAGGATCCTTCAGGTTTAACAAAGCCACCTGATAGCTGTGGAGATTCCCTAGCAATGATTGTGGAGAATACTGAGGGCCAGTGTCAGAGCTAGAAAGCCACTGGATCTAGAAGGACTGTAAAGGACCGGGAAAACCTCCTAACAGTTGGGGAGGATCTCTGATGATTGAAAATTGACTTATTGAAATTGAAAATTGACCTCTGATGATTGAAAATAATCACTGACCGCTAGTTAGGACTGAGCTGGGACGCCCAAGAGGCTTAGAGGCTTTGAAAGGTTTCCTATGAGAAAAACATGGTTCCCTGAGATCCAAAGATAGTCCCTAAGGGCTAGCGATGGTTGTGGAAATACTGAGGGTCGGTTTCAGAGCCAGAATGTTATTGCTAATTCAAAAGACTGTCGGGGCCAGGGGAGGTCCCCTGAAAGCCAGACGGAACCGGACTGTGATGCCCCCTGAGGCTTGGAAGGAGCACCGAGTGATGAACACAGCCACCAAATAGCTAAGGTGAGTTCCGAGAGCTGGTAATGTTTGCTGTACATTATGAGGCCTGTCCCGGAGCTTGACAGATTGTCAAGGTCTGGGAATGGCCCTTTGAAGTTTGAGAGGGCTCTTGATGGATGAATAGGTCTCCTGAAAGCCAGAGGACTGAGCTAGGATGTTCCTGAGCTTCGCGATGGGTACCTGAGGGATCTGGCCATCTGAAAGCTAAGAGAGTTCTTGAGAATTGGCGATCGGTGCGAAGAATGCTGAGAGCCAGCATCAGTGACAAGGCATCCTTGAGAGCCATAAATGCTGCCAAAGACTGAGATGGTTTTCCGCCACCACCTCAGCGGCGGCGGTCGCCCCAACCGCCACAGCCGTCCTGGTGGTGACAGCCGCCCAAGAGTTCACAGCTGTCTCAGTTGCCTGACCACAGCTGCTCCAGCAGCTACGGTCGCCTCAGCGATGGCGAAGCAAACAACCCAGCGATAGCTGTGATGACAGCCGCTCAAGTAGTGTCAGTTGCTTCGCCTTGGAACCGGGTGACACCGGCTAAGCAGAAATAAAAAATAATTTCCGGGATGCTGTGCGTTGGACGTGGCTTGTCAGGCATGCTGCCAGTCCTTCCCCTGTCCCGAAATCTTGCACTATTGTTATATTATATATTATACTTTCCCCCACTAGTATTCACGTCTCATTTTGAGAAAGCATGACGCTGTTGAAAAGAAGCAATAGTCTGGGCCCCACCAGTGGCGCAGCCAGGGTGGGGGATCCCGGTCGGGACCCCACCGGGATCCACACGGGACCCCGACCGCCTTTGCAACCAAAAACGCACGAGATTAAACAAAACATATTGAGATTTTCATGACGCAAAACCCTAATTTTCGGCGCGCCGAAAGCTTGATCTATCTCATTACGTTTTTTATAGGCCCCCATTTGGAAAATCCTGGCTGTGACACCAGGCTCCACCCATACCACGAACCCTCTTCCTATTAAGCTATGTCTGCAAGTAGGGGACAATAAAAAGACGCAATTGTGCTCATGGAGATATTTTTACTTAGCTATTCAAAATCCATTCCTTCCATAGATATGTGCTAACGCCCATTTATTTTCCGTAATATATGTTTAGTTATTGGTTGTTGACGGCAGATAAATAGTTTATTTATATTTATGGTCTTTACCGGATTATCGAGCCCTGATGGCAGGTCACGCGATAACCACGCTAGAGAGTAGTGCCCTACTTCCCACGCGTGTAGCAATCTTCACCTATATGTGTATATATATATATATATATATATATATATATATTTTTTTTTATACTATATTGTATATATACATATTTATTATATATATATATATATATATATATATATATATATATATATATATATATATATATATATATATATATGTAACTAACGTTACCGAAGTCTGCGGAGTTTTATAAAAATAAACGGTGGTCCTAAGAAGGTGGGGTCCCTGTACAGATGTCCCACCCACCCTGGGCCAAATCCTTGCTACACCACTGCACCATATTGGGTTGGTTAGGTATGCGCAAGAAATCCCACCTAGTGAAAATTCCTGAGGCCCTGCTACCCTCTGGTAACAGGGAAACAGAAAATGTTGGATGATGGGCTTTGCTGTAGTATATGTGGACTTGTATGTGCCTTTCCCGATGTGTTTTTGTCTGCTTTACGGGGACACATCGATACAACTACTACCAGGAACGGATGCAGTGGCACTGGGCCATGTGCACCCCCCCCCACCCATGTACCAATGTAAGTTGGCATTCATTTAGTCGGGAGAAGTCGCTCCTCCGAGAAGCTTCTAGTGCACCCTTTAAATTTACTTGTCAGCCTGTGGCGATCATCTGCGATAAATTGGCGTCTTCTTGGAAGGAAAGGTGCCTCTTCGAGTAGGCCCAAGTGCGCCGCTCTTCCCCTCGATTTTTGTTGGCCAGAGACGCCCCTCCGAGAGGACAAAGGGACCCTCCCTGCACTTTAGCAGTGCCCCCCCCACCAAAAAAGGCGTACCTCTAAAGAAGTACACCACCCCATTGCAATTCGTGGATCCAATCCGGACGTAAACATTGTTCTCACGCGGTTATTAACTCCGGCTGGTTATAGAACCGCAAGCAATAAATGTGTGGCTCTTCCTGCATTCTTGATAATTTACGTTGAATCAGTAAGAAGAAAGCTGACTATCTGTAAAAAAATAGTTTGCATATGCATTGCATAAAATGTATTATGTATTATGCATGTATTGTATTTAATGTCCAGAATAGTAATGTGGCAGAAGAAGTTAAACGTCAGCAATGAGACGCACGAGCAAGTTCTGACGGATTTATCGGGGAGCTATCAGTCAAATAAGATATGATCACCTGGTATCACAATCAGAGACGGAGTCAAGGTGTACGCCCCCATTAAAACGAAATACACAAAAAAAGAAGATATTTCACCACGCAGAACCAAACATCTTCGGCAAATTTCGCGTGTCGAAGGCTATTTTTATTACTTTTTGTGTCGGTCCCCTTTAGAAAAGCCCTCGTTGCGCTACTGATCACATATAGCCGCAAACAAAATGAGATATGCTACACCCATTACATTATCACAATCGGACGTTCGACGCGTTCAAAATTATTTAGATTTCCCAACTTTCTAATACCATACGGCAACCCACGTCGAATGATGACCACCTGATACAAGTTAAAGCCATACCAACGACGCAAAGAATTTCGAGAGATTAAAATGTGACTCCGAGGTTTCATCTCGACATGTTACGGTTTGAAGCGTTGCTGAAGAGTTGACCACGGCTTGTCGCTTGATATAAAATTTCGGTAGCTTCGGGTGGAAACAAAGAAACGAGAGACGACCGTAAAACTGAGTTCGACCTTTGACCTTTAAAATTAATTTGTTTCCTCAGCATTCCGCTACAGTACCTCATGGCGCGTCGAATGACGCCTACTTTATGGAAATTGAAGTCCTAGCAACTGATCGTGAGGACCTCGAATACTTCAAAACATCCTTTGGCCTTGAGGTCTGACAATGACATGTCCCAATTTGAAATACTTCTCTAGGTTCATCACAGGCCTACTCGATACCTAATGTGGTTAGATTTGGCGAAGAAAAAGCATGAGTGAAGCGAAGAAATCGCCTTGACTTCAAATATTTGAAATTAGTTCAATTTCTTAACTTCCTGATGCTGCACAATACGCCACATCGAATGCCACCCATTTGATGCAAACTGAAACCATAACGACGAAACGCAAGGACTTCGAATTTTTCTTACTTAACCTATAACCTTGATATTTCACCTTTACATGTCCAGGATTGAAATGCTACTAGAGGATTCACTGAGGGCTATCGCTTGAAAGAAGATCTGGGTACGCTTGGGTGAAAACGAAAAAGAAATGCGATGCGACCGGAGCTGGACCATTGACCTAAATTATTTCGATTCCCAACTTTCTGATACTGGAAAACAAGTAACGTCGAATTATCCTCATTCTAGCAACTGGAAGCACGGCGATCGAACAGGCCATAAAAAACTCAAACGGACCTTTGACCTTGATGTTTGACCTCGACGTGCTCTCGTTTGAAATGCTGTTCCAGGGTTAACCACCGGCTGTCGCTTGATACCAGATTTGGGTAGCTTTTGGTGGAAACGATGAAATGAGAGGCAACGGAAGTAATGAGTTGAACCTCTGGCCTTCTAAATTCATTTTATTTCTGTAGTCTGCCAAAGTGCCTCATGGCAAGTCGGATGATACCGACTTAATGGACATTGAAGTAATAGCAACGAAGCGCGATGACTTAAAAAAATTGGTCGAACATTTGACCTTGAGGCTTGACATCGACATCCCAGTCCGACATGTTACTCAAGGTTTAACCTCGAGCAATCTCCCGATGCCAGATTTTGGTAGGCTTGTGACGAAAGGAAAAATTGCGAGGCGACCAAAAAATCGGTTTGACCTGACCTGGAAAATCAATTCCATTGCTCAGCATTCTGATACCGCACAACAGGCCACTCCGAATGACACCCATTTGATGGACATTGAAGTGATATCAAACGAAAGCGAGACCACCGAATAACCTTACCTGGAGGTTCGACCTTGACGTGTCCTGGTTGGAAATATTGCCGGTTTTAAATGCAAACATACCCGTCGTTGGATGCTAATATGGATATGATGGTCTCTGGCTAACTCGTCGTTGAATACGAGTACGGCGCTATCTTGACGTATGTTTAAGGCTATCTAAAATGCCTCCATGGTTTTTGAAGATAACTAAGGACACCCAGAATCACGGTTGTTGAACATGCATCAATTTATGCGCAGGGCGAAGGCAACCTAAGACGTCATAGGGCCTTAGGACAATGCAAATTTAGCCTTGCCTTAGAAAGCACAATTATCTACCAAAGTGAAAACACGGGATGGTCAAGATCGATGTTATTCATGAATAGCCTGGAAATGAAAAACCTATAATCCTACTCAAGATTCACCACTCGCAGATTTTGCAACGACAGATAGGCTGTAAAGGCCATCGATCGACGAGATTGGCTTGTAGTATTTCTGGTGATTATCTTGGATATGTATTTGCACGACATAAACGATTAAATAGAATTGTCCTTCATGTACAAGTATCCCAATAACTGGAGGGGGAGGGAGGGAAGGAGAGAGCGATGGAAGAAGAGAGAGAGAGAAAGAGAGGAGAGAGAGGAGAGAAGAGATTGAGAGAGGAGAGATTGAGAGGAGAGATGGAGAGGAGAGAGAGGGAGATGGAGAGAGAGATGGAGAGGGAGACGGAGATGGAGATGGAGAGGGAGAGGGAGAAGGAGGGAGAGAGAGAAAGAGATAGAGGGAGAGAGCGAGAGACTGGGTGCAGTGTGAGTAAGACCAGATAAGGCCAGGCCAACAAGGTCGGGCTGACTCGTTTCACGCTGGGTTATCACCACGGCTCTCAGCGGATGCCACACGCGGTGGAGATGCTGGATTGTATTGCCGCTGTGTTCCCGACCTGGCGACAGGGGCACGGGAGCGGCCTTCCGGAGGTCCTGCAGCCGGCCGGCGATTACGACAAACTGGTCCTGGGCGCCGGCCGACCGTCAACAGTGGCAGGACAGCGGGGTGGCGCAGGTACTCTGTGGGTCGGCGGCCGCCTGCGACTGGGGGCGGCTGACCCCACGACCTGACGCGGCCGGCAGGCGGCGACCCACGACAGCGGCCGGCGCCACCAGGCGGGCCGACCCCACGACCTGACGCGGCCGGCGCCACCAGGCGGGCCGACCCCACGACCTGACGCGGCCGGCGCCACCAGGCGGGCCGACCCCACGACCTGACGCGGCCGGCGCCACCAGGCGGCCGACCCCACGGTCTGTCGCGGCCCCTGCCACAGAGGACGGTCGCGTCAACACTCCACACGGTGGGCCCGGCCCGGCGTCCGGCCGCGTGCCGGCCGTCGCTGGCCGAGACAGTGTCGGAAGTGCAGCACTTGACCGTCGCGTGACTGGAGGGAGGCACGTTGGCAGGTGAGCCGGGCACCGGCCGGTATGACAGCGGCGCGATCCGATGTTCTGGAGTTAGCGCCAAGATTCTATTAGTGGGCTGTCCCATCTGTCAACTAGCAGGTAATCCCTCGAACCTTCAAAGTGAATACCTGTGATCAGGCGTATCCAACAGGTTTATCGATGGCATCTTGGGTTCACAAATACTTAATTAATTTACGAATTAATTGCATTAAGTGCCATTAATTCGTATTGCATTAAGTGCCATTAATTAAATTAAATTCCATTAAGTGACATGCCAGCAGCGAAGTCCCGGTTTCAACTCGACGTATATCGTGTCATGATAAACGGTGAACACTTGTAATGTCCGTGCCATTTTCAGACATCGTGCGATGCATCATCGCTGACGATGAGTTTGCGGACATCTTTACAATCGAATGGACAGCTAATTAAAAATAGTGATTCACCAAACCGGTGTATGGGCGAAAGAAGCTGTGACAAGAAAACACAATTCAAACAGAAAAGCTCGCAGTGTGAATTTTAAAATTAGTTCTAACATAACGGAGCATATTCCACCCGTGCTTTTATTATTTCTGAAGGCAGTTTTGATCACAACAGATGACATACGAATGAGCATAATCAAGCTTCAATAAACTATAACTTGTTCCTTCGCAACCGCCTACTGAAGCCATGGCAAACGTTGTATGTTTTAACACAGCAGTCTTCCGATCACAAATACCTGCCCGTATCCTTCGACAGCTGCGTAACAAATGTGTCGCGAACATTATTCAATCTCCTGACCCATGTCATCGAGACTGTCCACCAGTGGCTCCGAATCCTAACATGAAAATAATGCACAGACCACACCAATTAAAGCCACGATTCGTAGTCCTCCACGACCAACACCAGCTCATGCACCATCGATTCTCTAGCGTCATAGGCAAACACGAAAAGCTTTACCTCGTGTCGTTTTCGGATTGAGCCCAATCGACTACGAACAATCCAACGACAGCGTATTTCTCCGACGCCCACGAGCGTCAAGGCAGCCAAAACAGCGCAGAGTTGTCAGTCAACGCCGCCGGCGACAGTGGCCGCAGTGCTGCCACATGGGCCCTGGCGCCACTGCCACACCCCCTCACGCCGTGCACCGAGACGGCACAGCCAGCACAGCTCGCATCACTACCCGGCTCACTGTCCAGTGGCGTCTGCACAGCATCCAGCCTCGCACCTCTAGCCCGGCCGGCCGTGTCGTGCGGCTGGAGAATGGCAGTGGTGACCTCGCGCCGCCCCCTTGTGACTGTGACGGCCACTAGGCGCCCTCCGGCCGTGGTGACCTCGCGCCGCTCCCCTTGTGACTGTGACGGCCACTAGGCGCCCTCCGGCCGTGGTGACCTTGCGCCGCTCCCCTTGTGACCGTGACGGCCACTAGGCGCCCTCCGGCCGTGGTGACCTCGCGCCGCTCCCCTTGTGACTGTGACGGCCACTAGGCGCCCTCCGGCCGTGGTGACCTCGCGCCGCTCCCCTTGTGACTGTGACGGCCACTGGGCACCGTCCGGCCGCCGAGGGCCAGCTGCCGGAGAGGGTCCGCTGGCTCCCGCCCGCACAGTGCGCGGTGTCCGGCGACTACCGCGTGAGGTGTCGTCGACCGTCGGGCGGGCGCCTCACGTCCGCGGCGACGTCCGGACGGCTTCGTCGGCTCCGACAGCCTTAGTGGTTCCGGAACGTCAAGCCCGAGTCGGGCTGGAAGCTGGCGGGCCTCTTGGCGACGGACGTCTTGGACGAGAAGCGGTGCGACAGTCTGTGCCTCGTCTCCCGCCGCCTCTGTCGGAGGAGAGTCGTTAGTAGTAGAGGATTTCGGGCTAATAAGCTCCGTCATGATCTCTGTTTGTGACACTGCCAACTGTACATCTGGCTCATATTAAGATGTGCGAAGTCATACGATACTGCATCTTAACTCCCATTGTTTCTTCACATTAATAACGTTTGCGGCCCGCTCTTCTGTACAAGCAGATTTTTGGATCCTGGTTCCTCCAGGATGTTTTGCAAGAACCAATCGTCGAATAATATTGCTACAATTGTTTCCCGCCCAGCGTTGGGTTACTAGAGTATATTGATGCTCGAACCTGTGAAATTATAATAACGTTGCCCGCGCCGGCGCCTATAAATTGATTTCCTATCAGATAACCCCGACAAGACCTGACCACAACCTACGTTGATCAAGTTCTTCAACGGGGCACGTACGTCATTAAGTTATTATTCACCTCCCACAGGACCAGCAAAAGCTATTGGGCAGCCAGGCTAGTATCGAACCGGGTTAGTGGGGAGTCAAGCCGGTGGGCAGCCAAGCTAGTGCCGAGCCGAGCCAATGGCGAGCAGAGCTTATGGAGAGCCGAATCAACGCAGGTTGTGGTCAGGTCTGGTTATCGGTTTTACGACACATCGACCGTTGAGTCATGTAGCGTCGCCAATCTCTCACGCCGATTGGTCGCGGGCGAAGAGTTGGGACAGGTGAGACTCGAAACCACAACCTTTCGATTGTGAGACGAGCAACTTACCCCTAGGCTACTCGTCCCCGTTGTGGTCAGGTCTTGCCGTGGTTATCTGATAGGAAATAAATTTATAGGCAGTGGCGCGGTCAGTTATTAGCATTTCCTGGGTTGGCGCATCAATATTCTCAAGGAACCCGACGCTGGACGGGAAACAATTGTAGCAATATGATTTCACGATTGGTTCTTACAAAACATCCTGGAGGAACCAGGATAGTGGGGAGCCGAGCTCACGGGGAGCCGAGCTAATGGGGAGCCGAGCGGGGAGCCGAGCCAGGGGGAGCCGAGCTAATCGGGGACCGAGCTAACGGGGAGCCGAGCTAACGGGGAGCCGAGCCAATGGGGAGCCGAGCTAATAAGGAGCCGAGCCAATGGGGAGCCCAGCCGGTGGGGAGCCGAGCTAGTGGGGCGTGGAACTAGTGGGGAGCCGGCAGGGAGCCGGCGTGGGTACAACCGACTGGTTCCGCACTCCATGCCGCCGGTCACGAGGCGACTGGAGCAATGTCCGTGTTCACACCAGCTTCCCCAGTCGATAGCCAGTGCAGCACACACGAGCGAGACATCAATGCACATATCTATGCGCAATGGCAATGCCCCGACATGCGACGGACACGCTGCAGTGGATGACTACGCTTCACCACAAGAAAAACCTTGGGTTCTTTTACGACGCATTCAACCGCTAGGTTATATCGCGTCGCCAACCTCTTACACCGGTTGGCCGCGAGTGGACTCGGTAAACGCCGTCGGTTGTGAGATCCGAACCTACAATCTTGCGATCAAGAGTCCGACGCTCTACCAACTGAGCTACCGCGGCCCCCACGCTTCACCAGTATCGGTTTACAAAACTGCGCCACGAATGCCACCAGCATACACCAGCACTGCGGTGAGGTGAAATAACCGGGGCAGATCAACATCGCAGGCAATATTTTCCTGTGTCAGTCTCTGTACATTTGCAAAGGTCTGCTGGAAATATATCCAGTTCGAGAGTGAGGGGATGCGCCTGATCGTATTGATAGATCGCACCGCTGCAATCATCTCAGAGACCAAACGGATATCTACCACGGAGAAGCAACAACGACTGCCCTCACCAGTCATGCAACATGTGAAGGACATTCGCAAGTGGTTAATAATCTCATGGAAAGCAATGAATTAGAGTTTCTGCTGTCAAAAGGTCTTACACAATGCCCTAACCAGCGGCACAACCATTGAACTGGTTACTGGCCTCCAGGGATGCTATATTATGCAACTTTCAACCGATGCCGATGTCTCTCATATTTATCATGATAGCCTATGGATTTGGGTGCGTGCAGTGCTGGAAAACCTGCACATCCATGCACATAATGCATGAGCCCCACGAATCAGTACATGCAATTTCGCTGTCGCCCTTTTGGCACACCACCGCTTTGCCGTCCCTAACCTCCTTGAAAATTTTTGAATGCTACATGGAACACAAAATACAGCACCATTTCTGAAATTTTTTTATATTTTGCTTCGCCAAAAATCCTCAATTTTTCTCAATTACGTGTCATATGTCAACGAAGAACCCAACACACATTACAAACCGGTATTTCTGAAACAAAGTTGGTTTTCGGGGCATCTGAATCCTCTAAATTCATCTCCCTACCCACTCCGTTCCGGTCCCGACAAGTTTGCGGCACATGCCCTGTACCACTCCGTCGCATGCCTGTCGGCCGACGCCCCAGACGAGGTCGGCCAGTGGACGTTGTCTGCTCTGTCTTCCGGCCACAGCCGCCGGCCGTCCCGATCACAGCCAAGGTGACCCCCGGTGCCCCGGCGCGCTCTGCCGTCGTCAGATGGTGAATGCCATGTGAAGTGACATGAAGTCGGTGGGTGATGTAGGAGCCTTATGAACAGGCGTGTCAATGATGTCTATACCAGCTGTCAGTGGGCTGTGGCGAATTGCACGTCGTATGTCGCTAGAGTGCCGGGCGCTGTGTCGCGAGAACAGAAGCTACAGTGCCGCTCCTTTGTCAGTCAGTTGTTGTTAAACAACGTCCTGTGAAATGCTGACAGCTCACTGTCCGACCCCGATACCGCGCGGGCCTCACAAAGACCAATCTCTGGATGCCATCAGAGGCGGCTCTGATATCTGACTCTGAGCTGACGTATGCCAGATGACAGCGCGAGCCATTGTTCTCGACTCGGGACCGACGCCCGGGCCATGCAGCGCAGTAGTGACGTGTTGGTCACATGATGACGTACTGTCGGTTACTTCGGACGCGCTGTGGGAGGCACTCGGTCATTCTCTGGTCGACGGGCGCTTGAGACGGGTGGTCGCCCCCGGGCGGTCGCCCTTCGGGCGGGCCCGGCCTGCCCTGCCCTGCCCCACACGTCGGTGCTAAGGTACGCCTGGACTCTGGCGGACTCGCTATGTCGGTAGAGATATAGAGTGAGCTTGAGACTGTTGACCTGCCTATCAAAATGAAGCTATTGTATTAATACCTGTATCACGCTGCGCTATTAACGTCTTAAGCAGCATGGCCGCTGTTTGACTAATAGCTCAATATAGAAGTGCTGGCTTTGGAGGTGCGTGTCAAGAGAGGTGAGACCAGAGCTATGCAATTGGAAGCTGTGAGCTGGTTAATTAATTATAACCGGGGTTCACAAAATCGCAAACACTGAGGTCCTGTAGACTATTCACGTGCCTAATGGAAGTTTACCTCAGACGAAGTTGCGAACATGTCTGATAAAGCTCTTGGGGAGCAAAACTTCTCTATATTTCGGGAAAGAATAAGCTAGGCTTGTAAAATGCTAGGCTTTGGTGAAAATGCACTTCATCGTCAACATTTTGGCGAGCATTGGCTAGATTATTCACCGATTGGTCACTCAAAACTACACCATATTGCACCGCCGTTCTAATTGCCATGGCAAGGCTACCAAAATGCTCTGAAAGTTTTCTTTTGAACACAGGCCACGATATTTGCGCCAACACTCGACAAATGACGCATAACTGCCTTTCAAAGTGCGCAGAATAGTAGTGTTCTGGTCTGGGTCATCTGTGTCTGGATCATCTGAGACTGTGTCATCTGGGTCTGGATCAGCTGGGTCTGGGTCATCTGAGTTTGGATCATCTGGCTCGGATATACCTTCCTTAAGACACAGCCTCTTGCAAGGATCCTAACCTCATCAACAAGTCAGAGAAGTTTAGCATGGCGGCAGATGCATATAGAGGGTTGAGCGTGCCGCTCGTGTCCCCACACGACCTCACCGCTGCCACGCATCCGACCAGGGCCAATCGCAGTCAGACCTGGGCCAATCGCCAGCTGGCCCGCCCAGCCTAGCACCGACCGGCGCCCGCGTGGCGATTCTGACCCGGTCCCCACGGAGCCGGGGCGACCAACTCGGCCAGCGCTCCATCATGTGAGTAGTTGGGTCGACAGCTCCACAGCATGCATTCCACACTGCACACTCGCAGGCTGTGATGGAAATAGCCATAACAACCACAAGCCCGGGAAGACCTGGAACATTCTTTTTGCTGCTAAAGAAATCAGCTGGTTGACAAGACGCAAGTTATAGATGAATCCAATCAGACAGTTGCGAGTTCCATAAAATATAATTCCCAGTTATTGAGCCAACCTTTCACAAAGGAGCGGCTGGAAGCTAATATTGCAACCAGCTTCATGCATTGACCAGGCAAGCATGTCTACACGAATTGGACGAAACGCAGAACTTGGGGACTCCTGAGATTTACGTCACGAGACCAAATGATACAAATATCAAGGATATAGCCGATTTATCTAACTGATTTCTGTGTTTGATATCCAGAAAAACATCAACTCGAAAGGAATATGAAGGCTGCAAAGGACAATTCAGGGACTCGCTCATTCATTCCTTGAATATGATACACGCCGCGCATACAAACACCGAAATTCGGCACGCTCAACACGGATTTTGCATCCAAACGTAGCTCACGCGGACCAGACGGGGACCAGAGCAGACCGGGTCAGTACCTGGTGGCATACCCTTCCAGCAATTGACAGCGACCACTCGGCTGCATTCCGTGACTCCGGTACGACAGATCGCCTGCTTTCGCTGGGACGCACGCTATCGATCCGGTCTTCTAGCCCTCAGGAGCCGTAATTAACTCTCCAGCGGTACACCTCGCACACACCGAGAATACTCGGGGATGTGCTGCTCAGAACAGCACTGACGATTTTCAACACTTCAAAGTGAAGCTCGGTCGACGTTTTAGAAACTTGGAAACCTCTGGAAACGGTGACGATGCGAGGAAACGTTACTTCTACATTGCATCATCCAAGTCTCCGTGGAGAGGATCATGCAGAATGCATAGTGCGGAAAGTGATATGGATATTGTATTATGCTGGTGTACGAATGTCTGTTGCGCATCTGCTCCCATTATTGGCCACAAATCTATCCTTTCTTTGTAAATATCTGTGAGTTATACCCAGACTGTCCATAACATCCACTGCACGTGGAGGGCGTGTATTATGAAATAAATAGTCAGGGCGGTAGTTCGTGCAAAGGTATTCATACAGGCCGCTCGGAAAGATAAGCAGATTATGGAGGCATGGCCGTGAATTGCACATGCAACCTGGCCTTCCAAATCCACGACGGGACAGATAAAACGGTCTGGCCGCCGGGATAACCATTCGTTTAAAAAAAAACATTCGTACACCACAAGACACGTGTAACTTCGTGATACCCGCCATAGTGCCGCTGAGTCAGCTGACTTCATCGGACTTACTTGGTTAGGAACTAGTTAATTGCACTACAGTGTATCATCGGTAATTGCCACAGAACCGCGACGCCGCAAAGGTCGCACTTTCTGAGGAGCGAAACGAATGTTTTGATTTTGCCATTTTTCATCATTACAGGAATGATTCTAATGCTGAATTGTTCCTTGAATCCGAATTTTGGTATCACTTTTATTCGTTGAAGTATGTCGCATGCATGGCGTCTTGAGCTTATAAGGTTGTAGTCGCATTATTGACCCGCGCTGTCTCGGAGAGTCTCTCCCCTCCCCGAAGGCTTTCCGCGGATAGTGAGAAACGGCGTAAGACAGCGCGCCGAAATTTTGCATACCTGTTCCCAAATCAATTTGACATGTGTGAAGATTTTGAAGTCAGGTCTGCGATCAACGAGTTAGGCTAGGTCAAGTAAGTCACCGCCAAACATGTCTAACCAGTCGTCGCGCTTTCACGGGCAGATATTTGAATGAAGCTTTCAACATTTACTTATCTTTAGGGACGTAACAAAATGCGCTAGAGGATTTTTCCTAGTTTTTCACGACTTTTTTTTGTTTTGCATACTTGCCCATTAGGTTTAAAATCGTAGATTCTGGCTAAAGTGAGCACTTTGTATGAGGCTAAGCCCACTTAAAACATGGTCGCTTGGTGCACGCAACCCATTCGAAAAATAAACTCCCAAAAATGAAACTAATTTTCCAAATTGACACACTTTTATTTTGGGAGGAAACATTTTGAGGCCATGATCGATTTCGCCTATATTTTCCGATGACAAAAGTTGTGTTTTTAAAACCTTCCCCAAAATTAACTTCCCAGAGCTCAAAACACGACCTCGGTTGTGACAACATAAACCCCTAGTGAAGCCACTTTTTTTTGGGGGGATACAAATTATGGGGTGGTTTCCTGTCCTACTTGTCGAGCGCTTTCCAGTGACACCTCTGACGCTTAGTTTGGAGATTAGAGTGGGTATGGGGGACCCTTCCTCCCCCGAAACCGGAATGAAGGACGGAGATTCATTATTGAATTGCTTAGTGTGGTCAAACCGAACACTCATATCCGTAGGATGGACCAATCAATCTCAGCTTTTGAACATATTCGACTAATTCCTTTTAGAATAAGGGGGCCAGCCCTTCTTTTTCCTGCCCAGGTGATTACCCAGGTAATTAACCACATCAATGGAATCGTTTCATAAAAACATGCCGGCATTCTCGGAGGTGTCATATTCCAGATGTTGCACACAGTGAAAAGAAAAGCCAAACTGTTTCTCACATTGGTAATATAACGAATTGCGAACACAATGGTATCTCTATGCTTACTGTAAGTCTTGGACCTGAACACGCTGCGAACACGGACGGATCCACATTGTGGATTTTGAAAGGTGAAATTCCGACAAACTCGTCAAATTTCCCGCAAAATTTTCTTAAATCGTGTCCGCTACACACAGCAAGACTACGACATTTTCTTGAGCGGGGACGGAGTGCCATCCACCGACACATCAATGCAAATATTTGGGAGAGTAGGGGTGGGGTGGGGGAGGGGTATGGGCGGACTAACTCCAACTCTTTGATCCACACTCGATTCCTGAGCAGCATAGGCTCCCGTGGTTCATTCTCAGCGTTCCGGAGGTTCACCGGTGCCGCCCGCCGGCACGGCTGGCCAGCCAGCCACGAACCAGCCGGTCATGTTCCGTATCGACCGCCACTGCCTGCTGCGCTTAGGAGGTGAGCAACAGCCAACAGGCAGCCTTCGAAAAGAAACATTTTTTTCGCGCCATCTTCGAACCAGACAATAAGGAGGCTGACTGATGCACAACTGATATATATTACAGAACGTAACAATGTTTACGTTCTGCTCGTCTACAGAACACACTGCTATCTGCAATACCAACCGAGGCAAAGCTGAACTGCTGCAGAACGTCGACGACATGCACTGCGAACGAGTGACGGAGCTGTCGGAGGTACTCGTGGCAACTCATGGCACACGGTCTGCCAATACGGCGAAGGCTACCACGTCGTCTACGCCAGAAATGGCAGTACCACATCCGTCAGAGTTACAGCATGAGTGTCACACGCTCCCGAACACTCCCGCTCTCATTCCCCACCAGATTCCGAGTTGGAACACATCCGTGTGTGAGCTGATGTGTTCCAGTGCTCCAGCTCGAAAATGTTTCACTCAGGAATATTCTTGTTTGTGGCCACAAGCAACCCAGAGTGCAAAGCAACGCTGAACAATAACACCAGCTGCGACTTGGATGTCCATAATCTAACGACAGATTCCCGAATGTATTATAAAAGAGCCCTAGGTGCTGTGTTTGTTACCCTTTATGTGCTTGACCATATGTAACAATCCACTGGATTGGACTCACGCCGATATGGTGGATTCCATAGGGCCGCAGCTCCTCCGCAAACACTCGCAATGATGGGGAAAATTCAGTACCACGAATATTTTCTGTCGATTTAAGGCATATATTCGCTCACAAGAATTAGAGATGCAATATGATGAAACAAGTCTGCCTTCAAAATGCATGTCAGATGTGTTTGCACGAACCCACGTGGATAGCACAGGAGTTACCGTTGGACCCAAAGCGGAAGCAAAACAAATCACGCACCCGACGACGATAACCGGTAGCATGAACAACTTTGCCTGCGTTTGTGAAGTTCATCTTTTTATCATTACTGAATCCTGTGATGCATGGACAAAGGCCAACCTCTGTCAGGATTGCGTTTTTGTTAGATACGTGACATTCTGATAATGGGCACACCGAGGTCACTGAGGAGGTTCACTGCATAAAAGGCATCCTTCAGCCTGAGTGGAGGAGACACGCGCTGAGAGGAAATCTGTCGCCAGAAAACACTCCGCATTGCCGTGGAAAAGTCGGGTTGCCATCAGCCGTTGTTAACAAGTAAGACAAGAAGGAGGGCCTCATAGAAGTAATCAAGGTGTTAGTCTCGTCGCTTCAGTCTAAGTGTCACATCGATAAACGCTGAGCAAATGACCAACGCATCGTGAACGTACTTACACAATTCAAAACGTGGCATACCTACTGCCTCTAATGCATACTGCTCACTCTTGCTGGCTTCGCTAAGTTCATCAATAAGTTCGTAGACGTGTTTATCTTCGCTACGAGCAAAGCCGAAGGCCAAGCAAGCCCTTTCTCTGGAGAAGCGTTAACGTTTCATGTTGAATACTACAGTTGTTTACACTCTACGGCAACGCTTCAAAAGCTTCATCTTCTAGAACATAAAATGCAGACGAGTGAATTTGATAAGCAGCTACTGAAGCCCGAAGGTGTAAGCCCGAATTTTATAAGCAGTGGTGTAGACAATTATACCTTTACTAGAATGTACCTGTCAATTTATATGCCTCTTGTTCTTGTACCTTTGTTTTTGTATGTATCCTTTAAAAACAATATTCCTTGAAATGAAGATTGCATCCCTTTGCAAGGGCCAGGCGGAAACTTGAAGTGGTGTCGTCGCTCAACGTACCTCGGGGTTTCTGCCAACCATTTCCAATCCATGGTG
Organism: Imbricaverruca yamaguchii; assembly: GCA_034440575.1. Taxonomy (NCBI): domain Eukaryota; kingdom Metazoa; phylum Arthropoda; class Thecostraca; family Neoverrucidae; genus Imbricaverruca; species Imbricaverruca yamaguchii. The sequence continues at coordinate 519,152 of JAOTOL010001304.1, forward strand.
GAACATCCCAGGCGGCAGAAAAAGTTTCAACTGTATCAAATACTTCAAAGCTACTCGCGAATACTTTCTTTAAGCTACTCCCAGAACGTTCTGTTGTGATCCTGGAACTCAATGTTTTAGTCAGTTGAGCTCAGGGGAATAATGTAGAGGCAACTAAAAGATATAACCACGATATCCTTATGAACGTTAGGTGAAAGTGTGTAGGGCTATGGAAGGGCCACATCCTACCACACATACTGAAATAAGGTGTGGAAGAATCACACCTAGCTGACCACCTTCGGGAGGTAAGTCTCAAATGGTTCGAGAGATGCCGCAGGAGCATCCCACCCTCACGCTCGGTCTACGGCCAAGCGCTGTCACCATCCACACGTATACTTTCCAACGTGGCATAGCCTGAAGGTGTGATTAGTGTCGAGCGCAAGCTAATGACGTTTCTGGGTGAACGCCTCGTAAGGATGTCGAACGAACTATGCTCCCATGTGTGAATGTAATTGTACTCGGCCCCATCAATGGCCAGGAGACACGGTGTAAATTATTATACCACGGAAGGCACGCTGTTCTACCGGGCTGCTTGACGACGACGAGGAAGCTGACACAAGGCTGTTCCATCACGCGGCTTCTGTAGGACCCGACAGCATACTGGCGAGGACATTTGGCGCAGGTGTGGCCATGTTTGCTGCTTTCGGCAGTCGGTACCTGGACGAACGTAGTCGGCTATATCTCAGACTAGGAAAGGAAAAAGGCTCTGCATGTTATGGTACTCCAGGAATAGCTCGATAAGGAAGGCATGTGGAGTGCCGAAGAGACCAAGCCTCGAGTGAAGTATTCTCAGGATTACCTCCGATAGTGGCGAGCTTTCACATTTCCACTCGATCGGAAAGAAATCTCTCCTCACCGCTTTTCAGCGCATGCGGCGTGGCATGACCCATTGTTGTCACCAAAGAAAGACTTTGACCACTGCTTCGCTGCACATGTGCACATGTGCACGGCCTATGCACGGCACATGTGCCGTCCATTTCAAACACAGAGGATTTCTGCGGGCTACCCTTGAACAGCTGCTGCTGGCAAACACGATGTGAAAAACTTCTGAAGTTGGCTACAAGTGGCGTCTGACCAGCAGAGACATCGGAGAGTTCGTCGTAGCCTACCATAACAGCTATCAGCTGCACTAGCAGAGATAAAAGCTGCTTGGGACACTGCCCTTTGCTTCACAGAAATCCCTTCTGTGTAGTCAGCAAGTCCGTTTTGTACTTGCATTTGGATGCTGGATCATATCAGGCGATCAGGTGGCCTGTCCGATGACTTAGAGACTGGTATATCATTGCAACGTGGCACCACGAGACCATTACGGACCCGATCACTGATGACACAGGGCGCATCATAAGATTATTACGGACCCGATCACTGATGACACAGGGCGCATCATAAGATTATTACGGACCCGATTATTTATCCCGGTCCCGATTCTGATGTCACAGGGCGCATCATAAGATTATTACGGACCCGATCACTGATGACACAGGGCGCATCATAAGATTATTACGGACCCGATCACTGATGACACAGGGCGCATCATAAGATTATTACGGACCCGATCACTGATGACACAAGGTGCATCATAAGATTATTACGGACCCGATCACTGATGCCACAGGGCGCATCATAGGATTATTACGGACCCGATCACTGATGACATAGGGCGCATCATAAGATTATTACGGACTGGATCACTGATGACACAAGGCGCATCATAAGATTATTACGGACCCGATCAGTGATGACACAGGGCGCATCATTGCCACAAGAGCATTACGGACCCAAGCACTGATGATAACTGGCGCATTATAAGACCATTACGAGCACGAGCACTGATGACACCAGACGTGCTGTGACTTTCGTATATTGCTTCTGAGAAAAACCAGCTTGAATGCATTTTTTCCAACAAACTGGGCGCCATTTTAATCGGAACTAAATGTCCCAACTCATACACAAAATACGATTGGACACCCCACAATGTCATTACTCGATGCAGGTTAAGCAATGCACAAATAATTTTTCGCAAGCAAAAATTAGTGTCATAAACATTGAGGCTTTGGTATAATGAACAACGGAATATTGAATTTGTTGAGAAAAACTTCTCTAACTGTGCGATCCAGCACTGCATCGGCAACACGCTTCGGCAATTGTATGCAAATCGGTCAGTGCTCAAACCGACATCAAATATTCAACTGCAGTCTGCACTTGCGCCGTGATCGCAACTCCAGCCCGACTTCGACATCCATCAACTCTGATGCAGTCGGATTATCATAAAACAGGTCTCATATTCGGAATCGGCACTGATGCCCGCATCAAATGGCATTCACGCCGAACATCAATTGAAAGCCGTCCGCAGAATGTACGATAACGGCTCGTGGCCGTACAGCCTACAAGTTCGCTCTTCCGTTAACGATTATGGTTAGTTGTTAGGCTCCATAGCAGACCAACTTAAATGGCTGTCGTTTTGTCGCGTCACCGTTCGGCATGCCACCCCGCCACTGACCTTTTTGTGCAGCTGCTGCTTGACCCTGTACTCGTGCTGGGCGACTGCCTTGCGGATCCAGTAGGGCACGTTGGGCACCACCTGGGTGAGCATCAGCTTGAGGGCCAGCAGCGTGTGCTCCAGCAGCACGAACACCACCACCCACTCGACCGAGCTGAGCCCGGGCGCCATCTGACGCAGCGTCGGCGACATGCACAGCAGCGCGCAGTTGGTGAACACCGAGACGAAGCCGAGCACCTCGAACGCCGGCTGCGGACGGACCAAGCGACAGCGTGAGACACTTCGGACGCCGGCTGGGGGCGGACCAAGCGACAGCGTGAGACACTTCGGACACCGGCTGGGGGCGGACAGGATGAAACACTTCGACGCCGGCTGGGGCGGACTAAGAGACGGGATGAGACACTTCGGACGCCGGCTGGGGTGGACCGGATGAAACACTTCGGACGCCGGCTGGGGGCGGACCAAGCGACAGCGTGAGACACTTCGGACACCGGCTGGGGGCGGACCAAGAGACAGGAGACACTTCGGACGCCGGCTGCGGACGCCGGCTGGGGCGGACCAAGAGACGGGGTGAGACACTTCGGACGCCGGCTGGGGGCGGACCAAGAGACGGGATGAGACACTTCGGACGCCGGCTGGGGGGGACCAAGAGAAGGATGAAACACTTCGGACGCCGGCTGGGGGCAGACTAAGAGACGGGATGAAACACTTCGGACGCCGGCTGGGGGCGGACCAAGAGACGGGATGAGACACTTCGGACGCCGGCTGGGGGCGGACCAAGAGACAGGATGAGACACTTCGGACGCCGGCTGGGGGCGGACCAAGCGACAGCGTGAGACACTTCGGACGCCGGCTGGGGGCGGACCAAGAGACGGGATGAGACACTTCGGACGCCGGCTGGGGGCGGACCAAGAGACAGGATGAGACACTTCGGACGCCGGCTGGAGGTAAACAAATGCAGAGGGGCATGGTGAGACACCACCTGCGCCAGTCGGAGGACGACGGAAAGCGACGGAATGAGACGTCTCGTGCGCAGGCTGGGAGAAGAATACGAAGAGAGACGGGCGTAAAGCACCTCACACGCTGGCTGAAGCAGACAGCAAAGAGGAGCATGGTGAGATACCTTGGTAGCTTGCGGGCAAACGCAGAAATAGCACCCAACATGTGCATAGCTGTCGATCACTAACGCCATGCTGAGCCTGAGCGTGCATCGGACTTCTAAACGAGCCGATTGGCTCCAGTTAATTCAGCTCGAAAGTCACACGGCACAATAAGGATGGGGTACCTGTGAACATCTGAACCAGATAGGTCAATTCGTGAGTCCCACGCCACAATAAGGATGGAGATCACTGTCAACATCTGACCCAGATACCCAGATAGGTCAACTCGTGAGTTCCCACGCCACAATAAGGGTCATGGTCAACCCATCACTCCCGATCAGGTACGGCCAAATACAACACTGAGCTTCGAGCAACGTACCGATGTAGAGAACATCCCTTTGCTTCGCCACAGAACAAAATGAGCATTGAGCCGGCGAGTCACGCCAAATACCACCCACCACCTTCACATCAACCAGGTCGTGATGTGATGCTGAAATATAAAGTTGTTTGATACCACAGACCTGCAGCCCGTTAACACCTCCACGGTATAGTTGGCTAGTCTATGAGCCTCTAGGGTAGCAGGTACTTGGTCGTTAAAAAGTCTGATCTCGGACATACCTCTACCAGCCAGTGCAGGGATGTAAACACCGGCGAGTGCCGGATCTCTCCCGCCGCTGACACAAATGAAAGAGGTTAATGTATGGCCTACCACCAAAATAGAGTACACTTACAAATCGGTGTTCTTCCTGACTTGACAGTAAGAAATGGGAAGACATTTCCCATGATTCACCAGTGCCCCGGAGATGGCAGCAGCTATGGAATGTTCGCCGTGTCCATGATAATGGCCAGGCGACTAGAGTTCGCGGTAATGGGCATACGAGTGACCCGGCTTTGGACAGGTCACTATGGGGCAGAAGGACAATGGGCTATTTTGCCACTCATTTAGCTGTTAGGTGATATAGCGTCGCCAACCTCTCACGTCGATTGGTCGCGGATGGACTCGGTAATCCCGTCAGTAGCGGAATTAAAACCAACAATATTGTGGTCAAGGGTCTAACACCCCACCGACTGAGCATCCGCGGCCCCATTAGGGGGCACACGGCACGATATGTCACAGGTATACCGTGATGCGTAACGTGATGCGTCAGGCACAACTTTCGCTGTTCGGGCTGTAGTACCGGGATAAGCGACACCGTGTTTGTACACGATTGACGGTGAACCTCACTTAATGCGCGTGATTTATGACTGTCCAACACGTGCACTGAAGGCTGAAAGCACTTGTCACCGGTTTGCCAATATGGAACACTGCCAAAGTATACGCCAGCAGTGCCCTGCTGCCGCCCCACCGCTTCTCTTCCCAACATCTTGAATAAACCATTGAGCAGGTTGCCTTTATCTTCACGCCACATATTTACCCTATATTTTTACCGTGAGTTTTAATTTGACTAGCACTTGGCTCTCCTATTACGAGACAATGCCAACGACACTCCGACTTCCTCCCACCACTCACGAGCGTGCAGGGTCTGAGGACCGCTCCCGGTGGCAGGCACTGACCATCCAGGCGCCGATGTTGCGAACGCTCTTGGCCGGCGGACGCTGGTACACCTTGCACAGCTTGAAGGCGTCGGCGCGGATCTCGAGCAGGTTGTTGAACACGGCCCAGAAGGCGGCCATCGGGAACACGGACGAGAAGAGGAACGCGTAGCCGAACTGCACGAACATCTCCAGGTAGTCGTCCGGCGAGTCCTGTCCAACACCACCGTACGCCTTAGCGGATACACACAGCCGATGGGCTCGGCATCCAGCGGAGGGCGCCGCTAGTGGTGAGGAAAAGACGCAGGCTATGCAGCTCCTGTGCTGCAACCACACGACCCTCCATCACAACAGTAAGCGCGTCGTAGCGCGGCACGCACAAGGTCGCCACAAAGCACTCCCTGGAATATAAAATGCGAATACTTCAAAATTAAGTGATGAAAGCTAGTAAAAACAAAATATATAGAACAGGCCTACGCACAGCCGATGAATGAGTGAGCGAAGTGCAAGTTAAAACGTTGTAATGTAATAACACCGGCCTCAAAGCTTCACAAACCAAACGCTCGGGTCGGATCGGGTCATGTCGCTCCTGTTAACTTTTGCATATGTAAAGCGGGTACCTATTTCTGGATCCGCACCCGCTGGTGCTTACTTTGTTTTCAGTACACCCATGGGAGCAAATACGCTCCAACCTTCACCGTCTCTCGCAATAATCCTAGTTTTACTGCGTACGGTAACCGTATGCTTAACTGTACAATGGACCATGGTCTTCTGTAAGTATGACGGGAGGTGACTTCTACGATAGATTCAGCTGCTTGGGGTATTCAGTGTTGTCAAACTCGCAATGCGGTTTTTCTCTTCGTGGGAAAAAGTACCCAAGCGATAGGTCACGTCCACGCCCGAAGTCAATGGCGCAGCCTGACTCACACTGTTGAGGCACAAGGCATCGAACCACAGTGGACAACGCAGTCCCCATTAGGTTCTTCTACGACGCTGATTAGATTGTGGCTTTACGACGCACTCAGCAGCTGAGGCCCTATGGCGTCGCCTGTCTCCCACCCTGGCAGGAAGGGCGGGCATCGCCGGTAACAGAACTCCGCACATCTGGCGCGCTTTCTTCTCCGACGCATCCGACTGCTGTCACGTGGCGTCTCTAAGCTCTCACGTCGACTGGTCGCGGATGGTCTCGGTAATTCGTCCGGAACTGAACGGAATCGAAGGATTCATTCGATTCGTAGGAATCGAACTGACTAGTTCGCGATCAGAAGTACTGCGACTTACCCATTGAGGTAACTGAGTCTTTTTCCCTGGTTTTCTCTGCTACGTCTTAAATTGCTGGTGGATCCCTGATAAAGCAGCAGGAATTCCAAGTGAAAAATATTCATTGCTTTTTTGTTTGGAATCATGAGTGCGTTCATCGCACAAAAAGGCATACTGATATAAACTGTACGCGCCAACGAAACAGGCGTCAACACCCCCAAATAATGATCTCAAGTACTTCCGAAACCTGCGACGTATCTTTGCTTTAAGGGCAACCATTTCTGGAACACCCATTAAACACTCAGTTCTAAATCTCTGTTTTGTCCGCTTCACCTCTGTTAACAGCTGTTTTATCTCTGCATGTTTTCATTGAACACAATTGCAATTTGTTGGCAATATCATCTTCACGTCGGTAGTATTAATTACCTTGTTTTAGTGTGAGGGAGAATACAATGGTGACCAACATTACATATTCACTAGCAATAACCGACATTCAAATCCAAATCAACCCATTTACACTGCATTGCATAACTATCCTCAACCAACCCCGATACGAAACATTATATCTGGTATCCAGGCGGGGTCCTTGACACCCGATGTAAAACAGTTTAGCTACCATCCGGGTGGGGTCCCTGCCTTTAATGTCTGGTCAACCATCGCTCGATACGAAAGATTCTAGCCTCCGGGTGGGGAACCTGCCTGTAGCGTCTAGTTATTGGTTTTACAACACGTCGACCGTTGAGTCATGTAGCGTCGCCAATCTCTTACATCGATTGGTCGCGGGCGAAGAGTAGCGACAGGTGAGACTCGAACCCACAACCTTTCGACTGTGAGACGAGCAACTTACCCCTAAACTACTCGTCCCCTTCAATGTTTGGTTAATGATCGATCGCTGAAGTTTACCAGATTCGACAAGGCTATGAGCATGTAGATGTAAAAATGGCTACGCAGCTTGGTAAAAAATGGCTACGCAACCTACAGATGCAGCAGCTTGCCTACAATCACCTGACCGTGTCTCAATTCAGTGGCATTAAAAAGTGTTAGGGTTTCTAGAATCAAGGCGACCCAATGTGGGTGGCTTCTTACCCTGCCAAACTAGGCGCTGATACACTATTCCCCAGCACTATAGTCCTAAGTCGGTCAAAGAATGTGGCGGAAATGTCTCATCTTTCACTATCATCCGGTATAGCCTATCATCGACGCACGTAACTAATTACTGCTCACATCTGTAAAAACGAGGACATTATTGTCGACGATTCTGTACATTGGTCCATTATCACACGTGACGATCCGGCAGGAGTGCCCCATCAAACCTAGCGATGGCAAGCACGTGGTTGCGCTTTCGTTTTCTAGTGCCGGATTTCCAAACAGTCAGCTACAAGGCAAGCTCCGATGTTGATTCCATGGCATACCGCTACTAGACCGCGCCCCCACCGCGGAACCGACATCAAACCGACTTCATGTCAGCTTATGGCCTTTCCTGAAACCCACATCAAGATCGAATAACTATAAAATATGCTGCAGCAATTAATAAAACTGGGAATACGACTATTCCCGAGAAATTGATTGCAAACTGCTTTCCGGCCACGGTCCTATCGGGGACGGAAATAGCCACAGGTGATCAAAGAACTGGTCAACATCGCGGAGAAACGCCTTATAAGCGGCCCCTGAATATTAAGCAGCGGCCCCAGCACGCCACGGCTCATCACACGCAAAAACCGGCGCCGTGTACCACCCATTCACGAATACGTCGCCGCAAAAACGTCCGCGGGCCGGCGGCGGGGTTGGTTTTCCTCCTGCCGGCACCGGCACCGAGCCGGACGACCTCCACCGCCGACCTGTGTCACGATCACCGGCCTTCAGCCGACCGTAATTGACGGTGGCGGCCCGTTAGCCTAACAAGCGTGCTCGCAGACGGCCATCAGTGTCACACCGCCGGCCGACAGACCGACAATCGATGTCCGCCAAAAATCGCTGCACAGCCGCGGTGGTTATCGGTGGCACGTCGTCATCGTGGCGATCGACACCTGGCTAACTCCGACATGGCTATTGGGGAACACGTCAAGACGGCTCGGTCGTGAGTTCCTGGCTAAATTTTAGAAGGCATTCGTGTACGTTTTGTATTGTGCCATGTGGTGCTTATGCCATATTTTCGATAGTGTATTTCATAGCGTACTTTATGTTGTACTTTTTAAAACTTAGTTATGCTATATTATATTTGGTCGTGATTCAATGTATTTTATAGATGCATGCCTATATGACTCTTCGGTGTGACAACTAGTCACGTGCTTACGAACACGTGCAGGCCTTTACCAGCCTACTGGACCTTGTAAGCGCTTATTTACCCCTACCGAATATTGAATACCATGCTTACTAAATACTGAATCGATGTCTCTTCCAATGGAGTTTGACATCCTGCATCTATATGCATGCTTTGACGGTCTACATTCCTGGTTTATAACAGTGCCATGCTGACTTACAATTTGGAGAGGGAGGGAGGGAATCCGGCGATCCGGCGCCCAAGGAGGAATAATTATTGAACTTATTTTCTAAGGGAAAAAGGAACATTTTCGAACTAAAGTGACTGAAATCTAGTGACATATAAATGTGTGCATGGCCACTTCGCAAATGTCCACCCCACTCTTGAGCAATTCATTGTTACGTCCCTGCCATCAGTGCACAGCATTAAATTAAGAATCGCGTCCCACCATTCGTCGCTGCCGCATAACTATAACAAAACAAAACCTCATGGATGCCAGTGGCCCACATACCAGAGAACGATAGTAATTTCATTGCCATGTCAGAATGGCAATGAAAAGCCCGACTTACCGGATACGGCTCGAGCTGCAACTGCTCGTTGACCTCCAGCACGCGCGGATCGTCTGCCTCCAGCATCTTGACGCGTACCCTGGCATCTTCCGCGTCCACAGAGTCCAGCACCCGGCTCTCGAACAGCTTACGGGTCAGCTTGTGCTCCTTCAGTTTCGTCACCACCTTCTCCTGCACCTGTGAGCCGCAGCACGCAGGTCATTACCTTCTGCCGAGTGGGCGGCGCTTGGAACAACCTGAAATTTCCTGGCTGTGACGGAAGGTCACCAACACCTGCGCCAACACAGCAGCTATTCCGTCCTGCCCAAGTGTGATGTTGATCCCCCCGCGCGCCCGGCGACGCCGCGGTACACTCAATCCCGTGACCACTGCCACACCTCTTTGACGGAGAGTCGACAAGATGTCAAGTCATGCATCTCAATCAGTGGAAGATCACACGAGCCAGAAGTGCTCCACCAACATGTAGAACAGTAACAGAGAGTCGACCATGCGGTACATCATGCATCCCCATCAGTGGGAGAACACACGGGCCAGACATACACCGTTAGAATGCAGAACAGTGCGGTACTTCTCATTATGCATGCAGTTATGCATGCAATTTGCATAGCTAAGCCGCATCAGCATGCTATGCAAACGCCACCACGTGGATGACAGGGGGATCGTGTGCACCAAGTGAATGGCATGGGGATCGTGTGAAGCAGTGCTAAAAGCACGCTAGTTCTGAAACAGGGCTTGCATTATGCGTGCAAAGCAAAAACGAGAGCAGTAAGTAAGATGTCAAAATTCGTTTTATTAAACTTCATCCAAATTTCATTAGATAACAATGCAATACTTCTCGACATCTCTTGTGTCTAGAGGTAATTGTATAACAAGGTGCACAATAGGAATTCACAGCATCTGGAACTGTGTCATTAGGTGTGGATACTGCACTGTCCATAGTAGTGTGTGCACGGCAGTTCTGAAGCTACAAACACAATGTTTTAAACCGAAGGGCAGACTGCCTTAACGTACCTCTACACGCAGGATGCTAAAATTTAGTGGAGGGATGTCGTCCCATCATCTTAGTGACCTTCATAAACATGGCATTCCGAATAAGAATTCAAAATATAAAAAATCGCCTTTTAAGATACTAATAACAAATATGTTTCAGTTCATGATCATATCCCCGTCATCATTGAGCTTGGCGCACGCCCTAAAAGGTGAGTGATTAGCCATTCACAGATGCAATCTTCCATGGAAAAGACAAGGACGCTGAATTCCAGAACTGTTCGGCCGAAACTCTACTTAGTTTTCATGAAATGCCACCCTCCAGCCCTCTTGCAATCCCAAATGTGCTGAAATGCTGCCCCCAGCCCATTTCCAGCCATCAGCTGCATGCGTGATCACCATGCACGCTGCATGCCTGATTCTGCGCCTGGCGACGTCGGCTATCTGAACTCCATGCCCTAAATATACTATGCCGTGCATGTGATGAAACTGATAATAATAGGGAATGTTGAAGGAATGTGTGAAGAAAAAAATCAGATTAAATGATACATGGGAAAGGATACCTAAGGTAAATATAACATGGGCATTAAAGCGCTGGTTTGATCGTATTTACATAATTCCATTTCATATATTTGATGTTTTGACAAGAAACAGGATAAGCTGAGTATAAGCCTCTAAAAACCTGAAACATATGGTACACAACGTTTTATGACACACAAGTGGACGACTTGGCACATGTTGTTCGATTAATCGTAGTGATTTACGAAGTTTTCGCTCTTCATGTAGCAATTGCCGTTTCAATAAATTGGCGTGTAGCGCGGAACCGGCAATTTTTAGATCTCTGGATGTCGATTAAGTATCCAGTAAGTGGCACGTTCCACCCATTTCCACGAACAACCTGCCACTATAGTAGGGTAGGATTGACAGTAACGGGAAATCGGGTGGGGTAGGACTGACATTGTTGGGAACAGCTTGGAGTAAAATTGGCATTGCCAGATACAATCTGAGATAATATTTACGTGGCCGGGAACGGTCCGGGGTAAGATTGACAATTCTTAGGACCACACGTTGTTAGATTGACATTTCCGGGAACCGTCTTGGAAGGATCGACACCATCGGGAACAGTCTGGGGTAGGATCAGCATTAACAGGGACCCTCTGGGATAAGATTGACATTGACGGGAGCCGTCTTGCAAAGACTGACGCCACTACGAAATCTGGGGTATGACTGACATTACCAGGGAGCGTTTGGAGTACGATTGGCATTGTGGGGACCGTCTGTGATAATATTAGCATTGTCAGAGATCGGCTGGGCCGGTATTGGCATTGCCAGGGCTCGCTTGAAACAGGATTGATATTCCCGGGACCTAAATCACTGCCGCGGTCTGGCTAGAGCGCCACCGGCCTGGGGGTCTACCATCCGCAGTCTACCTTGGAGTACGTCTTCCTGATCACCAGCGGTAGCAGCGCCTCCTGGAAGTTGTTGATGAGCTGCTGGATGATCAGCATCACCGCCAGTTGCTGAAACATACAGTGACCTTATAAAGCGGCATCAAGCAGCCGAACAATACCGCTTGTTTTCGTCACTTCCCAAGCACAGCTAAAGGCTTGGAAAATATGGCATAGGTGCTTAGTTGTGTTATAAACAAGCAGCAGTCTCTTCAATCTGTAGAAAACGTCAACACCGGACTCCTGGTAGCTAATATTCTATGAAGATCAGCCAGAAAACAAGGACTTGTCATAATGACACGCTAAGCATTATTTAACTCACTTGCCATTTATGATGAGCATGACCCATGCCAGATCGTTATTGACATACGTAAGACCTACACTTCAGTGAGCTTTTGTCCTCACTCAAATGCACACAGTCGACTACAATGGTGCGAGCCAAGGTGTGCCACATGGAACTCTGGAACACCCCAAAGGGCTTCATTATGATAACTCCACCATTGATTGTTCGAGAAGCAATGCCCATCGCCGCAGTGTTTTACACGACATACGTCTCGTCCCACTTGACATCTGCTGTCGCAAGATTTGGCTATTGCATCGTCTAGCAATGTCGATACCTGAGACGCACTGCACGTGTATGGCCAACTCACCCCTCTCAACATCTCCAAGTCTTGGATGTAGAACGCAATGTAGAAAAGCGACATGAAGCTGTTGACAAACTCGAACAGCGCCAGTTTGATGACGCGATAGTAGTCGAACTGCTTCTGGGTCCGGTGGTTCTCTACAAACACACCGCATCGTTAACACTGGCTCCAGCTGAAAGAATAGGCGTCTGCAATTACATTACAGCTAGTTAGTTATTGTGGTTTAGGGGCGCATCGACTGCATACGAGCATCGACTCGTATGTCATATAGCGCCCATACACAACCGCACTGCAGGCAAACGCACATGCGATGACACAAATAACGTCTTCTTTCACCCACAGGCAGCGCAGACACCGTAACCGTGTCAGATTTGAACCAGTTCACTCACGGAAGCCTACTATTTACGAAACATCGACTCAGTAAAAAAAAACTTTCGCATTCTCAGGAGGCGTGTAAGACGAGTGCATTGTATTACGTAAGGTAGCTAACCCGAATGCGCCGTTGGTGTGTCAGCAGCTAACGCACCAAGGGCCATTCATACCACGAACACGACAGCCACTGCCGAAAACAAAACAGCAGATGCCAGCGAGAAGCCGTGCCTCACATGCACGTGTGTAAAGCCACAGAGCCGCCAAAAGTGGCGACGAGTTGTGCACCGAGCATGCAAACATCACCACACACTGACCGCCGCCGACGCTCAGTCTTCGTGTTCAGTCCCACGCCGCTACAAAACAGCCCCGCGATACACAGACCAACAGTCCCGCCACTGGCAACACTGACCGACCACCAACTCACCACACACCGTCCAGGCTCCCTCCTGAAGTAGGAAGGTCACCTCAAGAGCACGCCTACAACTGGTGCAGAACGCTCCGCTCTGGACTTTGCTGACATTGGGGGGGGGGGGCAGTCGTGAGGGAGAGGGACTAGGGGGCGGTTGTCAACACTTCTCCAGGCTCAACGGAGGTAAAATTGTCCTGTGTCGCCGTATCGAAAGAAAAGAAATGAAACTTTTGTTTTTACACCGGCACACTACCACGATTCTGAGCACACCTGGCGGTCATTTGAAACGGGGACGACCTGTAGGATCCAAGATTGTTCAAGGCCCAGATGAACTGTGCATGCGCCCTCACCCCACCCCGAGAACTCTGAACGGGCTTAGACGGGGACGATCTGCAGGACCAGATTGTTCAGGACGCACAAACTGTTAGCTGTTATCTAGTGCCCAATAATGTACCCACCAAGGAACTGATGAATGCCTTGGTGATTGTCACACGTGAAGGCTTTGTGGCGGCGATATAATGATGGTCGGAGGGCTGACGATGGAAATGCAAGCTGCCGGTGGATTAACGAGCATGCTTCAGACGAAAAGAAACAATGGGAGGGAGGTGGGACTCAGCAATATTGAAAGGCGCAGATCCTCATTCACATATATGCAATTCTGGTTCAGGGCTTTTCCTGGAACCAGTATACTACTTCGGCTGGCTACCTATCCGAGACCAGTGCAGTATTAATGGTCAGATGCATATACCCATTTACTACATACATTCACTCTGTACGTCAAGAACATGTCACGAAATCCATTGCACATGGAAGCATGTGCAAGGAACGCATTGGGCGAACAGAACCAGCCCGACAAATTGCACGCAGTTGAAAGCAATCATGTGACGGGTGACCGGCCCGGTGACGACCCAAGAGGGTAAGGTCCACCCAGAGGCACGCGCATGCTGTCCGGCCCTATGCCTAGCTACACCTATCTGACCGATTACTGCAGTCAGGCAGTAACCGGTAACTGGGCATTACATCCGGGCTGCCAAACAAGCTCGAAACACCGCCGAAATCACCCCCGACCAGCATCCAATGCACTCACCAAATCAGTCCCGCGAGCATCCAACGCGTCCAACAGTCAACACCAACATCCATAACTACTGTAACGATGTTTACTTCGGACCCCTCTTTCGAAATGCATGTGGCTCCCGTGTGTCCATACTAGCCGAGTCCTGTCATGAACGCCCCGAGCGGAAATCGTCGCCCGCCCGTCGACGCCGACGTCAGCACTGGCGCCCCGACAGCGGCTGTCGCGGGGTGCGCTGCGCTAGTCAGATCCGGCACACTGCGTGCCGACGGCCGCCGGTAGATGCTGTGTCACTGCGCCAGATACAGCCGGTGGTGGTCGTGGATTGGAGTTTAGGGGAGCGTTGACATCCAGATACAGCCGGGTGTTATTAGTGTGACAACGTGTCACCGTTGTACCACGCGGCACGTGTAGGGCAGGAGACTGGGCTGGAGTGCGATGACCGGACCTTTCCCCTCGCGGCGCGGTGCAATATGGGACACCGGCCAATGACAGGGCGACGACGTTAATGCCCCTCCCTCGTGAGTGCTGGTACCCCTCTCGCACGCGAGGCTCGACCCTGGACGCGACTGGATGGAGACTGTGAGATGTAACCGAGCGGATGAAGGTGTAGCAGATGTGCAGACGTTGGGACAGTTGGTGTCACTAATTAACTGTTGAAACAATTGGACACCGTTCGCTGCATTGGTTAACTAATCAGCCCAGTGAATACAACGGCATTAAACGCTGATGGTTTGAAGAACAGCTCTTGGATTTAAAAACTTGGGGGTTTGGAGAAGCTATTGGATTTCAGAACCAGCTACCATACAAGCGAATCAAACCTTAGACTAGCAGAGTCACATGAAGAGAACTTGCCTACACTACCCAACCCAACCAATGCCAAGGAGGAAAACCTAATAGTAATCCAAAATTTCGTTCGAGACAGACACGAAATTCTGCTACATAAGGAAGGGGTGGAAGACAAACAAATAATCTCGAGGAATTCCCGGTCCAAATCTTCTGGACAACCAAGCAACCCCCCCCCCCAACATAGCGTGCAGAGCGGCCGGCAGCCTACCCCACCGCTCGGTACTAACCCCACTCGGTGAGGACCGTGGTGAGTTTGTTGTAGTACTTGTTCATGAACAGCACGGCCACCGAGTAGACGATCGAGGGCAACATGATGAGCACGGCGGCCAGGTTTCCGCCGTACTGGTCGCGGTGTAGGGTGAGGTACTCCTCGACCCAGAACGACACCAGCATCAGGTAGAAGGAGCCGAGCAAGCACACGGACACCGTCGGGATCGACACCGTGTACAGCTGAAAGTCGCCAGCACCGCCGTCAGTCCACACACAGGGGCAGAATCCGTACAAAGCAGTGCCTAACATTCAGATATTTAGTTGGAACACGACATCTACCAGGAAGTTGTTTTGACCTCCTGGTGACAGGGTTCCGACCTTTTAAATTGACCTCCTTGGACGTCACAACATACAGCTGCATTACCTGTTACTATTTTCACACCTACTCGACTCTTGGCATGTGTGTCATCACACTTGTTCCGGAATATGCGTGTTCATCTGTCAATACCGTCCCTCGCCCGCACTTTTTCCCGTCATATCGCTGAACTGCTTCGACGTCGCCACGAAATTTTACTTCGTTTGCAACCCTCCACCCGGCGATAACAAAATCGGGATTCTGGTACACAGCGACATATTTTACCAAGGAACGATGAAACACATGAATGAGTGAGCCCATGTAATTCCTATCTACAAGCATGCTGGTTTGTAACAAACTGACCCCAGAACCTCAGTTTCCACATCCCTCGGTCCCAAACGCAGATGACCTATCAGCATTCCAACATCTACCATTTAGCATTGGCATGCATTTAACATTTACTTTTCAGTGTTCACCGACCAAGCGCGGCGCAACCAGCAACGCCATCTACAATCCAGACCAGGCACAAGCGCCACGAGACTCGTCAAACCCACGGGCAACACGTCCGTGTGGAGGTGGGTCAGCCAACAACGGCGTGCCCACACCATCCAACAGACACCAGTCGGAACACGTCGGACAGGAGCGGCGCGAGTGACCTGACCTTGACCAGCGTCTTCCAGCGCGGGTAGTACGGCATGTAGCGGCCTGTGATCTCGTCGCGAATCATCTCGCCGCGGTGGTTGGCGCGCGGCTCCAGGAACGACATCTGTGTCTTGTCCATCACGCCCCACACGAACGCCAGCTCATTGCACTTGCGCTTCCACGCCTGCAAACGGTGACGCGGGGGACGAGTAGTCTAGGGGTAAGTTACCCGTCTCACAATCGAAAGATCTTGGGTTTGAGTCTCACCTGTCGCTACCCTTCGCCCGTGACCAGTCAGCGTGAGAGATTGACGGCGTCACATGACTCAACGGTCGACGTGTCGTAAAACCAACAACCACCAAACGATGACGCGCCGTCCCAGATGGCAAGCCCACCCACCACCGGCCACACTCGTGTGTTACAGATGTCTGCTGGTGTGTTATGTCCCCTGGCGTGTTTGTGTCCGCTGGCGTGTTGTGTGTCCGCTGGTGTGTTGTGTGTCCGCTGGTGTGTTTGTGTGTCCGCTGGCGTGTTGTGTCCGCTGGTGTGTTGTGTCCGCTGGTGTGTTGTGTCCCCTGGCGTGTTGTGTGTCCGCTGGTGTGTTGTGTGTCCGCTGGCATGTTGTGTCCGCTGGTGTGTTGTGTCCGCTGGCGTGTTGTGTGTCCGCTGGTGTGTTGTGTGTCCGCTGGCGTGTTGTGTGTCCGCTGGCATGTTGTGTCCGCTGGTGTGTTGTGTCCGCTGGCATGTTGTGTCCGCTGGCATGTTGTGTCCGCTGGCGTGTTGTGTGTCCGCTGGTGTGTTGTGTCCGCTGGTGTGTTGTGTGTCCGCTGGCATGTTGTGTCCGCTGGCATGTTGTGTCCGCTGGCGTGTTGTGTGTCCGCTGGCGTGTTGTGTGTCCGCTGGCGTGTTGTGTGTCCGCTGGTGTGTTGTGTGTCCGCTGGTGTGTTGTGTCCGCTGGTGTGTTGTGCCCGCTGGCATGTTTGTGTCCGCTGGTGTGTTGTGTCCGCTGGTGTGTTGTGCCCGCTGGCGTTTGTGCCCGCTGGCATGTTGTGTCCGCTGGCGTGTTGTGTCCGCTGGCGTGTTGTGTCCGCTGGTGTGTTGTGTCCGCTGGCGTGTTGTGTCCGCTGGCGTGTTGTGTGTCCGCTGGCATGTTGTGTCTGCCGGTCACATTTGTGTGTTCCAGTTATCCGCTGGTGCATTCGCAGGGTCCCTCACAATACTACGTCGGTAACGTCGCAGTAGAGGGAATGCACAACAGTGACATGTCGATAAGCATAAAATTTAAACCAAAAGCACACGCAGTCACCAGGTTTCCCGCAATGGCAAGGTGGGTTAAAGCAATACAATTCCAAGGCGAGGCAATAGTAACTCCTCAATAGGGCAAGAAATGCTTCCGTGATTTCATATGAACATTTTGTCCTACACCAAGGCCACTATACAGCACGTACCTCCAGGAATATGGTGACCCAAAGCATGTTGAAGATCGAGTAAAGAGCGTACTCGTGCAGGGTGTCCACGGAGAAGATGAGCTGAAACACACCCAACGCGGCCGGGCCACACAGAGCCGCCGTGTAGAAGCCGAGGAACGAGAAGTAGAGGGCCACCGACTCGCCGAAGTAGGCGCGGATGTCCTCTGCAGAGCAGTACAGGACTTCTCACATCGACTTCCCTATACAGCATGACCAACTCACCACACCATGCACAGATGACATTCTGCAACGTCCACCTGACGCACAATTGCACAACACGACCCTTTTTCAGCTTCAACGCCAATAGCTTCGGTTTCATCCAAATATGGACGATCCAAATAGCTCTAATCTATTGACGGTTCAAAAGCTCCAGATTCGACAAGGGAGAAAACAAGGACATATTCTACACTCATGTTTTAGTAGCTTTTCCACTCAAGCTGGTCCATAACTATTCCATTCCATGATTCCATCATAATAATAATTATAAATAATTAACTTATCTTGAATGATAGGAATCACAATGATAACATTGACAGAATAATGTCAACAGACACAAGCAAATGAAATTGTGTAGACAACAGATAGTATCCTTATTCATCCAGACATGCAGTGCATATCGTTTTGGCTACATTTATCTTCTGATTGTAGGTGGTCTGGAGCAGCATATGTAAATAAGCCTATGGGAGGGCATGAACCACCTTTCGAAGCCATCAAAGTACCAGAAAGCCATGGGATGAACACATTCATGAAATGATGGTTGATGGTCACCATCTCAGTGCGAGACATCCGGCTACCAGCACACCAATCCCATTCGGCACCAGCGCGTCTCACCGAACGGCTGTGTCTGGAAGAGGGCAGCATACCACGACTTTCCGAGCCGGTCCAAGTCCTCGGGGTCGTGCATGGGGAACAGCTTGGTGATCATCTTCTCCTGCAGCAGCAGTCGCGCTGCCGGCACGGGCCACCGCAACGTCACACCTGACCGTCACGTGACGCCTCGGCGACGCGGGGAGGAGTCCTCGCCATACATCGGTTAGCAGCAGACCACACGAGGTCGGGCATTAAGACGAACATCACGCGCATTGGTAATACATAATTGCCACATGCAACCGTATACTGGAAGTATATTGGTTGACTGTGTATATTGTTGCCTGGTCAGGGCTGTATACTAGTTGGTTGGTTATTTGGGCTTTCGGGCGCATCGACTGCGTTGGTCATACAGCGCCCATAGGGCTGTATACTAGCAGCACAAATCGATCAAGAGCGACGTGCGGGGTAGACGTGCACTTAAAGTGTTTAATATAAATGGGGTTCTGCTCGACATTCCAACTGTCATTTATCAGGATTCATTCTAAGTAGATCATCTTACAGGGTGGAAGCAATCGGTTGAAAATAAATTTCAAAAACAATAATTCGTCCACATGATCACTGATTCAGAAATATATCCATCACACAATGCAATTAATTAACTCTTTTGTTTGTTCATGCTATCATAAGCTAGGCGACCGTATCTATCGGTGGTCGGCGTCCTCTCTTCCCTCGTGTCATCCCATCCGGCCCTATTCCATGCTACGGTGGCATGGAACGCATGGTATTTCCACCCGCTCCGATCTATACCGTCCCGAGCATCGCTCAACGGTCTTCGCTGGCTAAATTTAACCTATGATATGCCTGAAGTCCGGTCGTTCACCGGACGACTTTTAGGGTGGCAGGGCATACGCCGTTTCAGTGCTGTGTGCAAGGATGTGAACTGGACAGTCACAGAAGGATTTCCTGCGTGGCGTGGGAACAGCTAGAGACGTCAGATGTTACTGGCATAGGGAGTAGAATGCGGACGTGTACAGAGTAGCTGCTCCTAATCCAATGGATGCAGGTGAGACGGCGTCTCCGTCCGTCACTCTGTCCCATTCACTCCGTGAGCGTCCGACTCGTTTCGGACGTGTTGCCAGATTCGCAACATATTCTTTGAAAAGGGCAGACTCAATTGCCATCACAAACAATGCACTATACAATTTCACGGCTTCGTTTGGCCGGTCTACTGAGCGTCCGCTGTCCGCTAGCACCTCAGCATGCTGCATGATGGTGGCTGTTGGTTTCACGACACGTTGACCGTTGAGTCATGTAGCGTCGCCAATCTCTCACGCCGATTAGTCGCGGGCGAAGAGTAACGACAGGTGAGACTCGAACCCACAATATTTCGATCGTGAGACTGGTAACTTACCCATAGACTACTCGTCCCCAGCACACTGCATGACTCACTGACGCTCTGGCCCGGGTACAGCTTGACGCCCGGGTAGCCGGGCAGGCAGGCCTCGCTGCTCCTGGCGCGGATATGCTCCAGCTCGTGCAGCACGATGCGCTGCTTCTCGCACATGGTGAGCAGACCGTCCACGCCCGAGTCGCTCAGGAACTCGTCCAGCTCGGCGCAGGAGAAGTCGCGCAGGAAGCCGGCGCGGTCCTTCTTGCGCAGCTCCATGCGCTCGGCCGTCTCCAGCAGCTTGATCCGCGACGCGGTCAGGTGCAGAACCAGGCCCTGGCGCCGGCGCAGCGTCAAGCAAGGGCCAGCACAGGCACACGTCTCCAGGGCGACGGCGGCCGCCATAACAGCTATGGCAAAGCTGTGTGCAAATACTGCGCTGTAAACGTGCTGATAGCCACTCGCTCATAAGACAAGTGTCTGCCAACACGTCCATCCGTGAAGGTGCATTGATGCAGATAATCCACGTGCACCACACAATATGACAGACCAGATAAAGCTGTGCACACCATAGCTATGACTATGGTGTGCACACCATAGATCCCATCACAGCAACATAACGTGCACTGACTGCACTGCAGCCAAGTTTAGCCAAACCACTGGCCCACAATCATGGGCAACCACCGGGGCGAGTCGCCACCAGAGTGGGCCGCGATAGCTTAGTTGGTGGAACGTCGGACTCTTGGTCACAAGATCGTGTGTTCTAATCTCACAACCGACGGGCATTACCGAGTCCACCCGCGACCAATCGGCGTGGGAGGTTGGCGACGCTATATGACCTAGCGGTTGAATGCGTCGTGAAAGAACCAAAGATTATTCTAGGCCTGCACACCTATAATAATCTTTGGATAATTGCACACCAGGCCCCCTCTCTGTACGCAGAGAGGTGGCCTGGGATGTGTGGTGACACATCCCAGGCCACCTCTCTGCGTACAGGCCGCCGCCGTCCGATCATCAGGCGGATCCAGGTCGGCGCCGGACCCACCTTGCCGTCCAGCTGGGGGTGGGCGCTGACCAGCAGTTCGGCGCCGCCGGCGCGACGGCGGCCCTGCACGCGCCCGATGTACCAGTCGATGGTGGCCGCCGGCACGCCGGCCGCGAACTCGAGCACGTACAGCGTGGGCGGCAGCGACGCCGGGTCGCCCCGGATGTCGATGTCGTCGTCCGTGTCGGTCGGCTCCATCTCTGCGGAGGGCAGGCGGCGTCAGCTGGGGATGCCACTCTCCCCTGACATGGAGCACCCTCCCGCTGCCAGCTGTGGTGCAGGGTCTTAAGTACAGTCATCTCTGGCAAAAGAAGGCAGTGGTGCCAGTTACATACATCTCTGTACAATGGAAGATGGTGTTGAGCATCAGTTCCAGCTGAAGCATAGGCAGAAATGTGCAGTGCCAGTCTGCTCTGAGATGACTGAATGACCTGGAACTGGGTTGACCGATGGTAAAGAGTCCACTGGGCATCTGCTCCATCTTTGTGGTGAAACAGTAGCGAGAGTTAGTTCATTTCCGCGATCACCGTTAGATGGATAGCATTTAACTATACCCCTTCAACTTTAAGGTGAGTGGGACTTGACAGTGACGGACATGCTACCAATGTCATTAGGCAGTGATCTGTCCTGAACTGCTCTATTTTGTGCGAGACCATTGTGTCTTCTCATGACCCTACTATTCCATGTCATATTAACTATTTCAAATCATACCACTTAGTGGATGACATGGTGGATGAATTGGACTCCCTTGGTGACATAGCAATACTACATGATCCAACATCAGTAGGTTTTAGGAAAAACCAACATCAGGTTTATGAGTAGGTTATAGGTGATCAAATGCCAGTAGGTTCTAGGTGATAAAAAATCAGTAGGTTAGGATAGATTATGTTTTTATGTTACCTTGCACTTTCATTCTTTATACATTACCCAATATAAACATCATGATCCACTGCACACTTCTCCCACTTTTTGTTTGGGAAAGAAGAATGGCATATCTACATCTGCATTAAGACATAAAGACATAAAAACATAGACATAAAAGATTAGTGCAACTATGAGCCACAATGGCCCTTCTTGGTTGCACTGTGTACACTCAACCAGTTGCCCACCAAATCTATTGATTGGCCCTCCCCATAATACTGCAAAGCAAGCCCTCTATTCTTATATTGGTTGTCTATACTGTTATTAAAAACATTCAATGTGCTGCTACTTACAATGGTTTCTGATAGCTGGTTCCAGTGTTCTACTACCCTGTTGGTGAAGAAAGACTGTCTTAACCTTGTTCTGCTGTGGTTAACTTTAATTTTGAATTGATGATCTCTAATTGCATTGTTTCTGGTAAATTCAAACATTTCCCTAAGATATCCCCTCCCCAGACCTGGGACAAATTTAAAGACCTTGATGAGATCTCCTCTTAGCATTCTATATCTAAGTGAGAACATATTCAATTTCTTCAATCTTTCATCATATGCCAGGTTACTTATACCATTAACCACTTATTGTAGCCCTCTTTTGTACTCTCTCTAAAAGCCAACAATATTTTTCATAGCTAGGAGACCAAGCTTGGATGCAGTATTCCAAATGGCCTGACATAAAGACATAAAGACATAAAAGATTAGTGCAACTATGAGCCACAAGGGCCCTTCTTGGTTGCACTCTGTACACTGAACCAGTTGCCCACCAAATCTGTCAATCAGCCCTCCCTGTAATACTGAAAAGCAAGCCCTCTATTCTTATAATGATTGTCTATGCTGTTTTTAAAGATGTTCAAGGTGCTGCTACTGACAATGTTTTCTGGCAGCTGGTTCCAGTGTTCTACTACCCTGTTGGTGAAGAAAGTCTGTCTTAACCTTGTTCTGCTGTGGTTAACTTTACACTAATTCCTTAGTTCCTTACACTAATATGTTCATGCTGCAGAAATCAATGGAGAATATGTTCTATGATAGGTATCTGCCTAGTATGTAGGTGCCTACCTACTTAGGTACCTACATATACTTTAAGCATGCATCATAGCCCACCTTAGAATTATATGGAAAAAATATAACATCCAGACATGCAGCAACATGTGTCCAACCCACATATTTTGACCAATGCATGCTCTTCTGACATAAGTTGGTACCATCTTTTGATCATGTACAGCTCAACTTCAGGGTCTAGACAAGAGGTCCAATGCAAAAATACAGGTACCTGGGTACCTAGGTACCTAGTAGGTAGGCAAGCTAGACATAAATAATTTGTGGTTGAAAGGCTGTGCATAACAACCATTTCCCATTTTGTTGGATATCAATGAGGCAATAGATCTCTTCAGTTGGCATGCTATACCTCACATATTCCAGCAGATGCCATCTGGGCAATTCGTAGTTGGTTAATACATTTGCTTTCTGTACCTTACTATAGGTTGGTACCTACACTATTCCGAAAAATAACACCCAGAGGGGAAGTGACCATATTGCTACACAATTTAGCTGTTCTAGCATAAGAACCATATGTAGCATCATACCTACCTACCTATCTAGGTAGGTAGACAATACAAGTCCTTTGTTTGAAGGTCGATATCAAATCAATATATGGATTTGCAACTGCAATTCCGAAGTATGTAGGTGGGCAGGTAGGTAGGTTGGTTGGTAGGTAGGTACCTAGGTTGAGGTACTGGACGGGGAAAGCATGAAGCACCTTCTCTTTCGTCCCATTTCTCCAATGTAGGCTGGAACATGATGGACCTGCAATCCCGTACAGCCACAATATCAATGTTGTCGAGCCAGCTGTTCCGCTTTGTGTCACAATTTCAACCACCTCCGGTTCACACAACCGGGCATACTCGTACTCCAATCCTGCAACGCCCCGTTTTCACCGCCCCCGAGCCAACTCCGGCCGCTAGGCTCCCAAGGCCACTTGTGTTGTTTTATACTCTGACATGCAAGGCGTGAAGTTTATGGTACTGACATCTAGTGCCGCGTATTAGAACTAGTGATTCGGCGTCGGCTGATACAATGAGATGACTGGAAAAGCACCCTCGGGGAAAACATGCATGGGAAATGATGTTGCAGGCATTACAATCGTAGCAACGGCTTTCTGTCAATTTGTATTATTTGACCAAATATATGAAGAGCTTTGTGTTTGGCAACACATACTTACTGTACGAGTTGCAACAGTCTCTCCTGATAGGCAGTGGCGGACCCGAAGGAAGTCGAAGCCAAAAGGAAGTCGGCATCCATAATTTTTGTTCCCCCGGATTGTATGCCGTTTTCTTAGGTTTTCTACTTTGGTGTTATGCAGCCCTAGGTCCATGTGCGTCGCCAGGGACAGAGGAAGAGTCACCGGAGCATAGGTGTTACTTTGCGAACTTGATTGAGGGGGAGGAAATCAATGTTTGTGTTGCAATTTTTATCCGGGGAGCTCCATTGGCTGAAAAAAATAACTGAGCGAGGATACACTCGAGTGCTCTCGAGGGATGATTCCATAGGCTTAATGGTTAAGCTTTGGTCTAATATTGCAGGCCGAGGGGGATTAATGATTGGCGGATCGCCCCCGGAGCACATACAAAGTGACACTCTGCAACGGAGTAAGCTTCCCCAACTTCAAAACGGTTGCTTAAATCCGGGGACTTTTATTCTTTTTTCAGCAAAAAATTAGAGAAATTGGGGCAATAGCTTGATTTATCCCCCACCCGGGCGACAGCCCTGCCCTGCTCACTGTGGCATAATCATATTGTATTGGATACCACTCTGGAGAGTTGAAACCATTTCCCGTCGCACTCGCTCGATGACATGGACCTGACCTGATTTGATCTCGGTGACCTGACATGACTTTGAAACAATATGGCATAATAAGGTATGCCAAACAAGTCGCTAGTTTTGCCAAGAACACTTTCTTTTTGCCAATATACGGGAAGCGCATCAGCGTCGATATTTGTGATCTGGCGCTGAGAAAATGTTTTGACTTTAACGACCCCTAACTCGAAAAAATTTCGGTCGATTTTCATTTTTCCTACTTTAAACAACGCGCCGGTCATTTATAAGCAGGTACACAAACAATGGCGTATGTCAGCCGGTAAAATCTGGAGATATCTGCGAAAAACCGGAGGGGTGGGCGGATGTCGCCCCCTCCAGGGCGCATGTTAAGATTTGAGCTTGCCATATTTCGGTTTCAACATGTTATTCGAGAGTTCACCATGGGCTATCGCTTGACAGTAGATCTGGGTAGACTTGGGGAAAAACAATAAAACAAACAAATGTGAGGCGACGGATGAAATCAGCTTGAATTTTGACTCGTCGATACAATTGATACATTTTCGAGACTGTCACACAGAAAGCACTTCCCACAAAGTCTGAAGGTCTGGAATTAGCACAATGCATAAACAGGTGTGTAATTTATGACAGGTCGAGAATGTATTTGTGTCTGTTATATGCCATGGCTCTTCACCTTAGAAGCCACTCTTTCCCGAAAACATAATGTCCGTGCTAATTCCTCGTACCGGTAGGATAACATTACTACTGATCGGGAGCGTGACTTACATAAGTAATATGTCAGTGAGGAATAGCTTCCTGAAGATCGCCACTGATATTTCCCATAATTTTCGGATAATTCTGATCACGCTGAAAATTGATGATGGCTTCAAGTTAGTACCTTTGCAATTGGTCATCATACACAAAGCGATGCAAATCCAGAATGTAATTGCTGCTCCCCGAAGTAAAGGTGAAATTAAGACAACACTTATTAATACGAACACTCCAGTTAAGTCAAAATAATAAGCATGGCAACGACCAAACGCGACCGTCTTCAACAGTTCCCTATTGCCTAGTGTGTAACAGGGAATCAGAACTGGGGTTCTGATTGGGGGCATCAGAACAGACCAAGGAAGCCAGGAAGA
This sequence comes from Imbricaverruca yamaguchii, assembly GCA_034440575.1. Taxonomy (NCBI): domain Eukaryota; kingdom Metazoa; phylum Arthropoda; class Thecostraca; family Neoverrucidae; genus Imbricaverruca; species Imbricaverruca yamaguchii. The sequence continues at coordinate 544,982 of JAOTOL010001304.1, forward strand.
AGGCACTGAGAATGCTCGGGGCAATAAATAAGAATGTATCATACAGAAGTGAGGAAGTCATCAGGGAGCTTTACTGTGCATATGTCATGCCACATTTGGAATACTGAATCCAAGCTTGGTCTCCTAGCTATGAAAAAGGTTGTTGGCTTTTAGAGAGTACAAAAGAGGGCTACACAAATGGTTAATGGCATAAGCAACCTGGCATATGAGGAAAGATTGTAGAATTTGAATATGTTTTCACTTAGATATAGAAGGCTGAGAGGAGATCTCATCGAGGTCTTTAAATTTGTCCATGGTCTGGAGAGGGGATATCTTGGGGAAATGTTTGAGTTTAACAGAAATGATGCAATTAGAGGTCGTAAATTCAAAATTAAAGTTAACCACAGCAGAACAAGGTTAGGGCAGACTTTCTTCACCAACAGGGTAGTAAAACACTGGAAACAGCTGCCAGAAAACATTGTCAGTAGCACCACATTAAACATCATTAAGAACAGCGTAGACAATCATTATAAGAATAGAGGGCTTGCTTTTCAGTATTACAGGGAGGGTTGATTGACAGATTTGGTGGGCAACTGGTTCAGTGTACAGAGTGCAACCAAGAAGGGCCCTTGTGGCTCATAGTTGCACTAATCTTTTATGTCTTTATGTCTTTATGTTTATGTGTAATCGGCCACCAGAAAACTCAGAACGTTCCGGCCTCAGCGTGAGTGTACGAGCCGGGTGTAGGAGCGCAATGAATGCAGCGCTCTGGTACCGGAGGCAGTCGCCACCACACCCCACCCCGGTGCCAATGAAGTGGTGTAAATCGCCACCACACCCCCACCCCAGTACCAATGAAGTGGTGTAAATCGCCACCACACCCCCACCCCGGTACCAATGAAGTGGTGTGAGTGGTCATCAGCCCGACGCCGTCGACCAGCGAAGCATCCATCACATGCACCCAGTGGATGACTGAGCAGCAGTATCTAGCTCAGTCCACCTTCCCAGTAGCAGCAACTCGTCCCAGTAACTTTCAAGTTGTCGACCGGGTTCCACCCCGGGACGTGGCTTCCCCGTATTGGTGCGTGCAGACTATAACCCTGACAAAATGGATATCGTGGGCAAAAATGTTTCCGAACTAGAAACGAAGACAGAAACCAATCACCCGAAGGAAATTGTATCACACGAGCTAGTGATTAGCATGGCACAGAATCACTGACTAAATTAGATCTTCGTCAACTCCCCATTGCGATCGGACGTAGCAGTTGTTTCACCATTCTGACATTATACCCTCGGGTCTACGCCGGAAGCAGGATTCGTGATAGAATTGACACCCAAAGTGCTTGTACATATCTCACGGAAGTTCACATTATGCATCATATATACATCACACACCATACATCATATTTCTTCCGAGAGTCCACATCATACATCACATATCATACATCATGCATAATGCATCACACATCACACATTATTCATCACACATCATACATCATGCATCATACGCATTCGGAGAGTGTCCAGCATACATCTTCTGGGAAACCACATCACACGTCGTACACCACACATCAAGCGTCACACATCATACATCGCACCCAATATATCTTCCGGGGGTCCACATCAGAAGAGTCAGCATCAAAAGTGTATCATAATAAACGGCAACAAAAGAGCAAGAGAAGGACTAGTGAACCATCTTAACTAGTGCATTAAGTTAGCACATACAAACTTGAATGCCCATACGGGCTAGTGCAAACGGCAAAAACAAGTGCAATGTATCAATATGTTTTTGGATAACATTAAATAACTGTTTTCTCTTGTCATAGAGTCGCTTGAATCGTAAGCATGACGTGAACACGAACCAACATTTTGTTATGCATGCGCATAGAGGCATAGCCAAGCCTCCCATCCTTCACTAGCAACCAAAAATGCACTAGATGAAGCAAATCACTAAATTATATCTTGGCCACTCAATCTCAACAAAAAAAAATATCCGCGCGCTTCGTGCGCCGAAAGCCTTCTTTCTTTTTCCGTTTTTCCTTCGGTCTACCCCCTTTAAGAAAACCTTGGATGTGCCACTGCATGCGTACTTTGCTTGCGATAACACACAAGTCCAGCGAATAACCAATGTTATAGGAAGAAAATCAACCCTATTACATATTGTGGTGGCAAACACTCTGGGAGTTGGGCACGCGTCCGTGGACGTTTATGGTGTAAATAACCAAAAACTCCGGTCCGCGCTCCACGCATGCGACATGCGCACGACACATATCTCTCATTTGTTTGTTTGTTTACATGCTTTTTTTCGGTTGTTGTACTTGAAAGCTTGCTTTGAATTTGTGAAGAGCAGACACCTGCAGTCCTTCAGTCGCAGAGGACGAGCGATACATTTAAGGGTGTTGTGCATCCACCATATCCAGAATATATACGTGCCAACCCCCAAGTTTGTTTGTTGTCAGTCGTATTTTGTCAACCTTCAGTTTCATGACGTTTCACATGCCTGGTGTCCTACGTTGAACTTCATGTCTGACTTTCATGGTTGAGTCTGCCAGTATAGGTATATGTGTTCAAAATAGTTGTTTTCTTTAGTGTTTCAAGGCGACTGATCACGGCGTACCAATCCGCTCTACCTCTCTCGCAATTCTTCATGTCTGTTCCACTTTGCTCATGTTCAGAAAACCCAATGACCACAATATTGTGGTGAAATGCTCGACTACATCGGTACGTATGGGATCAATCAAGCCAACGCATTCAACTGTATGCCAGTTTGAGTTGGGTATGTGAAAAAAAACACCCTTCGATCGATACTCCCGGAAATTATCCTGAAAACCGGCGTTGCTTTTCCTGGTGAGGTGATTGCATGAACAGGAAATTGCTTGCGCCTAGCTAATCACTACACGAATAGTGCACACATGGTAAACAAGGAAAAAGCTATCGACAAAAGCTCCATTCGACATCCAAACGCCGGTTCTGGCTAATTAATTCAACACAATATCTGATGTGAACACAATCATACAGTCGTTCCCGTCGCCAGCGTCGTCAACTTAGTCTTCGGATTCGTCATCGTGGAAAATACATGCGACGTCTATATGACTGCTGTACTATCCAGAATATATTTGGAATTGTCTTGTCTATTTGGAGGTTCGCGCTCATGACGAATCCGTAGACATCTTCGCTTCGGTTGAATTATTAGTGCAATTGCTCTTCTTTCTGGAGCAACAGATTGGGCTTCTTGGCTTAACTCTCCTTGTGCCGGGGAAAGGGGAGGGGTCTCGAAAGTCACTTACCCTCACGTTTTCCGCAATAACATCCGAATGAGCACATGCATAGACACGAAATCCTAAGTAGCTTATCGTACGTCTGTTTTGCAAATCTTGCAAAACTTTCAAGTCCAGGTCATCAAAGGCCTCGAAAGGGTCATAGGAAATGATGTTCAAATACATTCAAATTGACACCAATCAGAGCAGTTGGAACACATAACCACCAGACTCAGAGCATGCTGGCCTTCATCAAGACGAACAAGCACCTATCTGGGAATGTTTATTAAGGACAAGGTTACTGACTGACTGACTTGATGTCAAGTACACTTCCGCGTATGCTTGCGGTATTCAGTGGGAAAATTGAATTTGGGGGTAATTTGTCATGCCGAAAATGTTAAAGAGCATGAAAAAAGCATTCCAGGTTAATTTATGTGTGAGGTCAATGACATCACGTCGCTCACTTATCATGAATAGTCTGCACAATGCCATCATACGCACAATGTTGCTGTTCCTGACCGAGTGATATCTGAATTCGGCCTCAGCTCTGCCTAAATCGTGTGACATGACATTGGATGGCAATCGAATGATTTGAGATGACCTAATCTCGTGCATGCTGACCTGATTTGACCTTTCTTTGTAATCACATCCCAAGCAGTGCATACCTAGGGGAAGGCAGAGGAGATCGGTTTATCAATTGATGCATTGTCCTAGCGTAACCTGGGGTCAGGTCACAAGGTCAGAATCTGGACAGTTTACATAGATGTTTCAGCGTCATATCAGCTCTTGGAGCACAATTGTATATTTTAAAATCTGATGTTCCGAAAGTATTCAAACTTGCACTTATTTTCCTGACTCAGCCTCATTAATTATCGAATGTCAATCAGATAGAAACGTTTTGCCCGAATGGTCTTGATAGAAGGACCAGATACATATCTGCATATTTTCCAAGTCATTCTCCAAGGTAAGATCACGTTACTAGGTTGACCTATTATTACCTTTAGCTGTCATATTTTCCCTATTGCAGTACTTTGCATTGTGCATCCCAGGTATGGATATCCACATGGAACCTAAATGGTAACAGGCGGTCCGACTGCCAAAGTAGTTGTACCAATGTCCGAGGAAGCGTATCGGAATCGGTTGTGCTTCTGCTGGACACACCGCTTGCACCGTTGGCACTGAATTAACGCTCCATTGTGCAATTAGACTGCACATCTCAAGAACCTGCATGCACTGTGCCGGGTTTCCGAAATTGATTCCGCTCGTTGATGGAATGCTTGTTCCTGATGTAAAATGTAGTTTACGCGACAGAAAAAAAAACGGCAATGCCGGGACCGTCTATTCAACCACCTCGCACTCGGACGGTTCGCCGCAACGCACTCGGCCCCCGCCGGCTCAACAGCCGCCGCGCCCGTCTCCCCCACACGACGCCATGCTCGCCCCGCGCGCCCATTGGCCCGTTCAAATCGCCCCCGCCGCCGGAACCGGCCCGGCCGGCACACGGGCCGATCACATGCCTAAACATGGCTTGGCACAGCGCGCTGCCTCAACCGGCGGACATACCAACCGCGCGACCGTGCCGGGCGCGGCTCAACACACCACATAAAGTATGGCAAATAAATGCGAAAAAAATATGTTGGTTATAAAATATATTTCGCATTGTTAAACGACTTTGCCACGAATGCATACGCACTAAGTACCTAAGGTCCTTGTCCATACCGCAACACATTGTATTGCATCTCGGCAGAAGAGTGAAGCGTTCTGATTTCCAGCATCTGTTTTACAAGGGGCTGCGGCAGAATATTCATCCTCGAGGAAACTAGCATGGATAGAGTTCAGAGTACATTCTGCTATAAGTAGGAACTTGGGCCTATTCAGTTATACGAAGGCAATATGTACCTATATATCCTCCTTCCTATATACCTATCCTTCCTATCCTTCCTACAGTTTTCGTGCCTTCTGCGCACTCCCAATGTTCATATTTTTTTGATTGCATGTTGCAATGCTCCTTTAACCCGTCCCGTCTCGGGGGTCTTCAACCGCCCCCCTCCCTCAGCTTTTTCGCGGATAGCGGAGGAACGGCGCGCGGCAGCGCGCCAAAATTTGGCATACCTTTTCCAACATAAATTTGACATGCTTATTCAAAATGTTTAGGTCAGGTCATCTAGGGTCAACGAGTTAGTCAAGGTCAAGTCAGGTCACCTGCAAAAAAAATCCACCAGTCGTTACGCTTTACCGGATACAGATATTTTAATGAAACTTTCAGCGTTTGCTTATCTTTACGGATGGAACAAAACGTACGCGTAGACTTTTATTCGTTTTTGACTACAGATAAATTTTGCGTATTTGCCAAATTACAGTTCAAATACAGGAGTCTGGTCAAAGTAAACATTTTTATAAGTGCAAGTTGACTTCTAACAACGTTTATCGGTCTGCTCTACCCAATGGAAAAGGAAAATTAAAGAAAACTTGAAAACTCAAAATTTTGAAATTAAAAAACAAATTGGAGGGCCAAAATAACTATAGCCCTGGTCGATTTCGTTGTCTTTTTCTCATTCCAAATACACTTTTTTCTCATATATCCCCAAAATGAACTCCCCAGAGTAAAAAACATAATGTAAGTCGTGAAAAGTCGTGAAAATCTATCCCCCTGGTGACGTCACTTTTGGGGAGAAATTGTTTTGGAGGGTGGACCCAGACTCTACTCGTCGAGCGCTTTCTGATGACACCTCTTTCGTTTTCGTGCGATGCTTAGTTTGGATTTTAGAATGGGGTCTTCAACCGCCCCCGAGACGGGGTGTGAGGATTTGACCGGAAAGACGACGCGGGTTAATTCAGCAATTTACTATTCCCTTTGCGATGTCACGCTATGCTCATGGTGCAAAATAACCATAGGTCAAAATGACCACCCCCGATTAATGTGGACCAACAAGAATGTCTCTAGGCCAGCTACAATGGACACGCATCTGATTGATTAATTCGAGAGAGGGTGAGACTCCGACGGCATTATTGTTGCAAACGAGACATCCATCGAATACCGAAAAACAATGAATGCGGCGTGAGGCGCTCCACAGTGGAGGCCAAGTCATGTCAGCTGAGGGGAGACGTATGCTTGTTTATTGGGTGATTCACGACGCACTTTATGCAAATTCACGGCTAATGGCGCCGTCCACAATGTTTCACCGGTGGGCCGCGGGATTGGGAAATGCCCGGAGCGGTGCGAGTGTCGAACCCGGGACCTTTGGTACCCAGAGCCCAACACAAAAGAAAAAGAACCGGTGTGCATTTGGCAGGCCTCAAAGTGGCGAAATTTCTTCACCCCAAAAAGGCAAAAACAAAACCAATAAAAATAAAAAAAAAATATAAAAAAAAAAAAAACCCCCAAAAAAAAAAAAAAAAAAAAACAAAAAAAAAAAAAATCCCCCCGGGGAAAAAAATTCCCCCCCTTTAAACCCCCCCCCCCCCAAAAAGGAAAAAAAAAAAAAAAAAAAAAAAACACACTGGGCGCCAGGGCCCCCCCCCCCCCGCCGGGGGGGGGGGGGGGAGGGGGAGGAGGGGAGGGAAAGAGGAAAAGGAAAAAAAGGCACAGCCAATCGTGCCACGTAGAAGCGAGAAAAAAGAAACCGCCACGGCCGCGAGCTGGTGAACATTCCTCCAGACGAGTATGAGGACAAGGAGATGACGCAACACTGGTGTCACGAAGTAAATGACGTCCCGTGAAGTTGAGGTGCATTTTCAGCGTTCCGTGACGTATGATGCTGCGCCTTGAAGAAACGCGACGATAAAAGGCACCAGCGTGCGAACATGCAGCGCAGACACCGGTGGCAGACAAACTAAACGCCGCAAAAAACCGCCAGAGATCGCCGAAGAACTGATAGCAGCACGCTGTGAGACTCAAAACTGTTCACCCAGAAGTTCACCCATACACGTAAACGCTTCGTACGCCAGACGTAAAAACACCCCTTACCCTGTCGGAAGCGAGCTGAAGCGTCCTTGGAATACTTCGTATTTATACAGCCCCTTCCGGTGAACAGTACTGTCTGAGATGAGACCTAAGCACCCCATGGCAACGCTATGTCAAGACCAATACCTGAAGATAAAGGCGTGCCTAATGTACAGACAATGCCAAGATACGCCTGACAACAAAGACCGTGTTAAGTCCCGCCCTGACATTGAAAAGTATTCAAAGACGACATCACAAGTGTCCGTGGACGATAGTGCGTACTACGTACGACTGTTAAACAGTTTATCCGCGGCAAACCCATTCGCTTGATACAAACTGTGGCGATTGAGCAGTGACGCTACTGCCAGAAATTCACCTAACTGCGCAAGAACAACGTCCTAGTCCGACCAGCCACTAGGGACCCGGGGCTACATGTCAGCGTCGTATCTGATCCAGCGGCACTATTGTTTTCAAACCTCTTCACATCAGCGCTACTAACGAGCTAAGAGGCGTGGCATCGCGCCACCGAACGTAGAAAAACAGACAAGAAGGCCCCGACACAGCAAAGTATGGCCAAAAAAAGCGCGACAGACAAAGTGTTCGAAAAGCTCGTTGATGTAGTGATGACTACAAGGTGTGAAATATACCAACTAATCCACCACCTCATTGCCAGCCATATAAGGCGCAAAAAGCTGCCGTACAACCAGTATAAGGAAAAACAGCGACAACAACGGCCTAGGTTAGAAAAGGACGAACGGATAGTGAGCATATTAACAAACCCCGGCCGAAAGACAGAACCCGCCAAAGAGCAGCAAAAGCCAAAACCAAAGCCTAACAGAGAAAGGCACCGCCCGGCGGAAAGGCAAGAGGTATACAACAAGGAGGCGGGAAAAGACGAGCAAAGGGGGGCCAGACGGAAAAAGAAGACAAGATACCACAGCGGGGGAAGTATGTAAAAGCAGACGTAAAAAAGTACATGGTTACCCGGGTTGGGACGGATCTCGCCTAGGTATATGCCAAGAAAAAACCTTGCCGCCGGGGGGGGGGGGGGCCGCGGGGACGGGGGGGAGGGGGGCGCCCAAAGAGGGGGCCCCCCCGGGCTCTTTTTTTGGTCGATGCCGTAACAAAAAAAGTTTAAAAAATTTAAAAAAAATTTTTTTAAAAATTTTAAAATACCCAAAAAGGGAAAAAAAAAAAAAAAAAAAAAAAAAAAAAAAAAAAAAAAAAAGGTGGGGGGTAAAGTTAACCATTCGGCCACCCCCGCCCCTGAGAGACGCATGAGAGAGCGATAGCGCACCGGCTCAGTTATTTATCGGCGTCATTAAAACGAGCGTCTCGGGTGTCCGTGAATGAGATGGGGGGGGGGGAGTGAAGTGATGATCCTCTTGATGGCCAAGGCTCCCTCGAAAAGCATTATCTGGAGAACGCTCAACGGTTAAGCTTCGGCTTGTTTCGGGGGAGGGAAATCAATGATTGCAGGAGCAGTGCCTTAATCATATGCAAAGTGACACCTCTGGCTGCACGTGGCAATGGCTGGCCATAAACGTGTCGATCTGTTTAGTTTATCCACCTGCCATTGGTCTCGATTGGTGCAGATCAAGATCAGCAGTGGGCCGTGATTGCATGGAGTGTCCAACCCCCTCCGGCAAAATTCGGCGGCTCAGCGCAAGCCTTCGGAATTACAATGCTCACAAGTCATGCTTATGGAGTAATCAAATGAACATTTTAAAAAGGTAGCTAACACCAACTCAACCTAATCGGCGGGATGACGAGCTGACTTGCACTCGATTTTGTAAAAAATATTTGGATGTTTGTCGAAGTATTTATTCATGCCAGCAAGTTAACCTTGCGACATTTCATAACCCAACATAGCATTATTACAGGCATTGAAGTTAAGTGGTTTCTGGCAACTGCAATATTTCAAGCATTGCAGCAGAGTGGTATTTGGCATGGCAGAGTGTGCTCTAACAGGCTGCACAAGCAATACTATGTCATCCCATGAAATATTACCCTATCACAGATAAGTTTGGAATAAAACACCACGACCAATGCCTCTATCCCTCGCCGCAAATAACATGCTGTTCACCAACTACGCTTGATAAAAGTATCAACAAAATAAATCATGATCAGATATGAAATTGTATAGGGGAAGACGTAGACAGACCAGAAATTCGCAACGAAAAGGAACAATAATTAGAGAATCATACTACATGTCCGTCAATATTCCCTGTGGTGGACTTTTTTGTCACGGCGTCACACTGTGGCACTGCCAGAGACTGGACCTATGGAGGCAATCTTCCTTGGGCCGGCCGTTCCGCCGATTCAGCCGCGGGGGGAGCGCACATTAATTTCGCATGTTAATTATTCAAACGTGTCCGGCAAAACATGGAGCTGACCGCTGGCAATTCGTGCTGTTGACACCACCGCACATTCGCCGTGTCAACACCTTCAACCAGGCATTCAGGTATCGCCAACACAACACTGAACTGGGTGCTGGCCATCCATCTTGTAGATAACATCGTATGTTCTGCTTGTCAACACCGCCGACAACGTGGGCAAATATTGCCGACGCTGCGCACCATCGCTTCCACATCGGAGCTCGTATTCATTTACTGGTGTGCCTCGAATGTGATTACAATTTGCTCCCCAAGCCAATTCCACCACTCTCCTATCTCTCTATCCCTCTCCTATCCCTCCGAATACCAAAACTCCTTGTAGTTAGGACATGTTTGTTTTTGAATTCTTCATTTGTTTCTTTCTTCATCAAGGTATAAACAGTTGCATTTAGCTAAGTTGGGAAAGATGGATTGTCTCAAGTTAGCGAGGGATAGGGGCTCAAGGCTGAGGCTCAGGTTCGTAGGGTTCAAGGCTCAAGTTTGGAGGGCTCGAGCACTGCCAAGTTGATAGGAAACTCGGCCCTTGTATCGGCCTAGGCTAGTTTGAGCAAACCGATGCCAAGCTTCTACTATGTGTAAAACAAGTAAAGTAAGAGTGTGCGTGTCATTTGAAACTGAGGTATTACTCTGCACACTTCATCATTATGCTGCATTTTAGTCCTCGCGCCGGTAGCAATGACCTTGAATCCTAGTACCCCTTGAAATAGATGCCTTCTTCGTAACATATTCTGCAAAGTATATCGCCCGGCTATTGTGGTACAACTTCCACAATAACCGGGCGATTGATTTAAGACTTATAACACGTCATGATCTCATCAGTGACCATAATATGTATATCGGGTTTTTTCATAGCATTGACCTTCGGTCAGGTCGCGGCCATGGCTTCCCCATTATAGGGTATGGTAAAATATACAAATGTTTCCTGGTTATATATTTGCGCTCGGAATGATCTCACAACGGTTGTGGCATGTAGATAGAAGCTATGCTCAATGTTACCGTTGACATTTTGCTCAGTGACCTCACCAAGGTCATTGAGGTCACCTGAGATCACTACACATTTATGCGCATTATATCGCACTGCATTGAGCTAGAAGGCTGAAATTACCGTCGTTGTGCTCGTATCGCCAAGACGTGTCGATTGGTACATTGCATGACCTCCCTAGGCGACTTCAAGACCTTGATCTGAACTTCCGTTGACCTGACCTTAAATTACACCGCCTATTGTCGGTAGAGCATTTCAAGGACTGTCGAATAGCGTTCGCCGTTTGTTTCTATCAATATCTGAGTCGCACCTGATCTGATCTAATTTGACCTATGATGACCCAGTGACCTGAATGTTGACCTGAACGAAAAAATGACCGAAACACTTTCGATAGAGCCCGTCACCAGCTATCCAACGCCGTTTTCTGTTTGTCGCTAGCTAGCATGGTTCTAGAGATCGTAGGGGGGGGCAGACATCTGCCACCCCCTGGACATGCGAAGTTGGCACGGACCTCCGGAGGTGCGAGTGTTAAGGTATAAATCACAAATCGTCATCTACCACAATTTGGGGACATTTTGCATTTCTTTTTAGCGGTTGACCTCACGAGTTAGAGAACTTCTGCAACACAACACTCAGGATCAAATATACATTATCGTCCCATCACCTGCATTGACCTTCAAAAGGCTGGTATTTCAGTGATATACTTACTGTTCATAACGCACATCCAAACAGGTCACCATAAACCAACACAAAAGCAATCATGCATGCCTAATTTTGAACGGGTATGCCGAGTTTTTTTGGGGGCAAAACCATGTTTTTGTCTATTTTCTGCTTCGAAAGAAAAATTACGGACTTCATTTCTGCACTTTTTCAAATCGTATTGTGGCTGTCCTGAAAGTTAAAGTAGGTCGCGTAACTTTAGGTCACGATGGCACGATTTCAAATAGCTTGTAAACGAAAATTCCGAAATATTCAAAAGATACAGTGGACTATTGCGAGTTCACCAATATATGCTTTGCTGAACAATTCGGATTGTTCTCCATTATGTTAAGGACCTAAAAAAAACACCCCTTTCTGGGTGACATCTCAAAAATGCCCGAGGCTATAACTCCTTGGCCGTTGAACTGAGCTGTCTAAAAGTGGCAGAGCTGGATTCGCCGCATCAGATAACCACAATTATCTTCATAAAAATGTAAAATATTGGGTGTTATTTTTCAACTTCCGTTTGTCGATTTGTCGCTGAATCCGCTCTTCTTTTGGAGAAAACTACAAACATTTTCATGCTTGTTGATTGACTGGCTTGTTAGTATGAGCGAAGATTTGGTGCAACCACGTGGCGCCTTAGTACCATCACCATTTACTTGAGTAACATCTAGATTTTGCTAATTGCATCAGGCCCATGGTGACAAGAGAAGCGCCATCTGGGGAAAAGTACACTACATCAGAACCTCGAGTCTCAAAAACGTCAGTTTCTGCAAACTCGAATGTCACCAAGTGTTCAAATATCGTGCCCCAAACCAAGAAATATCACAAACTAGTCCCATGATGAGTGATTTCACACTCCCAGTACCCCAGAAACCTAGTACTTCAAAACCCCAAATGGCTCAAATCCCCTGATATCATACAATATCGAAGTCCACAAACTGCAAAACCCTGCATGCTTCACAACCCCGAAGTATAGTGGTGAACGACCAGAATTTAGACGACATTGCAGTGTGAAATGCGGCCTGGAGCTTCTGAAGCCCCATGCAAGTGGGGAATGACCAGTTGGACATCTGGAACTTCATGTATCGATACCCTGGTTACTAGAAGTCATGTATTTGTATATAGCAATTCATATGACATGGGGATATGGAACATGCTTCCATCTTTTGATTCTCCAGATGACCAACCCTTAAGAGCTTCGTGTCTGTTTTGCTTGAAGAAGATATTCCATATCCCACCAGTTTGAACATACAATTACTGATGCCTTCTTTGCACGGTATTGTCACGTCCCGGCTTGTGCCCAATCCACGCGTTGCACAACCTGACAGAAGCTTTGCATGAATGCCAGTTTATATTCAAATTGTTTGATATCATTGGAATGAGATCACTGATGGTCACGGTGTTGTGCCTCGCAAGAAATGATAAAATCATTAATCGAAACATACATCAATTAAGTTCACTTGAAAGCACATGGTGAAGTTAGTATTCATCAAATACGATTTGAGCAAAATTCACACCTCATTTTTCAAACAATTCCATATTTACATGCCTGTAGTATTACCAACGTGGCAATCGTATCTGCATTGCTGGGTTCCATATATTATCATTGTCAATTTAAAGATTACATAAAATCCGGGATTGACAACATTGGGCCTGAGGATACTACGCTGGGGTAAGACCCCATATTTACAGCACTTCGCACTGGGGTTATGTGAGGCCGAAGGCGGTGCTGGGTCGGAGTTTACACGACCCCGATGTCCGCCGGGGTGGTCTGATCCCACGTGAACTCGACCGTAGCTGCTACCTTGGCGTGGCTCGTGAGAGCTACCGGAGCTATCCCAATACACCAGCCGAGTTGCCTGAACCTCCAACGCCGAACAACCTAACCAATACGAGAGCGGGCCGAGCGGTGGGGGTGGCGGCGCCAGCACGTGCTCACCGTCATCACGCCGGTCCCGGCGCTCCCGGTCGGCCAGCCAGTCGGGAATCCGCGGCACAGACGCGTCCGAGTCAAAGGAGCGGGATCGTGCGGGGATCGGCTCGCTGCGCCTGGCGACAGGTGGCGCGGGTGAGTGTTGCGCCGGTCACGAGCAGCGGCGCACCCGCCCGCAGTCGGCGGTGGTGGCCGCCCAGAGCGATGACGTCACAAGCACAAGGTTGTGTCGCCTCGCTGCTGTTGTTGGCTTTACGACACGTCGACCGTTGAGTCGTGCAGCGTCGTCAATCACTTTCGCTGATTGGCCGCGGGTGAAGAGTAACGACAAGTGAGACTCGAACCCACAATATTTCGATTACGAGACGGGTAACTTACCCCTAGACTACTCGTCCCCAGTCGACTCGCTGGAGTCTGATTTCAACGCGAGTATCTGTCACAATCTCACCCAAAAATGGCACACGGCAGGTCGACAACGAGCTGCTAACTTAATACTTGGCTTCAAAATGTAATCTAACCCCGACGTCACGTAGCATGTCTTCCGCTTCGTTAGGCTACGGAAAACAATAGCTAGGCATCAAAACAAAATGCATGACAATGCATCAACCACGGACTTGTGTGAAGTTTGATACTATTTCTGGATTCCTGCGTCTGGCTTTATGATTACGCAATAATTATATAAAAACCTAGTAGAACATAACTCCCGTTAATGAAATTCGAACCAGCAGTTAAACCAGCTTCTTGTCGAAGCGCCCTGAACCCCAAATAACTAACTAACTAACGAGCCAGCAGTTATAACTTTAACCGCATAAAGTCGAGCCCCGATTGGCCACGAAGTGGAACGGGGAGAGCACATGCTGTTCCGATATCTCTAAGACTAGTCGCCGGATGTTCTGACAAAGAACGGCAACGTATTACTTGTGACTGTTCGGCGAATTGCGTTGCTCATTTCATTTCAAATGCTCAGTTCACTGAAGTAAATTTTGGATGCCTTGACACAACGGATATACGGACGTAGGGGTGCGAAAACTGGAGACAAAAGCACCCAGGCCGCATTGTGATATTGTGATATGATATTTTCTTCATATCCGATGCCATTCTACCACCATTGAAGGATGTCAAAACTCAATAGTGACATTGGATCATTCGCCAGATCAGAGAGGTACGAACTGGAAATACGATCAGTTGTATTACTTTGCAATAATTTGTTCATAAAACAATATATACGTACTGGTAGTTATCCAATTCTGTTCGACGTTTCAAGTCAATACCAAGTCAGGTCGCTGAGATACGATCAGAAACATCCGGAGGGTACAAGTATCCAAAGCGCCGTGGAGGTTTAAATTTCGTCTATTGCCAAAAAAAAGGTTTTTGCACGGATATTTCAACTAACTGTGCAACTGTATCCAAGTCTGAAAAGTGTGTAGAACGATCTTGGATGCTTCGTGAACATATTTGTAAGCGAATCTATTTTAACCAACTTAAGCTTTTGATAATTGTTTCAATTTTGTCAAAGAGAATTGAAAGAATTAGTTTTACTTCGGTGAGACTCATTATATATTCATGAGCGTCATCAGTTTCGGAAATCGTTAGCTGCAACATCTTATCATATTTCATATTTATTAAATTTAAAAACATATTTCCAGATACCTGGCCTTAACCGGGTCGGTGACATTGACTTTTACACGTGTGAACTATGTGGGACAAAGTCTTCATGTTACGCGAGCATCTTGCGGATGCTCGCGTAACATCTACACTGAGGCGCCCAAAGGCGCCCAACGGCGAGAGAGGAACCTGTGGCCAGCTTCGGTTCAGAACTCCTCACTGACAACATTCAAAGCATTGACCCCAAATTGCTGGAACTTTCTGGCATTCTGCATCGTAGCAAGTATGGCATCATATGCCTGACGGAAACCTGGCTGAAGCTTGTGACGCCCAATAGACTGCTGCTGCTGCTTGGGTTCCAGCTGTACCGGGCCGATCGCCCTGACGGGCGAGGGTATGGCGGAGTGGCGCTGGCCGCCAGGGACGGCATCAGCGCGTCCCCTCTGAAAATCACCACGGCAGTCTACCATCCCAACAGCAAGCTGGAGAAGTCGTGGGTGCTGGTTAAGCCCGGCAGTAAGCGCCAGTTCATTATGTGCACAGCATGCCGTCCAACGAGGCGGAATGTGACCGACCTGAAAGCGGACTTTGCAGACCTGGAGGCACAATTCTAACGTGCGATTGTGGACTATCCGAAGTTCACTTTTTATTTGTGGATATTTGAATTGTGACTTGCGTAAACCAGACATCAGCCCCAGGTAGTCGTGCACAATCTGACTTTATTTGTGATTACTCACTATCTCAGTGTGTGACCCCGCCAACCTATCCGGCTGGCTCTCTTCTTGACGCGGTTATCACAAACTGTCATGACATTGTGAAGCACTGCCGCGCACAATTTTGTAACTTTAGTCCGCATGTATTTGTGTGTGTCTCTGTAGATACGCCTGGATCTACACCGAGCGGCGCCAATGTTCTCTTCCAATTCTTTCGCCGTACTGGTCAAAATATTTTGCTTCGTATTTTTTGTTTCGGCTGACTAGACTTTTGTTTCTAATTTGTCATCCGTCACGGTTAAGTGACTGTTTTCTGGACATCGTTTTATCTATCATTGACATACATGCTCCCATCAGGACTGTTAAAATCAGGAGCCCTAGCGAGCCGGTTGCATCGAATAGAGTCAAAGCTTTAATGTGTCGCCGCCGTGGTGCGCTGACTGTCTATAGACACCAGTCTACAGGGTAAAGGGACGCCATCCGAGCTGTACGATTGGCGATTAGGCGTGATAGCCGCGATCGATGTTGAGCGGCGCATCCGTGAGGACTAGTGGAGGCCAATTTGGTGGCATAGCAGGTCATTCGCCAACGGTAAACAGGCCATTCGCAAGCTACTCGACGCGACAGCCGATGACCATAACCGATTTTTTTTTGTCAGCGTGGGCCAGCGCATGGCTGACGATGTGAGGGGTATAGGGGCGACGTATTTCCGTGTATGTCCTGCTCTTTGCCGCGTGTCGGTGGCTGTGTGTATCAGCATTCACATCAGCATCCACACGAGGACGGCATCAGCATCCACATGTTCTGGGTGTGCTTCGACTCGATGGGTGCGGTGCTCCTGTGCTTGGTCAATTCCAGCATTGCTCAATCTGATGTTCCTGATTCTTGGAAGCATGCTCTCGTTCATCCCATCTTCAAAATCCTGTGATCCCTCTCGCCATTCCAATTTCCCTCCTATCTCCATCGTCTCAGTCATTGCGAAAATTCTACAGCGTCCCGTCCACCAGCAGCTCTACGATTATCTGTCCAAAAACCACCTCCTCTCTACAACTCAGCGCTGTTCCCGTTCTCGTCACTCGACGGAATCGGCCCTGACCTCCATATCTGACCAGATCCTATCCGCATTTGCCCATTTGTCCCTTCTCTGCCTGCTGGATTTGAGCAAATGCTTTGATGCGATAGACCACTCAAAATCCCTGTCAAAATTATGTCTCCCACAGCAGCGACACTTCCTGGTTGTCGGCTTATCTTCAGAACCGCATCCAGATTGTCAGCCCCTCGGGGGTACTAATTCTGAAGGGTACTCTGGGCACTGGGTATTTTGTTCTGAGAATGACCTGGACAAACACGACGCTGATCTACCAGCTGTCACGACACGAGCTTCAATTTCCGGCCACTGTCAACGTACGGGCACCGAGGCCCCTGAAAATGGCGCCGTAATTGGGCTGCCTGTTGGCCAGCAGGTTAGACCAGCCTCGGAGCCGTGACGAACGCTGTCCAGGCGGAGCCTTATTAACTGACTGGCGGGTGTATGGCCGTACCTTGAGGATGCGTCCGGCTGTTCTCCTCTGCATGCAAAGTGAGGCGTTGCTGGGCGATGTGTTCAGTGCCAATCTCGAATCCCATCGCAACAGGTTGACTACTGTGGTAGCAGATCGGATATAGTGATAGCACCCGGGAAGCGCCTCACCAATGTAATCCCGGTGGTGTAGTGTAATACCTGTGGAGCATCTCGGAGGTAACTTACCGGTGAAATACCGGTGGTGTAGGTGCAATATCAGTGCAGCACCTTGGACGCTGGTAATCGCCCGAGTCGGCGATGTTGATATTGGCTGCCATCGCCACGATCAGAGGTCACCACCCCTGTTGTGACATGGCGACGTGTGGCCTCGCCTCCTGCTAACCTGGGCGATCGAGGTACTAACCAGGAAGGTCTAAGTGCCCGGCCCGATGTGATTCACGATTGCAAATCACAAATTGACGGCCCTCAGTGGAGGTAGAGGTCAGTATATGCGTATATTTGTCGCTCACTGACCATCAGCGTGCAGTTTGTTGCCGAAGCGAATGCTGCAAGCAGCGAAAATGTGGCTTTCTTTCAAGCGGATTTCTGAACTTGTATAGTACCCGTATGTCCCTGCATGACGAAAATGGGTCGAATACCATCTTTTCTCCCGATTAAAACCGAGGGCGTATCATTGCCACCGGGCATCACACCTCCCAGCTGGTCATGTCTTCGAGAAACTGATTTTTCGCTTGAGTGACAGCAAATTATCGCCAACGCCAGTAGCTTTATTACCGAAAAGTGGGTATTTGCGCCACGGTCGTCAAAGGAGCAAGCCTCCGACATAGCCGGCGGCTCGTTTGCCTAGTGACCTTGTTTTCTTGTGCAGTCAGGTCATTTGACGCGTCGGTTGTCGCATTTGGTGCGACGGCTGTCGCAAGAATACAGCAGGCAAAACTGTTTGTCGTACCAGAAAGAATAAACCCGGCTACTCTCACGCACGCCGAGTGGACTTCTGCTAATCAACGTCATAAAGACATAAAGACATAAAGACATAAAAGATTAGTGCAACTATGAGCCACAAGGGCCCTTCTTGGTTGCGCTCTGTACACTGAACCAGTTGCCCACCAAAGCTGTCAATCAGCCCTCCCTGTAATACTGAAAAGCAAGCCCTCTATTCTTATAATGATTGTCTATGCTGTTTTTAAAGATGTTCAATGTGCTGCTACTGACGATGTTTTCTGGCAGCTGGTTCCAGTGTTCTACTACCCTGTTTGTGAAGAAAGTTTGCCTTAACCTTGTTCTGCTGTGGTTAACTTTAATTTTGAATTTATGACCTCTAATTGCATCATTTCTGTTAAATTCAAACATTTCCCCAAGGTATCCCCTCTCCAGACCATGGACAAATTTAAAGACCTCGATGAGATCTCCTCTCAGCCTTCTATATCTAAGTGAAAACATATTCAATTTCTTCAATCTTTCCTCATATGCCAGGTTGCTTATGCCATTAACCATTTTTGTAGCCCTCTTTTGTACTCTCTCTAAAAGCCAACAATCTTTTTCATAGCTAAGAGACCAAGCTTGGATGCAGTATTCCAAATGTGGCCTGACGTTTGCACAGTAGAGCTTCCTGATCACTTCCTCACTTCTGTATGATACATTCCTATTTATTGCCCCGAGCATTCTCAGTGCCTTCTTCCTGGCTTCCTTGGTCTGTTCTGATGCCCCCAGTTTTGTGTTTAGAATAACACCTAAATCCTTCTCCTGTTGAGTCACTGATAGCACTTGGCCACCCATCAAGTATGGAGCCTTCATATGCTGCTTACCAACATGCATGATTTTGCACTTATCAAAATTCAATTTCATTTGCCATTCTTCGGACCACTTCACAAGTTCGTCTAAGTCTTTTTGCAGCGAGATATGCTCATCCTGACCTGTTATTGCCCTAAAGACCTTCAAATCATCCGCAAATTTCAAAACTTTACTGCTTAGGCCACTTTCAATGTTATTTACAAATATAATGAACAGTAATGGCCCTAGTACTGACCCCTGGGGGACTCCACTAAGAACATTTTGCCATGATGATTTTGTACCATTTAGCATCACTCTTTGCTGTCTATCTGAAAGCCACAACTCTATCCATTTTAAGATGCTACCTGCAATACCATGGGACTGAAGCTGTATCATTAACCGTTTATGGGGTACCTTGTCAAAGGCCTTACTAAAGTCAAGATATGCTACATCAACCTGATTTCTCTGATCAAATTGTTCTGTGGCGAAGTTCAAAAAGTCCAAGAGGTTTGTGAGACACGATCGTCCTTTTCTAAACCCATGTTGAGTATCTCGAATCAATCTGCTACCTTCCAGATAACTAACTATTCTATCCTTGATAATTGATTCGAGTACCTTGCACACTAGGGATGTGAGACTTATTGGCCTATTGTTTTCAACTTTCCCTCTTTCTCCTTTCTTGAAAATAGGAACTACATTTGCTCTTTTCCAATCGGTTGGAATTTCATTTTGTGAAACTGATCTACAAAATATTATACTAAGTGGAAATGCCAGTTCCTTTTCAGTTTCCCGCAACACCCTAGCATAAATTTCATCAGGTCCTGCTGCCTTGTTCGGCTTTATTTTCCTGATATGATTGTAAACGACATCACTATCAATGAAATCAACATCATTTGTCAGATCCCATGTCACTGAACTATGGTGTACGGTCGGCAGATTGGTCATATCTTCCAATGTAAACACTGATTTGAACTGCTTGCTCAGCTCCTCAACCATCTCACTATCATCACCCAATGTAGTCCCGTTTACTTCCAGTGGACCAATTGTGCTAGAAACTTTACTCAGCTTGTAGAAACTAAAGAACTTTTTACTGTCCCCATTGCAGTTTCTAGCTAAATCCAGTTCTTTTGCTCGCTTTGCTGCTCTGGTTTTTTGCTTCACAGTGTCTCTAGCTTTTCGATACGCCTTTAGATTAACGACATTTGAGGCTTCTTTAAAAACTATAAATGCAGTTTTCTTAGCCTTAATTGCTTTTATCAAGTCTGGTGTAAGCCATGCTGGCTTTCCTACCCTTCTTTTGCGTCTTTGCTTTTGGGGGACATGTCTAATCTGAGTTTCCTTCAAGTAAGATATGAACTTTTCCCACATTTCACAGGCATTTAAATTGGATAATTCTTCTTCCCATCTTATGGCACTTAAAGCCGCTCTCATGCCGTCAAAGTCTCCTCTGTTGAAATTTGGAACCTTTACCAAATTATCCTTGATAATTTCCCCTACATGTGCCTTGAATCTAACTATGTTATGGTCACTTTTTCCCAGGGTTTCGCCTACAGTCAAGTCTTGAACCAAGTCACTTAAATCCGAGAATACAAGGTCCAAGAATGAACCATGCCGTGGTAGGTTCCAATACAAACTGGTGTAAGAACAGGTCCTCTTCAAGGCATTTCCTAAACATTTTGCATGATGGGGAGCCAACACCAGCATTTTCATAACCTTTTAGATTAAAGTCACCAAGAATAAGGCACTTCCTCTTGAAGTTTCTACTGATTTCCTCACAAATCACCTTGTCAAGCTCCAGTTGCTGAGAATGTGGCAGGGTTCCTGATCGGTAGAAAGCTCCTATCCTAAGAGTATTGCTGTTGCCTTTTCCCACAGTGACATCAAGCCAAATGGACTCCACAGACACATTTTTATCCCCACCTGCTACTTTTTGAGAACTGAATAAGCTATTCATATAGAGCATTACACCACCCCCTTTCATTGCTGGTCCCCTATTGCACGAAAACATATTGTATCCCTGGATCTCATAGTCCTGTAAGTTATCTCCAAAATACCCTTCACTGACCCATGCCTCCGTAATGCAAACAAAATCTGGTTCCTCCTCAGCAGCATAACACTTGAACTCATCAAATTTGGAACGGATACTCTGAGCATTAAACATCATACACTTAACAAATGCTCCATAACCACCTTTGGCTTTTTCATATTGAGGAGTTCTTTTATCACTAGATGAACTACCACTCTGTCCCCTTGAGTTGCTGCTGTCCCTATTTGCAGACTTTGAGGTTCTATTGCCTTGGCTGACACTATTGGAATATTCCTGAGTTGGCAATGCAATTTCATCCCTCCCCACCCCATTTCCTAGTTTCCCTGAAGGACATGTTCGTATACTTTGCCTAACACATGGACCCCCTTCTCAGAAAAGTGCAGGCCATCCCTCTGATAGAGGTCCCACGATGCATAAAACCTGCTCCACTCGTCTACAATTGTAAAACCTAGCTCATGGCAGAGCTTTCCTACCCTGACGTTAGCTGCCAGTGCCCTAGAGCTCCACTCAGGGGAGGCTCTAGCCCTAGGCAAAAGCCCTAGCGCCGTCAGAGCGGCGAAGCTTAATTGTTCGTTGAAAAAACAAGTTTGAAGTAGCAAACATGTCTAAGTTCCGAAGATGTAAATTCTACGGATGCATGGGTGCACGTGATTTTACCACAATCGTTTGACCAGCACCACCCTAACAATGGGATCAACAAAAGCCCTCCCTCCCTCACACGCACACACCTTGGGAGCTTTGGGACGTGGTTCCTCTTCGCCTTGGCCTAAGGCATAAGTTTGGGTTGCAATCGCAATCCACTCGGTGGAACTTCGGAAACAACATTTCTAGCAACGCCAATATTTATATTCAGCGTAGAAATACGACTCACTATAATTATTTCAGGCTGCACGAATAATGCCCAAAAACGAAGAAAAATGGTCGGCTGCAGGAACTTATTGAAAACATTAATGGTCCGACCTAGTTGCCCGTACAACTGTTGCATATGCACGAATGAAACATTTTCCTGCAATCTGCAAGCAACGCAACCCGCGTTGCACAGTCCTGCAACGCGAACTGCCGACAAATTCGGTGCTGCAAATGCATAGTGCAGTTTCAATTTCAGGCTATCAATGATGCAAATTGAGAAAAAGCTAGTATTGTAATGCATGTAGAATGATGCACTCAAAAGAATGTAAAACTAGTGCTGTCGTAGTACAAATTTGTAACGGCCCTGCAACATCCCATCCATCATCAGTTTCTGCCCATATAATCGGCATGCCATCCTCTGGGTATTCATGGGTACCCATGGCGTAATTACTCAATGAGCGGCCCGGTCCGCCGCTGTCCGAGTGCATATATATAAATCTTATCTTCATATATATAAAATACATGAAGGTAATGGAAAGCCCCGAATCGATAGGGCGCCCACTTCATGGTACCCTCATGTTAAAAGTCTAAATTATTTGGGTACAGAGCTAACACTGAAGGGACATTTGCTTTACAGTGCTGAATTTATCACTGAAACTGCACTTTAAACGAAATCCAAGCAGTACCTTCAGCGACACTTCAGGCGTGGTCAGTAGCTGCAGGCTATGGGTACAAAGAAACAAATAATGTATCCGTAAAACCGAAAATGGGCGTGCTGATCATTCTTTTTGTTCCTTTTTTTACTCTTCTATCAGAGTTCGCATACTTTTCTCCGTAGATGATGTGAAGTATCGACGAGAAGCTCATCTGACCTAGTTTTTCATCTACTGCAGTCCAACAGCTTTTAAGTAGTGGCATAGAATGCTTCGGAATACTCGCAAATAATATCCATGTACGACATTAAGTAGACATACGAAACAATGAAAAACAAGACTTAACAGCTAGGTTTCCGCACGGAAATCTACACCAGGTCAGATCGTCCCATACAGCTAGCTGACTTCTATCGACTCCAGACTGAAGATTCTGTGGCGTGATAAATGCACTATACAGCACGAGTGTTTCAGCCTAAATTGGGCCACCAAATCACACACAGAAACGACTTGAAAGTTTTTTGAAACCACTGTCAAGTAGATCCTTTCCAGACATCTTTTTCAGACATAATCCGCATTGCACGCTGAAAAACACACACAATGACATCAGTCAGATTGCCACCGAGCCATCAATATCACTGTTACTACGAGAACAAAACCACAGTGGAATACTCACGCGAAAATATCGTGCCTCTTGAACAGTCTGCTGAGGAATCCGATCACAAATCCATATATTGGAATGATTTTCATTTCTGTCTCTAACGAGAATGAGCTTGGTCACACACGGATCCGAGTCAGGGTTGGCAAAGCAGCCTTTCCTTCGATTTTCAATCGTCACGAAAGTCGTCCTGTCAGGACAACTGTCCACTCCTGTTCCCTGCTGGAATACTGGATAGCCTATAATAGTAGGTGGATAACCTAGCAGGTCCGAGTTAGGTCTTCTTAAAAAAGCGCGTTTTTCATTCCGCATAATCTGTCATCTGAAGTCATCTGGTATCGCCACAGAATTCAAGCACGTAGGGTTAGAATTGAGGCGTGCAGTGTGAAATCCCAAACGTGCAATATGTGATTTGAGGGGTGAAGTCCAGCAAATTCAGTTGTGCATCGAGCATGCACGTGTCACATCTTGCAGACAGGCCCACGTCCGTGACGGAGACTTAATCGGCAATCCCCACTTTAATTCCATACCACCACTCCAAACCGAAGGCACTGCTCCTACTATTGCAATGCATGCGATTGTAGAAATATATGCAGGTACTGATTTTTGCATGCCATACGATGCAAAACTCTGGCAAGGTATGTCTACCAAATATCTGCCAACGCAGATCTACGAGGGCAAGGGACATGGACGTGCAGCGTACGTTAACACCAAGGCCTATCGACAAGGCCTATCGAGTCAGGTTGAACAATAACGTCAGTTGCTGGGGTATTGTTCAGCTACATATATGACGCGTTTGACGATCGCGATCGATATCAGTCTTTTACTTGCGCTCGTACCAACTGAACCAATTGCAGTTCAGCATTTTTGTGACAATTGCTAAATAGTTTTCGCTAGTCTTTTCGAAATCCATCGATCAATCCCCGTGTTTGCTTCAAGCAAATTCAACGCTTGCAAATTATATAGGGCGCACGTGCTCCCACGCCAACCAAGCTCCCATGGGAGTGATTTTATATGTGAATATAAATGCAGCTGTGTTGTACAGAGTTACGTTTCGCGAAAGTTATTCTTTCTATTTTCGACAGACAACTCGACTATTCAAAACGGTCCCGTCGGCGGCGCCGCATATGGTCAAAACGGCGGCGCTGGAATGCGTTGCGCAGTGTGTTGTGTATGTAAAGCGGTGATCCTGGAGCGTTCTAGGTGGTGAAAATGACCATCATTTTCAACTGATATATTTATATATGAAGTAAAACTTTGCGTGATATATTTGAATATATATGTATATGTACATATATATATATATATATATATATATATATATATTATATATATATATATATATATATATATATATATATATTCATATATCAAGCAAAAATCAAATCATCCCTTCCCTATTAAGCCTGTACCCCGACCTGCCGCGTCCCTGCCGTTCATCCCCTTGCGGAGACAGATACAGAGGGCACAGGGGACATGTGTCTGCCCATCTTACGAGGAAAAGTGGCGCCCATCGGGCGCCCATCTTACGAGGAAGTGGTCCTCCAGTTAGGCTCCAGTGGAACCCTTCATAGTTTTTCAGCTAAAGACGCCCCTCGGATGAAAACGTGTCCCATATAATCATTGAGTGCACTCCCTTGAATTTTCCGCCGAAGTCTCCCATCCAAGACCCTAGCGTGTGCCCCTCTCGAATTTTTCAGCTGAATACACCCCACGCCTGCCCTCTCAGCTACGCCCTTGGAAGAGGTCCCGGGGTGATAGAAAGAACTACAATCAAAGAGGAAGTCCTTAGCGCACGGACGCTAATTTCTGAAAATTATCCGGGTGGGGTGGGGTGGGGGAGGGGGAGGAAGGGCAAAATACATGAAGGCAATGGGCAAGCCCAAATTGATTGGGGAACACACTCCATAGGGTCGCATGTTAAAGCTTGAAGTTATTGGCGGGGGCAAAGCCAACATTAATGTGGCACTTGTCTCCTCGAAAGTATACAAAGCAACACCCCTACCTGAGCGTCAGCCCGTGCCCTGCATAATGGTCCTGCGGATTCAGGGATGGTGGGCGGATTCAGGGCCATGTTCCCATGTAATTTGGAGCCTGCGCCCCTCCGGGAAGTCCCGAGCGCTCCCCTTCATATTTTTCAGTCAGAAGCACCCCTTCAGTGTGCTCAAGTACATGCCCCTCCCCTGTTAAACGGATTTCTCGCGGAAGGCGCCCCTTCAGGTATCTTCGCAGGGTGCACCTCCTAAGAAATGGCGCCCCCAGACAAATACCCCTCTCTCATGACAATTCCTGGATCCGACCCTGATTAGGATATAGGGTGCACACGCAGTACACATTTGCTGTCAACTGCATGCATTCACATCGTTACTTCCTTGGCGTTTATCGGGTATCCGGGGTCTTAATTCCATGGGGTACACATACCAATAAAGGAGCTGTCCTTGTCAGCTACAAAATGCAGATACCTATTCTATTCATGACTCGGGAGGTTCTTTAGCCGTCACAGGAGGCCTCCAACCTTCACAGGAGGCTCCAACCGTCACAGAAAACCTCCAGCCTTCACAGTAGACTTCAACCGTCACAGGAGGACTGCAATTAACACAGGTCTCCAACCGACATAGGAGGCCTCCAACCATCAGAGGAGATGTCGTCAACGATCACGGGAGGCCAACCGACACAGGAGGCCTCCAACCATCAGAGGAGATGTCGTCAACCATCACGGGAGGCCAACCGACACAGGAAGAGCCTCGAACTGTCACAGGATGAGGATAGGAAGGGCCTCCAATCGTCACAGGAGGAGCCCACAACCGTTAAAGGAGGCTCCAGCTGTCACATGAGACCTGGAGCCAACACAGGAGTCCTCCAGCCAACACAGAAGGCCTCTAACCCTCACAGGAGGCCTTACCATTCATACAGGGGCCCCCAACCGTCGCAGGAGGCTTACCAACACAAGAGGTCTCCAATCTTCACAGGAGGCCTCCGACTAACACTGCGTTTTTCTCATCAGAAAATCCAGACCCACCCCTTTTACTCGACTGTTGGCCACTTTATTTCGACCGCGAGGGAAAAAACTTGTGCCAAAAAACGTGATGTTTGTCGAACCCCAAAAGGTACGGCCAATTTGCTCTCTGCATGGCTATGTTCCTGCTCAAATAAATGCACAAAAACCTCCTTGGCGGACAGCTCAAGTGATATTCGCAAATCTACATGTAATGCGTTGCCATTCTGGTCGTGAGGCGCAATGAGGGACTCACAAATGCTTGCCATCTAGGTTGTATTTTTACAACGCATTCTGGCATCCTAAATCTTCCCCAAAGAGATGCCTGCCACTTTGCGGCTTTGCTGTATGTGCTCGGCGCTTGAGGGTTGTCGACCGACATCAATGTAGGTGAACGAATAGTGTGTGAGGCGGAGAGCGCTGTGCAAAAGGAAGTTCCTATCTGAGAGTAACGTAGCCTCAGAACGATATTTAGTGGCTGCATACATATTAATATATATAATGGATATATTTGTAGAATCTTGCTGCCTGAATCTCCCCTCATCCATCTGTCAACCTGATGCGAAACGAGGTTTACTATCGGATCTAGCTACACTGACGTCCATATCCTATTGCATAGCAATTGACTTCACCCGGAGTAATTAAGTGTGCCAGGGACCTCTCATATCCATCTGCATGAGGCGCAAAAACTCTGTGAAGACACCGCCACCTTCACTCGACCCGCAATTGCAGAAGCTATGGTTGGAGTTCACGAATTACCAACGCTTCCGACGAGTGGATTAGATTGATGGTGACTACTGACTAATACTGCGCCGTGTGAACACTGAACAGCCTATCATTGCTCTCTCCTGCAGGGACTCGCATGACCTTCTAGCTGTGGTGGCGGCGACCTCCGCAATAATGGTATTACCCCCTCCCCTCACCCACACTAGTCACGAGACCTTTCCCATCGCCCGAACATTGCTGCGGTGGCCGGGGTTAGTTGGGCGGTGGCGATGACCCCGCAGTAGCCAGTGGACACGTCCTTCCACACAAAATATCCCACACGAGTCCTTACTGTGCTGGCGACACCGGCATTAGACTACAAGGCAAGAAGAGACACAGACAATGTGGAGGGCGATATGTGAACAGCCACACACTGGGAATAACCAAGACTGCTCACCAGCCATAGCTTAACCATAGGCGTCATGGCGTTGTCAAGTTCGATGTACAGCCAGGATGCACTTATACCAGTACGGGGCTGAACAACATACGCATGTATCATGGGCGTCACCACGGTTGGTACTGGGGAAGGGATGCGTTCCCACAAAGCGTAGTGAAATTAGGCGTTTCCCATATAACTGCATGACAAAATTTGACCGAAGAAATATAATATGTTTCTTGTGATCCCTACCGCCTTTCCAAAATATGCGGCGGCGCCAAATAAGGGTACTCGCTGCTAAAGGTCCCAGAAATGACTGCGCCGCCATGGAAGTGTGGGACCACATTCCAATCGCACATGATCACAGCCCGAGCGGCATGGAGCTCGCTCACTCACAAAGGAATTATTATTCAGTTCAGATCGGTAGAGGACAGGCTGATGCCTTCAGCGAACCTCCATTCTCCGTTGACCTCGGCTCTCAAACCATGTCAGCGGTCGGACTGGCAGTGTCTACCAGCCGATTGACACATCCGTCTACCAGCCGCTCCACACCTCCGTCCACCAGCCGCTCCACACCTCCGTCCACCAGCCGCTCCACACCTCCGTCCACCAGCCGCTCCACACCTCCGTCCACCAGCCGCTCCACACCTCCGTCCACCAGCCGCTCCACACCTCCGTCCACCAGCCCTCCACCTCCGTCCACCAGCCGCTCCACACCTCCGTCCACCAGCCGCTCCACACCTCCGTCCACCAGCCGCTCCACACCTCCGTCCACCAGCTCCTCCACACCACCGTCCACCAGCCGCTCCACACCTCCGTCCACCAGCCGCTCCACACCTCCGTCCACCAGCCGCTCCACACCTCCGTCCACCAGCCGCTCCACACCTCCGTCCACCAGCAGATTCACACCGCCATACCCAGGTTCCCCACCTGCTCCACGCGTTCGTACGTCAGTGGTCGAGCGTACAAAGAAAACTATTATCTATACTTGATCGGTGATTTGAATTGGAAGCCATACTTGGAACGACTAAAATGCTGAAGGACGTTGGATCGCATGTCAACTTCATTCCTGCACCATATGCTCCATGGTTGTTGGAGGCAGTTCCAAACACCACCGGTTCGGCTGCACCGGTAATGAATAAGCACGGGTAAGAACAGAATCGTTCGACACCAGCGTTGGAAAAGTGGCCCTCTTTTGGAACTTTTGACATCCAAAGAATTATACCCTCCGGAAAAAAATACACTCCTTGCATTGCTGGATGAAGATATGCTTAACTAGCAAGACAGCTAGATGTCATTATACAATAGTGATAACTTGGGTGGAAAGGAAGATTCCGAAGTGTCGAATCGACACTTCGGTTACGCGAATGCTCAATTCTGGTCGAAGCACCCTAAAGCCCAACTGACTGACACTGCAGCTGCATGACAATCATAACTCGTGTCTACACGTTTTAAAAACCGGTTTCGCAATCAGCTCCCAAATCAGCTTCCCAAATAAGTGCGAAGCAGCCTACGAACTTGTCGTCGGAAGTAGATTGTGAAATTGGCATGGCATGTTCCAGTTTATCTGGTGTAAATTAGGATTTCTAATTTTGTTCTTTTTTGGTAGGCAATAATGTACTGCATTTAACATTAACCTACGCCAAATTAAAGGGGCATTAAATTAAAGGGTGGTCGATATCGATTACAGCGATGTGTCTTTTTATTGCGCTTCTGCTAATGTAATTTTCCGTCCCATTCATACACTTCATTGTTCCGCAAAGCATGCACTAGGCGTCTCATACGGGTACACACGGAACATTTCAAGCCAAAGGAGTCACCAGGACTGTTTTTGCCATCAGAGCTCTTAGCCCGCCGGGAAGGAGGGAGGACTGCAACTGTTGGGGCTGGCTGTGGACTATTTCACCCAGCCTCCATTCACTCACATGCACAATCTCAGCGTTTCAAGGGAAGAGATGGGGATAGATCCCCTTAGACTCCTGGCGACTCCCCTATCTGTCTTCTCAATCAAGTTTTTAGAAAAACTCTCGGAAAATGGTTGTTCACCCATTGTATAGCCTTACCATATGTGTCCAACAAATATGCAAAATTTCGCCATTTTTTTCAACTGGACTAAACTTCACACCATTAAAGGGTGGTCGATATCGATTATAGCGATGTGACTGTGCTTATTGCGCTTCTGCTAATGTAATTTTCCGTCCCATTCATACACTGTCATTGCTCCGCAATGCATGCACTGTGTTCGAAGATTTCTTGGCAAAAATATGCTATCATACTTTTTTTTGTCAGAAAGGACTGGGACGCTCCGTATCATTCTGTCGATGCAAAATATTTTCATCTCGAAAAATACATCTGCTATGAACTAATCGTACGAGGTAATGAAGATGTGAATCAACTTTAAGGAATATGCCCGACACGCAACCGGCAAATGAGCATACAAACCAACCACACATGTTAGATGAGTCTGGGACTACAAGGATGTAGTTCCAGACTCATCCAGCAGGTGGGCCAGTGGCGTCCCGCGTT
Source organism: Imbricaverruca yamaguchii (assembly GCA_034440575.1). Lineage (NCBI taxonomy): Eukaryota > Metazoa > Arthropoda > Thecostraca > Neoverrucidae > Imbricaverruca > Imbricaverruca yamaguchii. The sequence continues at coordinate 574,653 of JAOTOL010001304.1, forward strand.
ACGGCCCCCATGTCCGGGCTTGATCCCAACCGTAATCCTGCTCCTGCCACACGGATACGCCACCTTGGGCATCGCAATGAGTATATCGATATCAAAACCAATTCGGCGCTACGCAGTCGAAGAAAAGACGTTCTACAGAGCGCATGAACTTACGTGTAATGAAAATACAGCAAGTAGAGACACGAACGAAATACACCCTATACCAAGACCAGGCCAGAGCACGCACACACACACTGACCAGTCTCGCCACCTCCCCGTCAACTCCTCACAATCATCTGCACACCAGTCGCACACACACACGCCTACCCTAACCACTGGGACATGCTCGAATGCCGTCAAGCGAAAGCGCCCCGGCCGACAGTAGTGACACGCTTTATAGAAAGAGAGGTGGCCCCCGCCCCCGGCGGAGAGGCATCATTGGCTGGGGAGCGGAGGGGCGGCCGCTGCGTGCCTGTGTAACCTGGGTGTGGTTGTGCGCTTGCCGCCCCGGCCGACAGTAGTGACACGCTTTATAGAAAGAGAGGTGGCCCCCGCCCCCGGCGGAGAGGCATCATTGGCTGGGGAGCGGAGGGGCGGCCGCTGCGTGCCTGTGTAACCTGGGCGTGGTTGTGCGCTTGCTAGCCAGGCGTTACGCTCAGGCGATGGACGTGACGTGGATTACGGGCGGTGCCGACTTCGCCTTCGAACCTAAATACCCTAGGGGTTCCTCAAACTTTCGGGATCTTCCTTTCAAGACTATCCTGAAGATGTTTGGAAAATGGGTGCAATTTGGCTACCAAGGCACGAAGGGGTCAAGATCTAACAGTTTTTTCTTGGTTCGGGTGGGGAATTGAACGATTTTGCACTTCTCAGATTAGATGTAATTATCGCTCACTCGCCAATTTCTTGTTCCACCTTCAGCCTAAGGAGACCACAAGCCGGTCTCATGTACAGGACATCCTCCGTACTGACCGGAGGCCCCCGTGGTGACCGTATACCTCCCTGTCGAGGAGTCCCCGTCATGTGCCCCTGCAGGTTCAAACTTCTGGCAAAGTCCCTGTCAACAGTCCACCTGGGGCTCAGCCCTGCGGGGGTGGCAGCCGTGACAACAGTCCAGCTGGGGCTCAGCCCTGCGGGGGTGGCAGCCGTGACAACAGTCCAGCTGGGGCTCGGCCCTGCGGGGGTGGCAGCCGTGCTAACAGTCCAGCTGGGGCTCAGCCCTGCCGGGGTGGCAGCCGTGACAACAGTCCAGCTGGGGCTCGGCCCTGCAGGGGTGGCAGCCGTGCCAACAGTCCAGCTGGGGCTCGGCCTTGCAGCGGTGGGAGCCGTGCCAACAGTCCAGCTGGGGCTCGGCCCTGCGGGGGTGGCAGCCGTGCCAACAGTCCAGCTGGGGCTCGGTCTTGCAGCGGTGGGAGCCGTGCTAACAGTTCAGCTGAAGCTCGGCACTGCGGGGGTTGGCAGCCGTGACAACAGTCCAGCTGGGGCTCGGCCTTGCAGCGGTGGGAGCCGTGCTAGCAGTCCAGCTGGGGCTCGACCCTGCGGGGTGGCAGCCGTGCCAACAGTCCAGCTGAGGCTCAGCCCTGCGGGGGTGGCAGCCGTGACAACAGTGCAGCTGGGGCTCGGCCTTGCAGTGGTGGCAGCCGTGACAACAGTCCAGCTGAGGCTCAGCCCTGCGGGGGTGGCAGCCGTGCGAACAGTCCAGCTAGGGTTCGGGCCTGCAGGTATGGCAGCTGCTAGCCACTTGTTGTGTATCAGCGACGACACCTGTTCGTGTTCTGAATTCCAGACGCTATATTTTTATCTGTCTTTCAATGGGTGCTGTATTAACGCGTGTGCGACGCTGTCTCTCTAGAATCTGCTGCTGACTTCATTGTCATCGTGTTTATTTTGACCCGATGCTTAGTGGAGGGTGTTGATAGTTCTCTGTCAGTCGTGATGCATTATATTCCTATTTTATATCACTATCGCATTTAATGGATGGGACTGATATGACGACAATTAATTAATGTCATTCCCAGAACGGCAATTCGTCGTGTTTTCTCTTCTCCGGTCTCTCAATCAGAAATAATTCAAGATCACTCGTTCTACTGCTTGTAATTTCCTTTCCAGAAGTTCTGTTCATACTGCTGATGTTCATATTAGTATTGTTGATATAATTCAAGTGCTTATGTCATCTGCATAGCTCAACCGACAAACACGTGCTGCAATATGTGGAGTAGTTTGTGGAAATTACCAAAATTTATCGCCATTGAAAGTAGCATTTTGGCGCAAGCGGAGTGTTACTATGAACCATTCAGAATTTTGGCATAAAATTAGTATTATTGGTGATGATTTTAAATTTTGGATACATTTCAACCCAAAAGCATTAGTAGCCCAAAATTATCTGGGGCCTGCACTGTTCAAACGAAAGCGTTTTCGGAAATGGATATATGTTTACGTGTGCCTAATTAGGTACTTGGTCACTCGCTATGACAGTTTGCCCCGAGGGACGATCATCTGTGTCGATCGTTCATCAGAGCCGTCCCAGAAAATGTTCCTCGCTATGCCTCTGGAGAAGTAAAACATTAAAAGTGGAAAACCAAGTTGTCATCCTTAATCACTACTGTGTTCCACGATGTTACGAGCGGCTCTAAGAACTGTGGACATCGTGATGAGTGTTGAATAACTTCGGATCGATATAATGTTCGTCAGCGCATTACAATAAATCCTACATCTTGTCATGCAAGCTCATACTTTGAAGACACGGAGCGCACTCGGTGTCTAGAATACGACCCACATGTATAATACTGAATCCGCTTCGACCGGGGTTGAGAACTCCCAGATCTCATCGAAGATTTCCGCCAACGGTTGGTGCAACCGCTGGGTGGTGTCGAGCACCAGCCATGCCGGCGGCTGCGGTCGAGGCGGTGGTCGCGAGGCGTCGGTGGCCAGCAGACTCACCTGTGAGTTGTGACAGAGCAGACCCAGTCGATAGTCGTCCGACCCGCACTTCTGGGGTGCCGTGCCGGCCGACGCCAGCCGACGCCAAAATATCCGGCCCGTCGGCCAGAAATACCACCGGCACCTGCTGCGGCCAACTCTGAGTAATTCGCGACGGCCGACACCAGCCACCGACGGCGCCACCCTGCAGTCTGGGAAAACAACGGCGACAGCCACCACCCTGCAGTCTGGGAAAACAACGGCGGACAGCCACCACCCTGCAGTCTGGGGAAAAGGCAACGGCGCGGCGCCACCCTGCAGTCTGGGAAAACAAACGGTAACCACACCCGAAAACAACGACGGTAACCACCACCCTGCAGTCTGGGAAAACAACGGCACCACCCTGCAGTCTGGGAAAACAACGGCGGTAACCACCACCCTGCAGTCTGGGAAAACAACGGCAGGCAGCCACCACCCTGCAGTCTGGGAAAACAACGGCGGTAACCACCACCCTGCAGTCTGGGAAAACAACGGCGAGCAGCCACCACCCTGCACGGCCTGGGAAAACAAGGGCGGACACCAGCCGCGGCGGCGCCACCCTACAGCCTGGGAAAACAACGGCAGGCACCACCACCCTGCAGTCTGGGAAAACAAGGGCGGACACCAGCAGCGGCGGCGCCGTCCTACAGCCTGGAAAAACAACGGGCGGACACCAGCCGCCGCGGCGCCACCCTACAGTCTGGGAAAACAACGGGGGACACCACCACCCTCCACGGCCTTGGAAAATAACGACGGGTACCGGCCGCGGCGGCACCAGCCATCGTATGATATACTGATAATTTCCCATGTTTTTAACTAAAGGAAAATAAAACGTGCTACGTCATCTATCATCATATTGATCGTATTGCTATACCATCTTCAATAACTACCATGCAGTTTTAACGGACTGCCATTTTTGCACACAACTCCAGGATCTGCGTCACAAATTATCACATTTATTATTTTACATTGTATATCAAATGTTCTATAGTAGCCAATTAATTCCAAATGGTTCCGAATAAACCGGCATAACATCAGCTGTCTTATGTTGCCAAGCTCGACTACTTTTTTCTATATCTAACCCAACCTTTTGACATAAAGCTTTCAGGCACAAATGAGGTACTTGCATGGCTCAATACACGTGAAGCGCCGATATTTCCTGCCCAGAGGATCCGTAGGGCTGCCAAACGGCGGCACGGCAGAAATAAAGTTTCAACCTTGATCAACACCAAGCAACATCGGCTCTACCACGCCAAAATTTTGTTGGAGAAATTTACAATTGTAGATACATTCTTCCCATTGAACGCCCATGGCGTAATGTTCTTAAACAATATCGAGGGAACGTATCAGCCTCAACTCCAACGGTGGCGGAAATCATGCCCAGCGCATCGCCTATTGTGTGAAATACAAAAATATACCCGTAGCTTTCGCGTTCTGACCTATTGACGTCCAGGGAATGGTTCCGCGCCCCGCCATATCATTAATGGCAGGCGGCCATGGCGGCGAGCCGCAAGGCGTAGGCGACGCCGCCGCCGTTTATGGTGGATGAAGACCAGAAAGTAGTTCCAGAATCCAATGCGCGAAGTAGCAATATGCGCAATATATCACTTTAAGTGGCAATGAAATTGACGTCTGGAGGAAAACTGACTTTAATAAATGCACTTCGCATCATATTTTATGGATACAGAGCATCATAACTTGTAATTACATTTTGCGCGCACACACTAGTGAGCATCCGGGCGCGCTTGTCGCGGGCGCATATTTCAGAATTCTTGAATGACATCAGGAACCTACCTGGTTTCCTTTTTTACTGGAGATCTCGCGATGTCCGCATTAACATTGCGTCTGACGCCTAGTGAACAGGTAATTTCTATACTTAAACTGGATAATTGTCTGGAAGCAATGATCTGACAAAGGCGTGTCAAGCGTGGCAGTCGGAATGCCCATTTTGGGCTATCAAACTGCACCAATGATCGTTTTGGCCATTCTGGGCCTGTTACTACACTATGCTGTGGAAGCAATGTCTATATTCACATGTAAAGGGAGGGGGGGGGGCGCTGGCCAAGCCTAGGAATCCACATGCATTTTAGATAGTGGAGCCCAGCTTATTTGGAAATAAATGCCATGGAAAATTGTTGCAGTAGTCGCAGTGAATCACGGCTTTCGTCAAGGCTGGAAAGCATTGGTAATGAATTTGAAGCGTTCGACACCAGGGACACGACCATTGCAGAATGGTATCTGCTTAAGTTGTCTCCGCGAGGATTATTTCAGTTTTGGTGGTAATTTCGGATCTGCCGATAGTGCCAAGTCAACTCTACTTGGAGCGGAGGCAGATTCTGCCATCTCCCACATTGGTTGTTTGCTGTTCACTCGAAAACAGTTTGTTGCAGTGACACGAAGTTTCGTGACGGTTCCTAAAATCAATGTGCACATGCTATGCCACAAGTTCAACAAAATCGTTTCATCGGAGGCGGGTACAGGTCCGGGTTTGGGAAGGTTATCTACAGAGCGCTCGGCGCGAGAAACTCAGTTGTGTATGGCACATTTTTTACATATTTGTTTACCAAAACAAATAGGATGGATTATTTATGACACCCATATAGCTAATGAGTGCTGAATATGAACCAGACATTGTGTAGAAAAGTTGCACTGAGACATCAAAATGGAAAGGGCACATAGTGTATGATGTGGTTTTGTACTACAGAGTAGCATGAGTGGGAGCTAGTTGAAGTTTTTGTTCGTATACAAAGAATTGTGGCACCTCCCCATGTTCGCCACCTGAATCCGTATTTGCGATTTGTATTGAACTTGGTATTGTTACGTCCAAACTATGTTATCCATACTATATTATACATGACAAAATACTGAAACAAAAGCAGGTTATTTTTTCAAAAATGATTGTTCCTTTTTAGCCCGAGCTGTCTATGATATTGATCTGTTATAATATGATAAAAATGGCATAGTCAATGATGCAGTCAATGATAAAAACGATATATTCAATGAGCATGCCAACGACGCGCAAACATTCATACACATTCATCAAATCCCCCATTTGCACTCTCAGCTCGTCCACTTGTTGACACTAGCAAAGCACACTTTCATGTGCGATAATAGGTAGGTACAATCATCAGCCTTCAGTGCTGTGCACATTGCGAAGTGATGTGCTTGCACATAAAAACACATTCAAATTCGCGTCGAGTTGTTTTTCTTTGCTGGGCTTTACAACAGGCTAAAATAGATTATAATTTGGAGGGAAGCGGTTTAGCAACGTGCGGTCGAGGTGAAATAATTCCCGTGATTGCGATTTGTCGATCCATGACTCACAGCAATCACGTTTAGGATTGCTGTATGAGTCATGCTAAGGAAGACTTAATATAGTTGAAACGCGATTTTACACATGATTGCACATATCATGGCAAACTAGCGTGTATATGTATATATATGTGTGTGCATATATATACATATTATTTATTTATTTATATATATGTATATATATATATATGTAAATATATGTATGTATATGTATGTATGCATATATATATATATATATATATATGTATGTCCATACATAAGGATATGTATTCATTTTCACATTCACATTCATGATCCTCCCGATATTCTTCAGTACATTTAACACCGGCGGAGGTCGAGCCCGCCACCGTCTGATGAGTGTCGCCATGCGGTGTCGACTCCAGAGACACGTGGTCGCCGGCGATTGGTGCTTCGTCATGCAGCCGTGGGCGTGAAATGTCACCGGAGGTCGCCGGCTCGACTGACAGCGCTCCCAGAAGTGTCGACTCGTCCTGCGGCACCGGGTACGCGTCAATCACCGCTCCCTCAGTCCCGAACAGGTGCTGTCTACGTGGCCCGGATTTAGACTTAGCTGCAGCTCACCAACAACCAGCCTGTGAACATGCATACAACCGTTCAAGACCGTGCGTCCGGTGATAAAAGTCTGTTGGCACATCAATTTCGGTAGAAAACACGAAAATGTGTACGTTCCACAAAATAAGCAGAGTTCAGCTGCGTTGCTTCAGTGTAGACTTGGCTTGGGGAGGGGGAGGGGAGTATTGGGACGCCTTGCTGAAAGCAAATGTAGGATTTTACTTGAATGCGTACGCTAAATAATTTGGTCCTATAATGACTGCTGTGACCCTAGCTATCGCAGTTCTAATGGAAGTTGGCAAGCAGTGGACATAAACATAGTTTCAGAACGGTACGCAACCGTCTCCTATGACTCTGCAGTCATGCATGCAGAGAACGAGGAGCATGAAAGGGAACGCGGACACCCCCCCCCCAAATACAAACACTTTAGACTATGGGCGACATATCTTCCACTCCCCTACACACTTTTTGGCTAGAGGATCCTACGATATGGGGAAAATCCTGCCTGAATAACCCTTCACATTTTGATACACTTTGACACCTTGCTTGTGCAACGTGGGGTCCTTTCAGCGGGCTAAGAACTCTATAAATATGCAATGAGTGGGCGCTTTGTAAGCATAACATAAGACCCATTTAGTACACAATGATGGTCCTGAAGAAAAAAAAGCCCTAAGCCACAGGAGGCCCCTTCTTTCGCCAAAGAAGTCTCGAGGATGTCATGAGGCGAAAGAGGAGGCCCGCCAAAAGACAAAAAATAGGACCCGAAGAAGAGAGAGAAATTCTCCAAGATTGAACATGTCCCCAAAGTCAGAAAGTAACTATCGTGATGGAACAAGAGGGCCCCAAGATGAAGGAGGGGGCCCCGAGACGGAAAAAGTCCCCAACACTGCATAAGAGACAACAAAATAGGATAAGGATAGATGCCTAAGAAAGAAGAGGAGGCCCCGAAGGCCAAAGAAGAGGCCATCCGATAGAATAGTAGCATTAAAGGCGCCATAAGAGGCCATCGCAACAAGTTAGGAGGCCACCAAGACTAGAGAGGAGGCTCCCAGGCGAAACTGAAGGCTCCCAAAATGGAAACTGGGCCTCGAGACGGGGAGAAGGCCCCCTTGGAAGCCCGGGGAGACCCGCTGTGATGTTCATCCCTACTCCTGGACCCGCGGCCTGATCCTCGCGCGTATGCAGCCTTCTCTCATTGCAAACCACCACCGTGACATCAACGCGTACCGTTCCGAGATTGAAGGGAAAAGAAGTATACATGTTGCGGTAGATTGGTGGTATTTCGGTCCGATCGGTCCGATTTGAGGGGTGAAATCGATGATTCAGGAGGGCAGTGTCCCTCCTTAGCGAATGCAAAATGACAGCCCTGGCGCGGATTACCTTCGATTACAGTAGAATGTTTTGGAACACCTCTACTATGGTTGACCACTGGGAGCGTAGGCTGTGCCGCTGCACACCAATAATTACGGGTGGGCTGTGCCACCTCACAGTTGTGCGCAGCGTACAGTTAGTTATTTGGGTTTTAGGGCGCATCAACTGCAGTGGTTATACAGCGCCCATTGCGCAGCGTACAGTCCACCAGCTTCAACACGGGTCAGGTTCCGAACCATGGGTATTCGCTTGTGTGGCCGTCACGTGACCATTTGCTCTGCAACCATGGAGTGAGAAACACTGGTCGACGCTGGTCCCACGTTACATTCCTCCGTCGGCTGAACAACTTGGTGACTGAACGAGCAGGCTATCACTGGACTCCTGTGGATAAACATCAACTGATAGCTGTGTATTTCGGATTCAGGCAATGCAGAATGAGCTGGAAAGGCTGGAAGAAGGTCGGTTGCAAAGATGTAGCGAAAGGAGACGGGAGGTTTATGGTGTAAATAAAGCATTATCTGCCCAAAAAAATAAGGTGAGAATGTATGTGTTGGTGTGTGCATGTGTGTAGTGTATATGTATATAAATATATACATATATATATATATATATATATGTGTGTGTGTGTGTGTGTGTGTGTGTGTGTGTGTGTGTGTGCATACGTATGTGTATTTAACCATTTATATGGTTTTCTTTCCTACCCGGTTTCGTCTCTTGGTAAAAGGCACGTGTTGTCGCCAGTGCACTGTATCACAACCAGGTAGTGGCTTTTATATCCTGCACGAATATCAATGACTAGAAAAAGGCCAACACTCATCAATGCATTGAGTTACAGTCCACATCGAACAACCAACGCTGAACTGGGCGTGCTCACACGTCGATGGAGGGGGCATCGAATCAGCTCGATGTCATACGACAAATAGAATACATTGGCTAACATGTAGTAGTGTAGCGAACGTTATTCGCTGCGTGCAATAGTGTAACAATAAACATAGGATGACCGTAATATGTGGTATTGCATGCAAGCCTTAAACGTTGCTTCATAAATGTGCAACGATTCGATGATGCACCTTTACAAAAAGAACGAAGCAATGAAAATAAATATGCAATTCTTAAACCTGAATGAATGGACTGCTAACATTGTGACTCGACTGATTACTTTAATGTTTTATTTGCCATTCAGAAAGGTACCATACCGAAACGTTGGGTATTTGTATATTTGTAAAGTAACATTTTGAGATAAAACGAAGCACTGCATATAACAACCATTCTATACGGATCCAAATTGTCTCACTGCTGAACAATATTACAATAGCGTGACGACACACTCTTGAGCCACCACTGAAGCACGGCGGGATTTTCCGAATATGGAAACCGACATCGTTGAGAAAGTCCACCATTGTTCTAAGTCATCCGAGTATAGTGAGAGCGGCTAAAGACTATAAAGTATTCTGCTGAAAAGTGACGTGGCAAAGAGGTATATCGACCAGAAAAACAGTCACAGGTGTCAGTATGCTACAGCCTATTATTGGAACCCTACGGACATATGCGTGTCGCGTGCGTGTACATGACTGAGAGATGACAGGTGTGTAGTATGACAGTTGTTTAACAGAATCCGTGCAGTGAGTATAGCTGAAATGTAATGACAGTGAGATGACTGTAGTATGACTGTGATGTGACAGGTCCTGTCACTGGGGCAACATAGCATGTGTGTCCGTAGTGTGAAGTGTGAATCTTTCCCTTACAGGTTTAAAGGTTGAAGAAAGGCTCAAAACAAAAAGGGTAAGAAAAAATAAAAAAAAAAAATAAAGGGAGAAAAAAAAAAAAAAAAAAAAAAAAAAAAAAAAAAAAAAAAAAAAAAAAAAAAAAAAAAAAAAAAAAAAAAAAAAAAAAAAAAAAAAAAAAAAAAAAAAAAAAAAAAAAAAAAAAAAAAAAAAAAAAAAAAAAAAAAAAAAAAAAAAAAAAAAAAAAAAAAAAAAAAAAAAAAAAAAAAAAAAAAAAAAAAAAAAAAAAAAAAAAAAAAAAAAAAAAAAAAAAAAAAAAAAAAAAAAAAAAAAAAAAAAAAAAAAAAAAAATATGATTGTAGGTGTGCCTTTAATATATGTCTATGAGTATTTATGTAGTGGTAATTGGGCGACTGCTGGCGAATCTTCATGTGTCTATGACAGGTGAAATTTCAGTTGTGAAATGTCCGAATCTGCCGATTGCTTGTATGCAGCGTGGCGCAGCTGATGGCAGCAGTCTACTGGATATTGAAGTGTTCTGAGGCCGACAGTGGAGTCGGCCCACCGGTGCTGGCTCTGAGAACAGACAGAGGCAGATGCCTCCGCTGTGTCAGTCGGAAGTGGTACGACCGGCGCTGTGACGCCCGACCGTGGTGCGCGCGGACAAAGGTCGCGGAGCGGAAGATATTCAGTGATGACTCTGAGCTGACGGAATGTCTCTCACATAGACAGTGCAATCCGCTGGTGTACAGTGCATTGGGAACGGGTGTTGTTCTCGATAGTACAGAGCCGCGTGACGATGATGTGACCCTGGCATGGGGCCAATGACGGTGACCATGAAGTTAGCTGGCGCAGAACGAGGGATGGATCTTTCACTTACCGCTGGGGTTTGCGCCTGGACACTTCTTGCGGAGAGCTGTCGCGGCAGGGCGGTTGTCCGCGGCCGGCCAGCGGCCAGGGCTCACCACACTACGGTACTTGATGCATATGTGGCGACCTGCTGGTGAATCGGAGTAAAGCAATTGAACCTCTCTGTGCCAAGCAAAGCTGGTGTACTAATCTGACTATCACGCTGCACTATTGACAATTTTGAATTCTGTCCAAATCCTCCTCTGACTGGAGCAAGCTAGAAACACAATTTCCCCGCACACCGTGCTGCAAACATATCTCGTCGCGCCCTCCAATCCGGTGTAGTGGTGGATAGCATTTCTTAATTTCAAGCTCGTGCTTTGTCCTCGTCTAGGGCACGCAACCCAGCTACATTTTTATTTTGCATGTGTATGGTAAATGAGCTGAAACTAACAAGATTATTGCGCAATATTTCTGATTGCATCTGGTTAATAATTGCATTCCATTTATTTGCGCTGCACTCCCAGATGGCAAGTAGCAAGTACCAAACGAAGTACTCATTCGTCCTTCGCCATGAATTTGGACGTCACTAAATCTTTCGTCTTGCTCATACTTTATCTGCACAGTACACACATTCATATCCGCTTGACACACACTGTCACGTATATGATGAAAATTGAGGATGTCCAGAAAACCCGTCATGGGACTGGTAAGCATCTCGCATTGCTGCAGGCAAAGATTAGAACCAAGGACATGAAAGATGTCCTCAGGATACATTGCATGTCCTCGGTTTCCAGGTGTGTAAACAGGTCTCGATATACAGGAATTACATCTACACACACACACACACACACACACATATATATATATATATATATATATATATATATATATATATATATATATATATATATATATATATATATTGTGTGTGTGTGTGTGTGTGTGTATATATATATACACCAGATTAAATGTCTTCAGCGGTTTGTGTGTGTGTGCGTATGGTGCACAACACGCGCAAACACACACACACACACATACAAACAAACCACACACCACACACACAAACATACACACCACACACATGCACACACCACACTGCTGAAGCCACTTAATCTGCTAAATGATCCAGACTGCTGCAAATTAGTTTGTCATTGTTGCCAACATTTTTTAAAAGCTCGCCTCGGTGCTGAAAGGCGTATTGCACTGGCGCCATGGGGCATTATTGATACTCCCACGCTACAATTCAATGCACAGCTATGTCATTCATTCCTGCTTAGTCTTTTAATAGTCAACGGTGGTTTCACACTAAAAATGATTGATGGCCTGGTTACATGCGGTGTTGAAGCAATATATGCAAAAACCCTTTAAGATAAAATAGTTGGATGGTATCCGCGTGAAGATAGTATTGTATGCTCACGGATGTATGTGTACGTCGCTTGCGATACAGCACACAACATATACAATAAATACTAATATATAATAGTACATATGTCAAATGTCCAACAACTTGTGATTATCAAAGAAATAGGCGTAATTTAATCAAGAAAATAATCGGCTTGTCAGTGAATCTGAATCAAGGCAGCAAGTTCCTCCTCTGGTCTTGCACTACCGTTGGCTCAGTTCGTTAGGGCGCTATCCGGCACCACTCTCCCGATCTTGGCGAGACTGGGCTCGAGTGCTTCTTGCGCTCGCTTCTGGCCGCCGGACGGGAGGGTCAATTGGCAATTGGCACGGTAAGGTCGAGAGCGAGCTACCGGGGTGGCCGTGTTGGTGTATTGACAGCACGTGAAGCATTTTGTCCAATTTCTACTGAAAAACTGCAATTCATAGATCGGGTGGTGAGGCCAGGGTTCACACAACAAGCTCTGTTTATCGACTGGATCCTGGTCCATAAAGCCACCCCAGCAAGAATTCAAGCTACATTTCTAAACAGTATGGAAATTTGGCATTCTATTATTATTTTGGGGCCAGATAATGCTTCATTGACATCGTAAACCTCCAATCTCCTTTCACTACATCTTCGCAGCCGAGCCTCTTCTAACCTTTCCAGCTCATTCTTTGTTGGCGGAGTCAGAAATCCGCCGCTATCAATTGTTGCTTGTCGACAGGAGTCCATTGGTAGCCTGTTTGTTGAACTGCCAATGTTGTTTGGCTGACCGAGGAATGCAAGGCGGGTGCATCGTAGGCCCGTGTTTCTCAGTTCATGGCTGTAGGGCAAATTGTTACCTATGGCTCGGACACTTGCACGTGGTGAAACTGTCACGCAACGCATAACTGTGAAACGGCACAGCCTACCAGTAATCGTTGGCGTGGAGCAATACAACCCACTTTCTTAGCGGCCAGCGATTGACCCTTCAAGGCGAAAGAGTTGCCACCTATCGGCAGACATGCTGACCTACTGCATGACGAATAAAAGTGTGACAAATCTGGCGCGGTACCAAAAACAATTTGGAAACCAGAATGCAAACACGCCACAGTGACATGCATGGAAATGGCTAGCACTGAGGCCATGCGAATGCTTTTTCAGGTCTTTAAAGTTCAAGAGTGTGACGGTTCTTGCATAGTTGTGAACATAATGGATACGGTCAGTGGCGTCGCCACGAAATTCTTCCAGGGGGGCGAGATCGAAAGGGGGCCTCTTGCTCCCCGAAAAGGGGCCTCCATTGTGTTAGGGCCTCCTATTGTTTTTAGGCCCTTAGTATGGTTTGGGAATGGGAAACTGAGGGCTGGAGGCCCTCCTTTTCGTCCTGGAGGGCCTCCTTTTCGTCCTGGAGGGCCTCCTTTTCGTCCTAGAGGGCATCCTTTTCGTCCTGGAGGCCTCATTTTCATCATGGGAACCTCCCTTTCGTCCTGGTGGCCTTTTCGTCCTGGGGCCTCTGTGTCAATATTTGGCACTCGCTTGATTTCTGGGGCCTCCTACCCTCTCCTAGGTGACTTGTTTTTACAAATTAGGGGCCTCCTCCTGGAGGCCTCTAATTTGTATCATCTCTTTTTCGTCTTGGGGGCCTCCTTTTCATCCTGGAGGGCCTCTTTCCATCCTGGGGGCCTCCTTTTCGTGAAGAACCTTAACATGTACAATACAACCATAAAGTCATCGTGTTCAGACTTAAAAAGGGTCATCAGGGTACATCAGTGTTGAGTCTGTATGGGAAAGATACCATAAGCATGGATAAAAGGACACTCATCACCACAACCAATACCACATCCCAAACTCCAAAGAAACCATCCACGAACATCTAACGCCCATCAATGCCTACCCGCCTTACCTACCCTGCCCTATTCCCTCGATCCCGCGTAACAATGGCGTGGATCGAGCGACTTACCACTAATTTTCTAACTCGATTCAGGTCTCCTGAAAGTGGCCTGTACCGTGCACACCTACCGGCATAAGTGTTACCACATCCATCACTAATTAGAACTCAAACACAAGATTTTCGAGCCGAAAAATTGTCCACCAACCTGGGTAATGCATTCGATGAGGAACTCTCCATTGATCAACCACCCTTTAGCTGAAGATCTGTTGCCGTTTAGTTGTCCTGCACCTCGATTTGTCTAACCTGAATTGATGACCACTGTGTGATGCTTTCAAAGGAAGGGCATCATTCGGATTGACCTAAAATAAACCTTCAACGATTGTATGCAACTCAATGATACCGCCACTTCATATCATGTCATACAATGCAACCGAGACATTGCTCCTGTCCTATGCATCAGCATAATTAAAAATACATTTTTGGTGCAGCATCTACGGCACTTCCCCTCACAGAACCTTAATCCAAAATAATTCCAGTCCCTTCGGGTGTCCAGAAGTAGAACAGGCCATTACAGCGGGGAAAGAGTATGTATAAAATTTAAGAAATTTAAGATAAATTTAAGATTTAAAATTAAGTTAATATAATCTTTAAATAAATTTAAGAATAAAAAGGTAAGATTTCTCGATTCGGAAGATTTAATCACCTGTAAAACCATGAGCCCACCCGAGCACGCCTCATTATATGCTATGCAAGGCGCCGTTCATGGTCTTCATATTTCCCAAAACTCTCGTTAAAAAATAACGGAATTTGGGGACGAAACTGGGGATCTTCGTTTATCCGGACGCTCCCCATTTCAATCCCTGACAGCCATCAAAATTCAAAATGTCACGATTGCAGACCCACAGACAATGGTAAGTACCATGGCTGATACCGTTGTTCACAATAGCTCCGACGAAAATATCAACTTGAAGCATGGCAAAGACTATAGTGGTCCCAATAATTATCCACCCATTGCTTTCACCAGTTATTTAGGATTTTTTTAATGCAGTTATTAAAGGACTGATATAGCACCTGGAAATATATTATTGCTTTCTCCCTCCCCCCAATGAGCTTTGGGCCATGACCTAGCGCAGTAGATCACCTTGTTCGGTTAGAGACAGACATCTGCCTAGGCTACAAAGACAGAGGATCACACTGTCGGAACATTTTTATACGGAAGTAAAGTTTACGATTTGGTTGTTAAACGCGCATTACTTTTCAAATTCAGGAACTCGTCTAAAATTTCTCGATTCGGAAGATTTAATCACCTGTAAAACCATGAGCCCACCCGAGCACGCCTCATTATATGCTATGCAAGGCGCCGTTCATGGTCTTCATATTTCCCAAAACTCATACTCGGCTATCGCTTTAATAGGATTTGAGCAAGAATGCGGCCAGGGGCTCAGGGATTTATGGTCATTGCTTAACAGCCGGAGAGCTCCTTGAATGAAGGCCACCTGTCGGCCCTAGGAAGCACCACGACTACATCCCAACCTTGTAGATAATGCTCAGTTGAAGAGAGGAGCTCTGGTCAAATGCATAATTTCACTCCACCCTTCCACCGCAGAAGACAAGATTTGTGTGAAGGAGATGGCGGCCACTTGGAAATGGAGGCTGCTCCAGATGCTGACCTCCAATGAAAAATTATGGCTGCTGCGTTGAAGGAGAGCAAGCAGCTTTAGTGCGCTAACTATGGGGGTCAGGCTCCACCCTTGCGTGCGTAATGAGAGGGGAAAGAGGTAAGCGCCTCATGTCCCATGCGTTGCGCCGGCCATGCTCCAAACCCACATTTATCGGATGTGCACTTCAGTCCGACCCTTCAGTCTGGGTGCAGATGCTCCGGTTCTCATGTCTCACAAAGTAAACCGTGATGCCATCCAACCACCGGACGTCAGAATGTCGGCAGAAGGCAATTGGCGCGACGCACACACTTTTCTGGGGGTGGTAAACTTGTGAGCCCTCGGAGGCATTAGATATCCGTGTAGACAAGTATTTATATTGCTAAGAATATTGGTAGCATTGCCTTACTCGCATGCATAGCTGACGAAATTCGTCGGGCGCGCGAAGTGTCATACCCGGCAAACCTTTTGGTGACATCAGACATCAGACCGACACATTGTGACAGTTGGCGTGTTTATCCATGCGGTTGAAGGACGCCCACGTTTGGTCCAGCTGGTATAAAATGCAAACAGCATCAGTAGCAAGTCACTACTGGGGAGACTCAGTAGCCATAGTCATGTTCAAGCTAGCCCTGCTGACGACGCTGGTGGTCGGGTCGTTGACCCACATACACGATGTCAGCTACCCGTATGGTCTGAAGGGACTGCTGCACCAAACGGATATTTCAGATGCACTCGGATTGGTCCAGAGCCGCTACCATGGCATCTCTTCCAATGCGGCTGCTTACATCGTCCGCCAGGCAATCCTGAAACCGTCCAGGGTGATCTTCGGCAAGATCAAGTACAAGTCGGTGAGTTCGCTGCATTGCCTTTTGACTGACGTTGCTCATGTCTAAGTGGATAACGCCACTGCAATTTACATGTATGCGTTCCATCATGCAACGTTTGTCGCGCAAAGGCATCAGCCCATAGAAGGTTAACATGCACTATCGGTTCTTTCCGCAGGTGCCAGCTATCTCGCTGAGGTTGCCGTACCTGAAGGCTCTGTTCCAGTCTTATCCGTCCGTGTTCTACGGCTCGTACCAGACCGGTCTGGCGTCCTACCTGAGCAGCAGAGGTGTGCGTCTGAGCAGCAGTGCTCTGGTGGTGAGTTTGCTGCTATCCTTCTCGTGCCAAATATCCGCATCAACCGTTGACTGCCAGTTGTTAACACCACTGAATGTTATTTAGCGACGTCACAGGGAAGTTGACACTCGGCTATCGCTT
This sequence comes from Imbricaverruca yamaguchii, assembly GCA_034440575.1. Taxonomy (NCBI): domain Eukaryota; kingdom Metazoa; phylum Arthropoda; class Thecostraca; family Neoverrucidae; genus Imbricaverruca; species Imbricaverruca yamaguchii. The sequence goes on from JAOTOL010001304.1 coordinate 591,600, forward strand.
CTTGCAATTATCTGGCTTAAGTTTAAGTTCGATATATGTTCTTTACAGCATTTATCTTGTAGTCACATGCATTGTGCACGTCACGTGACAAAAAGCTCTGAAGTGCAACCACTTCGCTGTAGAGCTTCCCTCAGCGTCCAGAGTGGACTGATATATTACTATCCTAGTTGTTTGTAGTTGTACTGCGTTGATTGCATGGACGCTCTAGAAGGGCCTGCTCTCCTTTTAATTGAGTACCACCACAGGACCCCCTGGCCCTGACCGACTACTACCTGGGCGGAAGACTGATCCGTCCCGTCTCCAGCTCCCTCTTCAACAACTTCTTCAGTAGCCGGATCTTCGGGCTGCGCCAGAAGATTTGTGAGTACATGTGTCTGTGTTCCGTCACCATTCCATTTCGTATCGATGACGTTTGCAGAAAGATTCTTGCAACTGTGTCGACCTGCCTAAGAAATGATGGAATGTTCAGGAACATGTGCAGGAGCATACCTGCATACCTTGTTTTCTTGAACAAGGTGGGTTTGTGAGTATATTTGGTCCATGCTAACTGATGTGACCGTTCTATCGCCAGACAATGGGATATACACAGCGCCGTCCATCAAACTGATCGGAAGCCGCTTGGGTGCGCTTTCGTTTAGCAAATTCAACAGCATCTTCCGGCCCATCGGAGGAACCGTATGTACCGATATATCACTCCATACTTTGTTCATAACATCAACTTTCTGCTCCATAATTAGACATGCCATCATCATGACTGGGCTCCTTATTTCACCTGGAGTTTGCTGGAGGTGAATTAAAGGTGCAACGTCTTGTTGGTTTTGATCATGAATAAAAATGCATGCTTCCGGCAGATTAAAAAATGTTTTCCTTGGTATAAATGCCTGTTGGAAATATGTGATGGTATTAGATCTACACCTGTTATAAAAATCGACGAATAATAATACGGGATTGCAGGTTATTTATATTTAGGCTGCAAATTGTTGCAGAACGCATGAACACACCGCATCCATCAACAACAAAGATTGACCTAGCAATTGGTATCCCCAATCAGAGCAGACCAACATTATTTTCCATAACAAAGCTCGTGACAGCTTTTTGTGGAGCCAGAAACAATCCCTTGGCCCTTTTGGTTTGTGCCTACTGAGAAAACGGTTTGGGGCCACATGAATCATAACTAAAGGTCAGTGGTTGCAGTGTCATGCCGCTAACCAAGAATCAGCTCATTTCAGCATAGAGTCATTCTTATGACATACCGTATCGGCTTCATGTGCAGTGGGATCAAACCAATAAGTCATCCAATCTATGCCTCCGTTATGAACTGAATAAAGAAATACTTGCCTATCGGCTTGCTTTGTATATTTCAGTGAGGGACACGATAATTTTAACGCTATTTTGTGTGCTAAGCGTAAGGAAGGATTCTCACTAAATAGCCAGTGAATCATGTTTGTGACGTGACGTATGGTCACATGCCCGCAGCCTATCTCCCAACCTGCTACGTATGGCCTGACGGGTCTGCTGGCCTACGGGGACATCGCGAGTGCACTTGGATTGGTCCAGAGCCGCTACCATGGCATCTCTTCCAGTGCGGCTGCTTACATCATCCGCCAGGCCATCCTGAAGCCGTTCAGTGTGATCTTCGGCAAGATCAAGTACAAGTCGGTGAGTTCGCTGCACTACCTTTTGACTGACGCTGCTATCTAAGTGAATAGCGCCACTGTAGCTTACGTATATGCGCTGCATGCATGCAACATTGTCGCGAACATGCTATAGGAGGTTAGCATGGACCATAGAAGGTTAACATGCATCATCGGTTCGTTCCGCAGGTGCCAGTTATCTCGCTGAGGTTGCCGTACCTGAAGACTCTGTTCCAGTCTTATCCGTCCGTGTTCTACGGCTCGTACCAGACCGGTCTGGCGTCCTACCTGAACAGTAGGGGTGTGCGTCTGAGCAGCAGTGCTCTGGTGGTGAGTTTGCTGCCCTCCTTCCCGTGCCAAATATCAACGTTAATCGTTGACTGCCAACTGTTGACACCGCAGAGTGATATTTAACGATGTCACAGGGAAGTGGACACTCGGCTATCGTGTGCGGCAACAGCATTTGTCGTTGAGGTCGGCTCGCTGCCTGCCTGGCGGCGTGAGTCCGGTAGTCACGTGCATCACGCACGCCTCGTGATAAGACGCTCTCGTACGTGACCACTTCGCCATATGGCCTGCTTCAATATCAAGGGTATGCTCATGAACTGTCATCCTAAGTGCGTGTAGTGTTGCTTGCCTTGATTGCGCGCACGCTTTGGTGCGACATGCAATCCTTTCGGTCGAATGCCACAACAGGACCCTCTGGCTCTGACCGACTACTACCTGGGCGGATACCTGCTGCGTCCAGTGTCAAGCTCACTTTTCAACAAATTCTTCAGCAGCCAGATCTTCGGGCTGCGTAGGAAGTTTTGTGAGTACATGTGCATATGCGTATCCTCTCTCCACTTGGGATGGACTTAGTTTGCGACGCCCTTGCTAGAATTGTGCCGATCCGGTCAAGTATATGATGAAGTGTCTACCAAAATGTGCCGGATTACAAGGTGCAGGATTATAAGGTGCAAAATGTGCACATTGTGCTCTCTTGGCAGTTTCCGAGCTGGGCCTCGGAGCATGCATAGTCCATGCTAACTGTCGCGACCGGTTTCTCGCCAGATAATTCCATCTACCAAGTGCCGTCTATCAAACTGATCACAAGCCGGTTGAGTGCGCTTTCATTCAGCAACTATTACAACATCTTCCAACCCATCAACAACGTGGTATGTACCGATATATCACATAGTAGTGTGTTTAGTATATGAACGTTCTGTTCGATAACTAAGAACACCATCATCGTGACTGAATTATTTGCAACACCTAGACCTCGTGAGAGGTGGATTCAAGCTGCACTACCATGTTAATTGTTACCAATATTATGAAAGATGTATGCTTCTGCCCGATGCTATAATAATGTTCGCTTTGATGTCAATATATATATATATATGAATAATACGTGAATGCGCCGCATGCACCTTGTTTATAACAATCGAAACAGAGTACTGGCACATGAAGAGATACTTCGGATTCAAAGCGCTACAGTGTGTATCAAAGGACCAACTTGATGACAGATGAGAAATCAGCTTAACCATTAGCACGCGCCTGCACCGCAGTTAAACGTGATGCTGCACTGCGAAGTTCAGGGTTTATCACTAAACTACAAGGCATTCCTTGTCTAGCCGTCATGGTGTGTGCCTACCGAAAAATATTGTTCAAGACACGTGCATCCGAATTAAAGGATTGCCGTGCTGCTAGCTAGGAGGACGTCAGTTCATTTGCACAACTCGATTTTTGATACAGCAAATCGGCTACATGAGCGGTCGATTAAGACGGACGGAACGGATATTAAGACGGATATTCACCTGATGTGTCCATTGTCAGATCAAACATACCTGATTCGTGGTTGGATTGCTCTGTTTGTATTTTATGGGGTGATACGATAATTTGAAGATTATTTCATATGTTCGGCGTAAGGAACGATTTTCAGTAATATCAGAAGAGTAGTAGCCATTCGGCTGTTCGAGCTGTGCTGTATTCGTCACAACAGGGTTTTTCTCTTTGCCCAAACATTGCTGAAAGTGGATTCAAGCTGCAATGTATCCTTAGTTAATAGTATGACTTCGAAAAGTGCTGGCTCTTCACAAATACGAAGAACTACTCCTTTTGACATCAATGCCAATCTGTAATATGTGATGTGTGATACTATCGGATGAGAGGTAGTTCATCTGTACATTTCAAACAGTCATAATACGCATCAAAATACCAATTATGTATGTAAAGCAAAACACAAGGTAGCAATTAATATTACCTTGTACACCAGCTAAGCGTTATCTAATGCAGCGAAGTTCAGGATAGCTATTCCATGAACAAAATAATCCCTTGGTTAGTCCTCTTAGTGGATGCCTGCCCCAAAACAGCTGTGCAGAGATGGATGCGAGCCTGCATTTGGCTGTGCCAGTCCCGTTGCCGTGTCCACGAACTGTAGGAACGATATTGGTATCCAAGTGTGTGTGTGTCTGTGTGAAATCCAGGTGCCGCACTACACTGGCGTCGGCTCGGGCTTCCTGCCGATCTACTCCCAGCTGGGGCTGCCGTACCCTCTGAAGCCGGTAGTCTGCCTCGGAGGCTTCCACGACTACTTGGAGTCGCTGCGCGTGGGCGTGCCGCAGTTCATCTCCTACATCAAGCAGGCTCCCATCGCCACCTTGGTCAGATCCGTCACGGTAAGTACGCGGATTTTCAGTCACACAGTGGTACATCTGTCGTCTATTATTTATTTATTTGTTTATTGGTTGGTTCACGACACACTTTATGCACATTCACGGCTAATGGCGCCGCCGGCACTGTTTCGCCGGTGGGCCGCGGGATTGGGAAATGTCCTGAGTGGCGCTAGAGTCGAACCCGGGACCTTTGGTACCCATAGCCCGACACCTTAACCACTCGGCCATCCCCGCCCCAGTACATCTGTCGTCACGATCAGCATCGCTACATCAGCACAAACTCGGATGGTTGGAAGCTGAAACTAGCCCCCTGTTTGACGTACTGGCGTTGACGTGTTGCCAACGTCCACGGTTCCAGCGGATCCAGCCGATCGTGCAGAAGCTGAAGCTCGTGTCTGCACCCATCATCCAGCAGGACATCCTGCCCTTGCTGGCCTACCGCTACTATGCTTACCCGAAGGTGCTGCGTAAGAATGTGTTCTTGAGTGGAAGCCTTCTCCCCTTCAACTCTATCGTCACCAACTTCTTCGGCAGTCGCTTGGTGAGTCACCCAATGATGTACTGCTGTGGTAGTTCAAGCCACTCGTTAAATACAGCCGTTGACGAGTGGGTAAAGATCGGGAAAGTTCATAATATCGTGCAGGACAGAGGCGTCGGCAGCATGTCGGCCGCTAAAGATGTAGTCTTTGTGGGACGTGGAGGTAAGTTCAACATGGTTCTTATGATTGGGCTCCGTTAAATTTGACTGAAAATCTGACAAGTGGAGGAAAATGGATGGATAAGCGTATAGGATTGTGCTGTTGAACTTGCGGTTCCGCGACATGGTGCTGGTCTCTAGGCCAGATCAGTGTTCTCCGTGGCTAGCGCAAGTGGTTTTCTCCGTGGCTAGCGCAAGTGGTTTTACTTTGAAACTGCCTCAGTACAACTTTTGAGTGCACGCGGAAACGGTGCGCTTCAAACGATTTGTCTCATTTCTGTTTATCAGCGTTGCAAATGTGGCAAGTGTGAATTTTCTTGTAAGTTGGTGTCTGGCTCCTCTTTCACGACTGGGACAACATAATCACTTGGTATTGGTCACATAATTTTCTGTGATTTAAGTCAACTCTATTTCACTTTGTATAGTCAAACTATGCAAGGTGAACTATATTTATGTAAATTGAACAGAAAGTATGTCATTGTATTATTACCGTGGTGGCCACTTGTCGCGAGCCGATCACTATGCCAATCTCCCGTGTATTCCAGGTACCGAGCGTCAACATCTACAACCGGCAGTACATCAGCAATCTCCTGGGCAGTTTCGACCAGTACATATACACTCAGCTCAAGAGCTATAAAGGCAAATTTTGGGGAGGAAATCTAGGCGGTCTCTATGGCAAGTGGTACAAGGGATACAAGGGATTCAGGGGATTCAAGGGACACAAAGGGCACAAGGGACGCAAATGGCACAAGGGATAAATGCCCCAGACCTGACATGAATATATGATAAATGATTTACATGTCTCGGCGCCAGATTTCTCCTCTCTTCAACATCAAGCAGTACCGTATTGGAGCAACTGTCATCTACCAAAATACATGCTCAGTCTCGCAAACGACGCAGTGTTTCGAACAGAAGAAATGGATGGATGCACACGCAGGCACGTTGGACAACTGTCGTCCGTTTCAGCGTAGTCGATGCGTCCCTAAGTCCCAATAACCAACCAACCAACCAGCGACAGCAGTTGGATGTTCGTTAGTTTTGAAATCCCATCGGCGGGCCTTCAGCGAACATCGTAAAGAATGAGGCGGGTACCGAGTACTGACTGCTAAATCTACAGAACTAGCTGCAAGAACCTTTCACTTGATCTTCGCATTCTTCCCATCAGCCATTTTGCGCAGCTCTTCAGGTGGGATAGGTTACCTTTGGCCTCCTGGACGTATCTCATAAAAGTGATGTGTACCGCAGTCATTTGCAATATGATTTTCGGAGTTTGTCAAAATCGTACGTACACATGTATATATGCATACACGTGCTTGCACACGCTTGCACATGTTTCACGTTCTATCTGGACAGGTGGCCACAGGATGGGTCACCAATCGTGGCCGTCGCAGGGCGTCACAAGCTTGTACATGACCCACGGACCGTGCCCAGAGGTCAACAACCGTTCCTCATGGTGGCATAGGCCCACTCCTGTGATAATGCACGTGACCATGTGAATAGAAACAAACCGCGAGACTTGCTTGCTGGCAAAAACTATCGTAATGGGAAATGCCAAGTGGTAAATTATTTCAAAGGGAAAATATCACTGCTCCGTTGTTTGCCGAGCACAGTAATAATTT